>CM029671.1:6617653-6997653 GCA_017311315.1 Dendrocalamus latiflorus | reverse complement strand
ACCTCTGTCCTGGGCGAGGGTTGATGAAGAAGCAAAAGGGGGACTGATGTACAGCATCTTTGTGCAGGTGGCACAACTCGTCAATGGCGAGGCGTGCTGCGTCCTGGACAGCGTCGAAACAGCGGGACCGAGGGTGCTTGATGGGGTAGGTGTGGGACTTGAATTCCTCTTCCCGTGCATACAGGAATACCTCCATCGTCCAAGAGTCTCGATCCAGGATCCGCGTCTTCCGACCCCTGAAGATGGGCGGCTGACGGTACTCCAGACACTGCATCAGCTGCCGGAGAAGGCTAGCGAATGCTCCAGCATCCTCTCCATGTGAGTAGTAGTCCCACGGGGCAGCGGAGGATGAACCAGCCATCTACAAAGTTGAGCGAAAGAAAAGATTAGTAAAAGTTTTAACAAATGGAGTTGGAGACAAGAACGAGATTCTAAGTAGGAGGAGAGTAGAAGCAAAGAAGCTTACACATTTTTAATATACTCTTTTTATAAATATAAGTCCTTATGGTTTGCCATTCCTAATCTAGGTCACGTCCTACAGTCAAATTGGCTCTGATACCATCTCTGTCGGGCCTCCGGATTATCAAACCCGGACCCTCTGTGTATTACAGCACTAGTCCCAGATCAAAGCTAGTGCACACAGTCAAACAGAATGGAAAACATCACCATCAACGATTTATTACAATAAATAAGAGTACTGACCACCGGGTCTCATTATTACAAAGGAGGTTTAAGACCTCGCACACAAGAAATAGAGCGGAAGCAAATAAAACTCGAGGACGACCCATCAATTCGCCACAGGCAATTGACTGGGGAAGCGCGACCTAGTCCTCCGGGAAGAATCCATCACAGCCACAAGCGAAGCAGTAGTCGTAGTCACCTTCTTGAGCTTCAACTTCCTCTGAGATTTTATTTTTAAGTGTAGCATGTGAGTACATAAAGTACTCCGCAAGTCTTGGGAAAAATGCATAGATGCAAGGCTTAACAAAGGAAGGCCATATGGTTCTTTTGCACAAAGCAATATTTAAAATCTCCATTACTACTAATTATTTTCGAAGGCATCACTTTAATGAAGTAAATGTTTTAACAGAATTAACTTTCTAGTGAAGGTTCCAACTGCCAACACTAGCTAACCAAATTACCATTGGTCAAGTTTTAAACCGCGGGTTCCATCCACCCTCTCTGGCTCCAACCGCCAGGATTCCCTTCCGAGAGTTCCCTCCACTCTCAGAATACAAAACTTTTGATTTTAAATCAAAACCAGAAATCTACCATGTGAATGCATTCCTTGCCCGCCCTTGACCGTGGGCACGGCTATTCGAATAGTTTTACACTCTGCAGAGGTTGTACAACTTTACCCACAAGAGATAAATTATCTTAATAGTCAACATGCTTCCTTTGGCATGAGACCCAGATAAAATATCACAAAGCCTTTCACCTACTCCAGTATAGCTAGAGACCACCCGCTGAGGTTTCACCGCAGAAGGGTTAAATCCGCCCAATCTGAAGCCCCCTCTTGCGCCATATGAGTACAGTAACCCTGTCCCTCACTATGAGTAACCAGTACGCCCTGGCACTCAATACACCACTGGTGATATCTAAACTACACCTTTATAGGTTAGTTAGCTAGGTCGTACCCATATAGACTTGTGGTTGTACGGTTAATGCTCAGTTTGGACAAACACAAGCGTCGGTCCTTAATTGACTAGGGTGGAACATACACTTAACAAGTTCTCGTGCTTACTGCACCAACCCAAACAACCATCCACCCTAATCTAAACCAACTTTCACATTTTTATTTTATTTTAAAATCACAGTGACAACTCCAATTGCCACTTCACTTTCAAACACAAGGATTTACTAATAAATCATAATTTCCCATTTTCAAGATTTTCCAAAGTTATTAGATAGCATGACTAAGCATTATCCTACCATACTAACATCAACAAGTAATTATAATACTCTCATTAATGAGACAAAGGAAATTCTATGGTGACAAGGGTACATGACAATCAATTCCAATGGAGGGCATAACAAAGTTGGATTAACTACTACCTTAAGATTTGAATTATCATTTTATGTAAATAGCAATGCATAACATTTAAAATAATTAAAACATTTCAAAATCATAGGTTCAAGATGATCAAAGGAGACTTGCCTTCTTGCAGGGTTTCTGGGTCTTCTTGCTGCTGTGAAGAGGGATCGTCGACAACGTTGGTATCTACGCGAGGAAAGACGAAGCAACAAAACAATAAATACAAAAGAAAATTCAAATAAAAACCAAAAATTCAACAGAGGCCATAATTGGGTAGATCTTGATTTTAGATGAATTTAGAAATTTGAATGGCTGGATTTGGAGTTAAAATGAGAAAGTTATGCTCATTTGAAAATCTCAGATTTGAATAAATCGAGAAATTCGGAAATTTCTGACAGGTGGGACCCACTGGAGAATTAAATTTTAATCTTTTATTTTAATTCTGAGAGACTGACAGGTGGGGCCCACTGAACAGTAACCACTGGCGGTCACTGACATGTGGGACCCACTGGACAGTGAGCCCAATGAGTCAACCTCTGACACGTGGGACCCACTGGTCTTCGGGCCCACTTGTCAGAGTCCAGCACAGAGGGGTGGGACCCAGGCGGCAGTGGCAGCGCAGACCGGCGGCCTCTGACGGGTGGGGCCCGCTTGTCAGTCGCGAAAATTAAACGAAAAACTCAACCCAGCGCGCGGAGCCGAGGGCTCGAACGCGCACCGGGGAGTTGAGAGAGAGCGCGGCTAACCAGATGGGCGGGGGAGGCTTTGCCTACCCATATAGGGCAACCATACCTTTTGAGGTACCTGCCGGAGGGGAGGACGGGGAAGATGGTCGGAGGCGACGGCGCCGGCGACGAGAGAGTGGCGGAGAGGTTCGGGCGGCGCGTGAAATGTAACCCTGGCGCGAAGGGGATCCGGTTGGAGGGGTCGGCGAGGCTCGGGGGTGAACGGAGGCGGCCGGCGACGAGAGGGAGGCGGAGCTGGCTCGGGTCCTCCGGCGCGACGGCGCTCCGGCGGCGGGGAGGGGCTGCTGAGGTGTCGGGGAGGTTCGCCGGGCGCGGGGATGCTTGGAGTGGCGACGGCGGGCTTCGGGGATGACCGAGGCGGCGAGGAAAGCTCGCCGGAGTTGGGCGGAGCTCGAGGGGAGGAGTGGCACGGTGATCGGGCTCTAGAGGGCTCGGGAGCTGCGGTGGAGTGCGCTGGGATGCGGTGCGGGAGAAGGCGAAGCCGATGGGGCATTTATAGGGGCTGAGGGGGAGCAGGGGCGAGGCAATTGCTCGCCGGGGTGGTCGGCCGGAAAAAGGAAGGGGAGGCGAGGGAAAGGAAAGAGGGGAGGCGGAGAAGGAAGGGAAGCACGGGATTAAAGGGATTCGGTCGCGGCGGCGCTCGGGGTTTCCAAAACCGGAGGGGGCCGAGGAAGGAAGGAAGGGATCCTCGGGGGAATCGGTCGCCGGCGCAAGAAAGGAAAGGGGAGGAGAGAAAGGAAGGCGTCTCCGCGGGGGAGACGACGGCTCTGACGTGCGGGGCCGGGGTGGCAGCGGGAGCGGAGGCGCGTGACACTGACGGGCGGGGCCCGCGGGTCAGAGAGATGAGGGAGCGGGGTGTGGATGGCAGCCGCGTGGCCCGAGGGCGGATCGGGCGGCGGGGACGAGTTAAGTGGGAGGGAACGGTGGATCGATGCCGGGCGCGGGGACGCGGCTCATCCGAGCCGTCCACGCGTCGGGCGCGGAGGAGGGGAAGGCGGGGGTCGCTGACGGGCCTGGCCCGCTTGGCGGCGAGAGAGAGAGAGGAGGGAACGGCCTGGATTGGCCGAGCGGCGACGTGGGCGGCCCTGGGCCGTCCACGCGTCGGCCGGAGGAAAAGGGAGGTTTTTATTTTTCAGAATTTGATTTCTAATTTCAGAAAAGGCTAGAAAATTATTTAGGCCTCAGAAAAAAATGAAAATACCTCCAAAAATTCCAAAAAATTCACAGAAGCTCCTGGACATATTTTGGACTAAATAAAATTATTTCCAACTACTGTTGATATTTAATTTTCATATTTTGAATTACTTTTTAAGCTCTAAAAATATTTTTTAAATTCCAGAAAATCCAAAAAGGCAAATAAAAGCCAAGTAAAATCCAATTACCTTAAAATAATTTATTTGAATTTAAATTTTTCAAAAAGCCAAATTTTTGGGATGTGACAAAGACCACTCGTGCTCATCACGCGGTGGTAAAACCACCATTACATCCAGCCAGACTCCCACTTCCCCCACGTCGCCAGCGAGGGGAAAAGCTTCGTGCACTGCAACCTCAGCAAGAAGTTCACACTGCTGAAGTTCGATAGCGCCCCCCTTCCACCTTCTTTGGCTGGCAGCGCGTGTCATGCAGAAGGGCGAATAGGTTCACGCTGGGACGGACACCTTTTGTTCGCGCCGCCCAGGCATAAACAGCCGGGCGAACTATCGCGTTCGGGGTCAGCTGAGCCAGCTCCAACCCATAAGCCCGTAGGACCTCGTCGATGAAGAGCGTTGCGGGCATCCAGGGCCCGGCCTCAAAAAACGTGACGAAGACAATCGCCTCCGACTCCTCCAGGTGCGGCTCCGTCTCGTCACGGGTAGACAGGCGAACCCCGTCGCGATCCTGCAGTTTTTTTCTCCCGGAGGAGAGTCTGGATCATCTCCTCCGTATCGAGGCTTCGCCCTAGCACACGGTAGCAGCGGCCTCCCGATTTCTTCATGGCATCACACCGTTTGTCAACCTGCGGTGGCTCGCGAACCAATAGAGCGTATTCCGCCGGTGGCGACGACATATCGCGATGGCTAGACGAGGCGCTACCACTGAGCCAGCGAGTGGGATCTTCGCGCACACCATTCTCCTCTAGAGTAGAAGGCTAAAGAAGCAGGAGCAGGGGCAGATCGCGCCAACAGGAGGGGAAAAAGAGAACAAAGCAATGGCAAACGAGAAACCAAGAAGAACGCTCGCATGCTGTTACCAAGGCTTTATAAAGCCCTCTCACCTCCCCCACGATCGAAAACGCAACCGGCGGGAGCCTAGCGGTTCGGCTCCCCACGATCGAGAAGCGCAACCGCTGGCAACTGGGGGCGCGCGGTTGCAAGCTGCCTGACAGCACATGACGCGCCAATGGCAGCCCGCCACGCGTCCCACCCCTCTCGGGAAGGGACGCGCGACCGCGGTCGTGCGACAGCTGACAGCCCACGGTGCGCCAATCGTGTCCCGCCATGTGTACCCTTCCATCAGGACAGCGCGTACGACTGCGGTTGCCCGCCCCTGACATCTTGGGGGTTGGCGTGATTCTCACCGCCATTAAGATGTCGACTCCGGACCGTGACTCAGTCGGCCCACATGCCGACCCCACATCTGTAGTGTGACCTCGAAAAGCACCTCCGCGATGAGCTCGCTTCAGACCCGTCTCCAGGCGAAGGCCTCGCACTCGGCTGCGTCATTATGCACGGGAGCTGGATCTGCCCAGCGCCTCAGCCTAGCCGCAGCGCGAACCCGTCTCCACTTCGACTCTGCCACCGAAGGGCCCTTTGGCCAAGGGCGGCCGTGGCAACCTGCTCAACGCTATATCCTCGGTCCGGGGCGGAGACTGCACCAAGCAATAAGGCTCCATCCAACAATACAGGAGTTCACAGGCTACAGGGATGGAGGGGGCCAAGTGGCTCGGCAACATGGCTTCGGCCAGTGAAGCCCGTCACCATGAGAGGCTCCTGTTGTAGGGGTGGCCCCCACCTAAGCCCAGCCGGCCTGTTAGAAGGCTGTAAGGCCCAAAATAGGACATGTATAATGACGTAAGTCCCCCCGAGAGGGATACTTGAATGTAAGGGTATTATTGTAAAATACTCCCCATGTGAGTATATATATCATCCAGGCCATGGGGGAAACCCTAAGCATTGCTCATCTAACTCTCCATTACCATACCTCTCTCTCTCTCTCTCTCTGTTTGGTCTATAACCACAACACCTATAATGAAGAAAAGGGGAAGGAAAGGCAAAGCTGTAGCCCAGAAAGGCAAGCCAAATGCTCCACATGAAAATAAGGCTAGCAAACCAAAGCTGGACAATAAGCCCTATGGTCAACAAGACTAAACCTACTACAAGTGTGGCAAGTGAGGCACTGGTCGCGGATCTGTAGAGAACCGTAGCACGTCATCGATGCTTGCCAGGTCAAAAAAAGAAGGACGACAAAGGGCAGCATGAAACACATTTTGCCTTCGTTGAGGGAGAGAACTCACATCAGCTGCCTGCACCAATGGAGATTGACTCCACTCCTGCAGCCACAATGCCCCTTGACATTAAAGCAGTCACTGCTATGATTTCCTAGGAAGAGCATCTCACCCATGAGAAGATAGCAACCGAAGTCTCTGACTTCTTAGCAGATTTAGTCTAATACACAAAATGCATTTAGACTTTAATTGTTATTCATTTCATGTGTGAAAGAAATAAGTTAGATTTTGCATTGATGGTGTTCAAACAATTTATTTTCTCATGTTGGTTGGATGATTAATCCATTCATTTATTCAATTAATAATAGCATGATTGTTCTTATATTTGAAGTATTTATTTATGTGTTGATCATCTCCTACTACATATTAATAAAGTACTTTATATTAGAATACGTGTGGCGCCCTATGGAGAAAGTGTGCTCAGCTGATAGTGGCACAATGTATACTATCTTGAGGGAGACAAAATTATTTAAGTCCATTACAAAGAATGCTGGTAGTCTCATGATAATCGAGGGTAGTGATGCTTATATAATAGGCTCAGGAAAAACCACAATTATACTCCTGGGGTGCAACTTTGGTCATTAATGAAGCCTATTGTACCTAGAATCGACTAGAACTCTACTAAGTTTCAAGGATATTCGTGCTAACGGTTTTCATGTTGAAACTGAAGAAGAGTATGGTAACGAATACCTGCTCATTACAAAGCATGAAGCAAATAGAAAAGGGTATTTGAAAGACTTCCTTCATTTGAGACTGGGCTATACTACACTAATATTAAGGCACCCACAACCTATACTGCCCTAAAAACCATATTTAGAAACTCTGAACTTTTGTGTCTAGCATGATAGATTAGGCTACCCAGGTCTTAGGATGATTAGAAATATAATTAATAATTCATAGTGACATAATATTGATGTAAAGAACTTTCCAAATCAAGAAGGTACAACACTAAATTTCTTCCTAAAAGACCAAGAGATAAGAGAAGTGCCAATGAATTGGCAAGTGCCAAAAGTGCTCTTCCTATATATCCTACAACTAGCAAAGTTTGTGTCGGAGTAGGCTCTAAGGGACAAATAGGAGGCAGAAGAGTACTAGATACCATAGTCTAGAGTAGCTCGAAGGTACCTGAAGATATGCTTCACCGCCTGATGGTGAGAGACACACGAAGAAGCTTGAAATCGAGCGCACAGACACACGATGAAGTGTATGTCCGGCCTCGAAGCAGTGAGGTATAAGAGGAAGCCAATCATGCTGCGGTACTCCTTCTAATCTACCGGCTCTCAATCCTCGTTAGAATCAAGTGTAGTCGAGGTCACCATTGGAGTTAACACTGGCTTGTCATCACTCTTGTCAAAGCGTCTTAGGAGGTCTCGAGTGTACTTGCCTTAATACAAGAAGGTACCCTCCCAAGTCTGCTTGATCTGAAAGCCGACAAAGAAGCTCAACTTGTACATCATGCTCATCTCAAACTCTATGCTCATGACTCAGAAAAGTAGGAAACAAGAGCATGAGAAGATTCACCAAAGACAACTCACCCATCATTGCCATGCCTATGAATGAATAGGGTCTTATCTATCTTACTCATCTCAAACTTATGAATCAACAGATAGGACTAAAGTTTCTCATACCAAGCTCTAGGGGCTTGCTTAAGTCCATACAGGGCTTTGAAAAGCTTGAAAACATGATTTTGATATTTGGGGTTCTCAGAACCTAGAGATTATCTAACATAGACCTCTTCCTCAATATACCCATTGAGGAAGGCACTCTTGACATTCATCTGTAACATCATAAATTTCAAGTAATAAAAAATATGGAATTTTTAAAACTTTTTCTTGCATTTTGCCGGCATCCAAATTTCTTCTGAATATTTATTTGAAAATTTCTGAGTTTCATGCTACGTAAATTAATAATCCAAGAATAGTCCCAAGTGCAAATAATGATCATGCAAATAATAAAAATAGAAAATGACATTACAGATCATGAATTCAAAATACAAAAAATCTTGAATTTAAATTCAAGTCAATAAAATAAAACCAAAAGAATAATAGACTCTATCTCTAGGTGGTTAAACTAAAAATTCCTTCTTTTAAATTCAATTAGCAAACAAAACCCAAGGTCAAATATTCAAAATTTATATACAAATTCAGAATAAAATCAAAAAAGAGGAATGTTAGCTTTTGTATCTAGATATTTGAACAAAACATGAATTGAAAATCCCAAAAATTGAATACAAAATTTAAATTTTGAATATCCTGTAAAGCTCCAAAAATCAATAAATCCTATTGCAAATTAAAACTTCAACTTAAAAAATCCAAATTTGAAAACGAAGTTTGAGCCTTTCTTTTTTTTCCTTTTTCTCTCCCTTTCCCTTTTCCCTTTCTCTTACATGTGGGCCCTCTCTCCTTTTTCTCTCTCCCTTCCTCCCTCTCTCTCTCTTCCCTCACTGGCAGCCAGGCCCAGCACCCCCTCCTTTCCTCTTTCTTCCTCTCTTCGGTCAGATCACTTGTGGGTTGTCTCAATTTCTTTGATTACTTAGTAATCATTTTCAAAGTTCACTTTCAATCTATATATTGTATTTACTTTAAATTATTGCTTTCTGCAAAATAACCTTTCAGCCATCCTTTGGTAAGCCTTACATTTTATACTGCATTCTTTGTTACAAATGATTTGTTGAGTACTCTAAGTACTCATGGCTATATTCACATTTGCTTAGTTGAGGCAAAAAGACCAGATCAACAGGAGATATTAGAAGGTGGATACTTTAACGACTTCACGGATTAGGACTTCGCTCCCCAGTCGATTGCCTGTGGGCATGTCGATTGGCTACTACGCTTATTTTTGTTTTCCGCTGCAAGTTTCTTAAGCCATTCAGATTATTATTTGTATGCTTGGCCATAGGGTCACAACTCTGATAATTATTAATAATATTAGAATCTTTTCTTAGTGTATTGTGATATGGTCGATATTTCATCTTTGTTTATACTGTGTGCACTAGCGTTATCCTGGACTGGTGCAGAATACACAGGAGAGTCCAGATTTGCATATTCGGGTCTCGACAGCTGATAAATGTCATATATAACCCATTACTTTTGTGTGTGTGTCTATAGATACATGGTGAGTGAAGCCATATTAACAAAATCACCGGTTGATTTCCTTGACCCACACTTGGTCAGTATGGATATCATCAAGGAGGATGCATTCTTCATCGAGAATTACATTACGAATGCATTGGAGGGTCACCGCGATAAGGAATTCATACTTATGCTCTACAACCAGGGGTATGTGCTACACTATTGGCTATACTTTTTGATTTGTACTTTATAAGCAATACGAAATTAGGTTTAATGACCATGATATACATGTATAGGTTCCACTGGATTCTAAATGTAATTATACCAAAATAGAACAGGGTAATATACCTTGATTCTCTAAAGAAGAACAAAACCGACTACATAGTTGTCCAACAAGTAATCGACAGGTAAACAAATTTTCTCCATAGATAACTCTATTGTAGTCTTTTCTTCCATTCCAATGACTAAGACTATCTTTTTTGGAAGGGATCGACGCCCAACAACATGTTCAAGATTTTTCGATATTCACTAGTACACATTAATCCTATACAACACCTCGTAGTAATGCCTCTCAAACTAACAAATTCTATTTTTACAGTGCCATCAATAGCTGTTGGGCAACAACACCTATGGATTCTATGTTTGCCACAACATGCAAGTACTCATCAGTTCCACGAAGAACAACACCTATGGATTTCAAACTTATCAATTTATATATGTATGCACGACATTGGTCTTCATATTGATAGGTTCCATCCATCACTACAACTTCGTTGGAACAGACCGACCTCAAACATAATCGAGGACAGTGTACGTACTTCTTGATGTCTATAGTCATAAAAGAAAATGGGGAGTTGCATAATGTAGAATGAATTTCACTGTGATATGATTTAGCTTAATTGTTCATGTGTGTATTTGTATTTCATTTCTATTAATTGATTTGTGAAATGGATGTTCTTGTTTCCGAAATGAATAAATGTGAATTGAATGTATATATACTGTGTTGTTATGATTGTTTTAGAGGGCATGGCTATCATTTTCTAAGGCTAGCCAATAAACATAAATATATTTAGGAATAGAAAAGAATATCACAAACAGTTATTAACTCGTATTCGTCTATGATATACTAACTATCATAGATGGTTTGTAATAGAAACCATCTGTAATATATAGTTTATCATAGACGGTTTGTAGTAGTGATATTAATATATCACAGATGGTTTGCAGTTGAAATCGTCTATGATAAACCATATATTACAGAAGGTTTCTGCTACAAACTGTCTATGATAGTGTACTATCACAGATGATTTTTACTACAAACCATCCGTGATGGTCACCATCACAAACGGTTCGAAAGCCATCTGTGATGACCTCATATTATTACTAACCCATAAATTCAGATGGCTCACCAAACCGTTTGTGATGACATTTTGAACCGACTATGATGACCTGTTGTGCACTAGTGAGAGGAGATGAGGGGCAAAAATGTCATTTCAGAAAGAGCCTACCCTACCCCTCTTTATACAGCACGATGAGGTATGCCATAAGTATAGAATAAGCAATATAGGTGACCGTTTTAGGCAAAGTGTCTACACATAGATTATTCCACAATAAATGACACAACAAAGAGATACACCTAGGATACTAAAACAACTTTACCTTTGTACTAAGTGCATAAATGAATGAATAGCCTTAGCCTTAGCCTTTCGCAACTACTCACACACAATCTCACTCGTGATTTACACCAACTATAATCCATTTTAGCTTTTAGAGAGATACTCGTGTGTGATTTTAGCCGATATAAGTGAAGTCATTACAGTGTATACTACAATCGACTAGTAAATCTCACCTTAAAAAGACATTGCATTTGAAAGCTAGGTACTATAGAAAATCTATTTACTATAGAAAAGCAACTTTTAGAAGCCAATACGAATAGAGCCTAGATACAATGCTAAGCTTGTGTGTATAGCAATTAATTAATGCTTGTACGGCAAATGAAAGATGCTAGCTAGTGTATAATGATGAGGATGATACGTGGTGCCAAGATAAGCAGAGTTTAGGGTTTACATGAGTGTCTCAGTAGAAACTTTATGAAATCACAAATTTATTTTTGACTTCCGTATTTCTAGACGTATGCTAAGGAAGCGTAACTAAGTTGTCAATATATATATATATATATATATATATATATATATATATATATATATATATATATATATATATATATATATATATATATATATATATATATATATATATATATATATATCGGAAGCATATTTAGTGCTAATGGTCTATTCAGTGATAACATGCAAACGGCAACCAGGGTTGTTGGATCTACAATCTACGGCTCAGATTCATGAAGGTGGAAGTCCCCAATCACTTATGCATTTTCCCCCAAAACCCCCAGGCAACTTCTCCCTTTTACATCTGCGTCCTCGCCTCCAATCCCCTCTCTTCTCCCTCCCCGTCCCCGACGCCTGCCCGCCGCCTCGCTCCTTCTCCCCTGCTCGCCTTCCGCTGCCGCCTCGCTCAGCCTTCTGCACCCCCCGGCCCTCGACGCCGCCGCCTCCCTCCACGGCCGCCCTGCCCCCGGCCCTCGACGCCGCCGCCTCCCTCCAACCATTCGGGCCGCCGCCTCGCTCTGCCCTCCATGGCCTCCCCCCGTTGCGCTCCCAGGCCCTCGACGCCGCCGCCTCTCTCCACAGCTGCCCCCCGGTCCTCAACGCCACCGCCTCCCTCCAACCCTCCGGGTCCGCCTCCCTCTACCTCTGAGCGACGCCGCCACTGTCGTCCTCCACCCTGGCCTCCTCCCCGTGCTTCTCTCCGACTCGGCCTCCTCCCCGCGCCGTTTCGCCTTCGAGTCGGTGGGTTCCTCTCCTGGGCGATCATCCGGCGATGTCTCCGGTCTCCCCTTGCGCACGCCGTCGTCCCAGCCTCCTCCCTGACCTCCTCCTCGATCTTCTTCCCCAAGCGCCGCCGCCCTCTGACCCGCCGCCTTCCCCTCAATTTTTTCCGAAACCCGCGCCGTTTCGCCTTCGAGTCGGCAGGTTCCTCTCCCGGGCGATCATCCGGCGACGTCTCTGGTCTCCCCCTGCGCACGCCGTCGTCCTGGCCTCCTCTCCGACCTCCTCCCCGACACGCTGAACAATTGCATACGTATTTTTTCTCAACAATATAGCCTTTTATTCTCTCTTCTGTCTCAAGCTTTTTCTTAGGAAAAAAAATTGAGGGGAAGGCGGCGGGTCGGAGGGCGGCGGCGCTTGGGGAAGAAGCTCGGGGAGGAGGTCGGGGAGGAGGCCGGGACGACGGCGCACGCAGGGGCAGACCGGAGACGTCGTCGGATGATCGCCCGGGAGAGGAACCCGCCGACTTGAAGGCGAAATGGCATTGGGGGGAGGCCGGGTCGGTGAGAAGCGCTGGGAGGAGGCCAGGGTGGAGGACGACAGTGGCGGCGTAGCTCGGAGGCAGAGGGAGGCAGGCCCGGAGGGTTGGAGGGAGGCGGCGTCGTTGAGGACCGGGGGGGCGGCCGTGGAGGGAGGCGGCGGCGTTGAGGGCCGGGGAGCGCAACGGGGGGAGGCCGTGGAGGGCAGAGCGAGGCGGTGGCCCGGATGGTTGGAGGGAGGCGGCGGCGTCGAGGGCCAGGGGTGCGGAAGGCTGAGCGAGGCGGCAGTGGAAGGCGAGCAGGGGAGAAGGAGCGAGGCGGCGGGTAGGCGTCGGGGACGGGGAGGGAGAAGAGAGGGGATTGGAGGCGGGGACGCAGATGTAAAAGGGAGAAGTTGCCAGGGGGTTTTGGGGAAAAATACATAAGTGATTGGGGACTTCCACCCTCACGAATCTGAGCCGTAGATTGTAGATCCAACAGGCCTGGTTGGCGTTTGCATGTTATCACTGAATAGACCATTAGCACTAGATATGCTCCCATATATATATACACACATGACATGCGGAGATATGCATATAAGAAAAGCAGACTATAGTAACAGGGGAAAAACTGAATAGATCCGGCCGTTATTACTATATATAGAATAAGAATAGGATCGATCCAAGTAACCGTACGTCGCAGACGACGTCCGGTCGGTGTTCTTCAACATTATTGCGGATAACACGACTGGTAAGCAAGCAGCCTGCAGCTGGGTACGTGAGTCCAAATTCGAAAAGGTGTCAAGCTAAGAATACGTGCTCGACATGGATCCGGACCCGATTCTGAATCTGAATCGGAATCTATCACGTACGATGACCGATCGGAAAGCCAGACGCCAGGGTATATATATACGCCAGTCCTGCGCATTGTACTGTGTAAGCAACCAATTAACCAAATAAACTAGCTAGGGCGCTCGCGATGGCCGGTCAAGTCGTGGATGGCAAGTCGACGACGGATCATGCCGGCAAGCCGGCGGTGAGGAGCAAGACGGGGACGTGGCGGGCGTGCCCTTTCATCCTTGGCAACGAGTGCTGCGAGCGGCTGGCCTACTACGGCCTGAGCTCCAACCTCGTCAACTACATGGTCGACCGCCTCCACCAGGGCAACGCCGCCGCAGCCAACAACGTCAACAACTGGTCCGGCACCTGCTACGTCATGCCCCTCGTGGGCGCCTTCATCGCCGACGCCTACCTCGGCAGGTACCGCACCATCGCCGCCTTCATGGCACTCTACATCCTCGGCCTCACGCTCCTCACCATGAGCGCCTCCGTCCCCGGCATGAGGCCCCCCGACTGCGCCACCAACGGCGCCTCGTGCCTCCCCGCCACGGGCCAGAACGCCGCCTTCTTCGCCGCGCTCTACCTCATCGCCGTCGGCACCGGCGGGATCAAGCCCTGCGTCTCCTCCTTCGGCGCTGACCAGTTCGACGAGGCCGACCCGCGCGAGAAGGAGAGCAAGGGCTCCTTCTTCAACTGGTTCTACATGTCCATCAACGTCGGCGCCCTCATCGCCTCCTCGGTGCTCGTCTGGATCCAGATGAACATCGGCTGGGGCTGGGGCTTCGGCATCCCCGCCGTCAGCATGGCCGTTGCCGTCGCCAGCTTCCTCCTGGGGAGCAAGCTCTACAGGCACCAGAAGCCCGGGGGCAGCCCGCTCACAAGGATGCTGCAGGTCGTCGTCGCCGCCTGCAGGAAGTCGCGGGCCATGCTGCCCGACGACGCCTCCCTGCTCTACGAGGTGTCGTCCGGTGACGGCAAGGCGGCCATCGAGGGTAGCAGGAGGCTGGAGCACACAGAGCAGTTCAGGTGCCTGGACAAGGCGGCGGTGGTGACTGCCGACGACTGCATGGACGCCGGCGACGCGTGGCGGCTGTGCACGGTGACGCAGGTGGAGGAGCTCAAGAGCATGGTGCGGCTGCTGCCGGTGTGGGCGAGCGGCATCGTGATGGCGGCGGTGTACAGCCAGATGAGCACCATGTTCGTGCTGCAGGGCAACACGCTCGACCCGCGCATGGGCGCCTCCTTCACGATCCCCTCCGCCTCCCTCTCCATCTTCGACACCATCAGCGTCATTGCCTGGGTGCCCATCTACGACCGCCTCATCGTCCCCGCGGCGCGCCGCTTCACCGGCCACCCGCGCGGCTTCACGCAGCTCCAGCGCATGGGAATCGGCCTCGTTATCTCCATCTTCTCCATGCTCGCCGCCGGGGTGCTCGAGGTCGTCAGGCTCGGCGTGGCCGCCTCCAATGGCATGCTAGACTCCCAGGACCACCTGCCCATCTCCATCTTCTGGCAGGTGCCGCAGTACTTCATCATCGGCGCGGCGGAGGTGTTCGCCTTCGTCGGGCAGCTCGAGTTCTTCTACGACGAGTCGCCGGACGCCATGAGGAGCGTGGGAACCGCGCTGTCGCTCACGTCTTCGGCGCTAGGCAGCTACCTCAGTACGCTGCTCGTCGTCATTGTGACGGCCATCTCCACCAGGAACGGCGGCCTCGGGTGGATCCCGGACAACCTGAACCGGGGGCACCTCGACTACTACTTCTGGCTGCTCGCCGCGCTCAGCGCCGTCAACTTCCTCGTCTACCTCTGGATAGCCAAGTGGTACAGATACAAGGCAACAACACCGCCAAGTGCAAGACGCGACGATGACTATTACCATGGACAGCAATTAGCTAGTTGGATTCAAGATGCATGAAAAGTGTCTAGTTAATTGGCAGCTCAACTATAAACTAAATTAAACATTAATTGAAGTATATATTATTTTGGCTAGTACCTCCTATTACAAATTCAAGTAGTTTTGGGCGGTTGGCTGCTAAGTAATCACTATTATGATATGTTGTGACAAATCACAAAGTTATATATTCTAAGTAAAATGTCATGACCAGTATAATTTTAAGAGGTCGATTTAGTTACCCCTTTTTTTTATGCATGAACGTGCAAAGCTTTCATTTTAGCCAGGACGACTTGTGTTGGTCAGAAAGAATTGTTCCCCTGCCACGTGCTACGGTCTGCTGATGAGTTATTTAAAGAAGGCAATTCCAACTAAGACAAGCAAACAAGCAATCCGGTCCAAAACTAGTCCATAATAATGTAAATGTATCAGATATTTTCCATAAAGCTGTCAGAAAAACGAGACTGATTACAAGCAGAAGCTGCTAGAGCTAGGCAATTAGAACAAAAGCATGCATGAAATTGATGCGATCAGGAGAGACTCTCCAATGCATTCCATCCGAGGCTAGAATAGATCGACCATTGACGACAATTAACACAAGTAGATACTGTTAGCTGGTTGGATTTAAGTTAACAAGTGTCTAGTTAGTTATTTGGCTTAATTGTAAATTAAATTTTGTTCCGTAAACTAGTCCATAAGGTAATGTATATTCGCAGAAATTAAAAACTGCGGTATTACTTTGTTATTACCTTGGATGATGAGTCTAATAATATTATGAAAGTATATTATTTATATTTGCAAATCTCTCCCCGTAGTATTGACTACAAAATAACTAGCCTTCTAGCTAGTTAGGCCACATCAGCTAGAAATCGATGGCCCTTAGATTTACTCTGTTAATTACGAGCCATTTGATTCGATTAACCATGCACTTACGTGAGAAACTAACTTGACTCTGCCATCCGAAGGGTAATTTGTTGCCAACGCCATCAACGGATCGATCCAGTTAATACCCAAGCACGTGCATTGTGCCACCGATATATAGTGGCTGGCAGTGGCAGCATGCATGTCTGTGAATTGTGCCACCGATGCAATATATGATCGATGCCTCTCGCCTGTCGATCATTGCATGCAGTTTTCCCATCAGTCACCACCAATGGTGGATCCGGAGAAAAAAATCTAGGTAGGGCGAAGTCCAGTGACGGACCCTAGAAAAAAAATTAGATAGGCTGAAGTCGGAAGCGTGACATAAACAGTAGCACCCAAAAGCAAAACAATCCATGATTAAACTAAAATCTAGGTAGGGCGAAGTCCAGTGGCGGACCCAGGAAAAAAATTAGGTAGGCTGAAGTCGGAAGCGTGAAATAAATAGTAGCACCCAAAATCAAAACAATCCATGATTAAACTATGTTGCAATCACACTAATAAAAGTATGTGATACGAAATAGAAACAACAACTACAATTCGCATGTTAACATATGTAGATAACGGAAGGACAATGAAAAATACCTCACTAATGAAGCTTAATCCACAATTGTAGATGAGCTGTAAAAGAAACAACCTGTCAATTGTGAAAGATGGATAAATCAGTAGTGTCACAATTCGATAATAGAATATAAAAGATGCAATAAAAAAAGAAGACAAAAAATATACCAGTAAATAACTAAGTACGTTTAGGAGAACGCGCCATTTTCATTCTTCGAGTTTTCATGTCTTGAAATTGTTTCTTGATTTTTTCATAATCAAGTCCTTTGAATATCTCTTGCTCGATATAGCACACCATCAAGTCATTAAGCCAATCATCGGACATCTTATTACGTAAATCGGTCTTGATAATATTCATAGCCAAGAAGGCTCTTTCAACCGATGCTGTCGCCGCCGGTAGTAGCAATGCTAACTCGATGAGGCGGTAGACCAATGAAAATGTAATATGCCTTTCAGTTTCTCGAAATTACATACAGGACCTCAGTTTTTTTCGGAAAAGGCTTTCAGTTTTTCGAAAATTACGCACGTGTCCTTAATTTTTTAGGAAAAACTTCCCCACGAATTATCGTCTCTTTTACTTCAGTTCACATAGTAGCTAGCGCAGCGTGCCGCCATGCTTCCACTGCTAGTTCTCTCGATCGGGCGTAAGATGGACAACATGGATGCGTAGGTGTACTAGATAGAATCTTCAGGATGACATGATTTGCAGGATTCTTTCGGCAGTTAGATTAGACCATTAGAATACATCTATCAGAGCCCTCCAAGGGCGAGTCTGAGTATGGATCGAGCCGAAGAGAACAAAAGATGAATAAATGGGCCTGATGGGCCATCCTGCCCGTTGGGCTTCACATGGACGACCTATAAATGGCGAAGGCCCAGTCTGCGAAGCCGAAGTTCTTCTTGTGCTGCCGAGTTAAGGTCCTATCCTCTTCCCACACTCGCTCCGATCATCTGCGGCGCCGGCAACCAGCGGCCATGCGGGTGGCTCCCAGGGTCCTCGTCCTCGTTCGCGACGCCGCAGGCTACGGCGCCGCCCTCGCAGACGCACTCCGCCAGACGCCGGGGCTCACGAGGTACCCTCGCCGGCGAGGGGAGCCCGGGCGGCTCGCCTGAAGGGCAGGTCCACCCCTGGTCACCACACATGGCACCACCATCGTGCAGACGTAGCTTTTTCTCCACGGCGCTTGTACGCCGTACGTGTTGGTCCATCACAACCGGTGCTAGGAATGTGCTGCCTTGCCTGCTCGCTCCATTTCCTTGGAGTTGACCCTGTCGCATTGCCATCACATTCTGTGCGTCGCACGAATCTAGCCCGACCTCGTTGCGTTCCCACCGTGAATCCCGCCGGCCATGTCGTCTCGTGTGCCTGCACACCCAACGACAACGCTTGTGATGCCCTGTGCCTAACAGCCAAGTCCCCTTGCCATTCCATCCATTGTGACTCAGTCTCTGACTGCAGCACCGCCACAGTGCTAGTACTCCAGCTATAAGAAACCCACGAGCGCTGCCGAGCTGCCTCTATGCCTGCACCGGCCGCCGCCGCCTCACACCGCCCTGGCCGCTCTGGCAAACTCCATGGCAAATTGACCATATCATGGCATGCCCCCAAAAGTCTCCTACCTCCTCCCTCGATTAATTGGACTCCGGCGCCCCGGCTCGCCTCACGGCCGTTCTTCCTCGCCTTCGGCCAAAGCTGATTCCACCACTGCCATCTCACCTCCACTCTGTGACAACCTGATTCCTCCCTCCTGGAGCTTCACCAAGCTGCTGTGGAGTTGCTCCCCCTCGCCCATGCGACCCCTCCATGCAGGGGCGGAGCCAGGATCCAGACAAAGGGGGGGCCGACCCGCCAAGGCGTCGACGTCATGGACCCTGGGCGCCGTGTGTCGGCAAAATTAAACATACACATATAGAATTAAACATACGCATATATATTGTCATATAAATTCAATCATAACACATATGGCAAAATAATGTAGCATACGTCTAGTAACACATATGGCCAGAGCTTGATCTCGGCTTAAAAAAACTATCGATCGTTCTTAATCTCTTCATCTTGAATTCTTGATCAAATGCTAAATGCCTAAATTGAAGGTAAAAATTGAAAAGGAAATTAATCATAGAATTAACAGCGATTTGTGATCTGTGATTGTGAAACAGTGAAAGGAATCAATAAATAAACTACTAAACGTAGACACGTAGTGGACTGTGAACTGTGGAGACGTACTGTTTGCCCGCTTTGGATCTGTGATTGATCAAATGCTTTGCCGCTTGCCCGCTGCGCTTTGGATCTTTCTGCTCAGGCTCAGCCCCTCCTCTGTTTTCCCTGTTTTGGCCGAACCGCCGCGTTCCTCCTTTGCTCTGTCTCTCTTCTCTCTCAATGATTTGTGGGCCCAACTAGAAAATAACATCTAGCTAATGTGTGTCATCTATATCTTTGCAATTCATTTCTGTTGTGGTTACAGACCAAACAGAGAGAGATGGTAGTGGAGAGTGAGAGAGATGAGTAATGGCTCGTGCCTTCCACATGGCCTGTGTTCCATATATATATACATGGGGAGTGTTTTTACAACTATGCCCTTACATCTGAGTATCCCCTCTAGGCCGTACATGTGGCGAAGCGTGCTTGGCGCGGTGCGGGCCTTGAGGTGTCGTGACCATTAATATAACGACGGACTTCCGGCGGTTGGACTTTCGCCGGTTGGACTCCTGCCGATTGGACTTCCGCCGGTTGGCTCCCCTGCTGATGGGGTATATATACGGCGCTGGTGCGGCGTTGTTCCTGCATGTGTTTTGATAGAAGCTGCTCTCCTAAAATGGGCCCCTTCCGTGCATCAACATTCCCTAGCGACGCTGAGCGGCTTGAGGGATGTTGATATACAGACGGAGGTCCATTTTTCTCGGGAGCTTCGTTAGCGTCTGTTATGGGTGAACAATGGCGCTTCCTGCCCTCGTGCTGCGTTTCTGCATACGACGGCAAGGTTTGCCCTGTTCTTCTTAACAGACCTACCTTCAGTCGGTGTTCCTGATGGAGCCCATCCGCATCACTTTGAAAAATGCTGATGCACTGTAGGTGCCCTGTTAAGGAGAACGAGGCAGACTTTGCGGGACATGACCCTCACCTTTGCCGTGTGTGGGAGGTGCCAACGGGCGAGTTCGTACGCTCGGGTCTGCTTCTCGAAGTCGAGGTCCAGGCCGAAGCCGCGGCCAGGCTGGTGTGGCGATCGAGAAGACGGCCTCCTACGCGCGCGCTGCGCTCTCGTATGAAGATGGCAAGGCTTGACTTGCTCTCGTAGACAGATATGCTTGAGCTCATCTGCATCCGCTGACTGTGCCAACTGGGGCTACTGTCAAGGAGCATTGATGTGCTGAAGCTTATCTGTTTACGAGAACCTGTCGAAACCTGCCGCACACCAGCCGCTACAAGAGTTTCTTACAGGAGTGAAACAAAACTAAAGAAAGAAAGAATAAAGTTTGGCAAAATGATTAATGCAAAAGGATCAATTAAAGAAAAGAGTTGATACAACAATTCGACTACTCAATCAATTAGTAGTATCCCTAGAGTCCACTCCTCCCCCATACTACTAGTGAAAGAGAAAATGTAAAGACTACCATTAAAGCAGCCCAAGCGAGACTTACTATATCCATGTAAATTATGTCTCCTATTTCTATGAAGAAATTATTCTACTATTGATCAATAATCATAGTGGAATCAAGGGTACAGAGTCAAAAAGGGATTCTGCCCTAAGGCTATGGATGAATCAGTTCAAGGAATTTACTCCTAACAAATTCTTATAGGAATTCTGGTAGAATTGGAGAGCATTAAGTATAAATACGATACATAGCCCTTTTCCTTAAAAAAGAGTACGGGGATGATGTCCTGAATGGAAGACGCAGGAATAGAAAGATTTTTTCTTCCTTTTGTTACCTTTTTTTATAAGTAAAGGACATCATAATATACCATAAAATTAGGATAGATAAATATTTATTTTTTTATCGGGACGATAACTCTGAAAAGAGAGATTTCCTATCTTTTCTTTCAACTCAGGAGAAATACGGTCGGGCGGCGCTAATTCGAATCCCTCGGGCAAAATAAGAACATCACCCACATTTAACCCTCCCTTTTTCCCATTAGCAAGAACTTGTTTCAGTTGCATATCATAAGGAATTCGAAGAACTGCTTCAAATACAGTATCGGGAAGCACAGCTTGGGGAACTTCAATGCTCCCAAAACATGGAAAGCCCAGAGGCCTGAACCCTTGATGGTTTAGGTCATGTCGAGGCTGCCGCCGAGGTTGCTTGGCCCGCGGCGGCTTGTCGTTGTACCCCGGCGTAGGGTCGAGGCGGGCGGCAAAGTATCTCAGCTAAAGCGGAGATTAGCCGGTATCAAGCTGCCGACGTCGACGCAGCAGAAATGGCGCCTAGCCGAAGTAGACGCGCACGCTCCATCCCCTACCCTTCGAATGGGTGGCAGCGCAGCTGGCGCCTAGGCGAAGTAAACGCGCGCGCTCCGTCCCCTACCCTTCCAACGGGTGGCAGCGGAGCTGGCGCCTAGGCGAAGTAGACGCACGCGCTCTGTCCCCTACCCTTCCAACGGGTGGCAGCGGAGATGGCGCCTAGGCAAAGTAGACGTGCGCGCTCCGTCCCCTACACTTCGAACGGGTGGCCGCGGAGCTGGCGCCTAGGCGAAGTAGACGCGCGCGCTACGTCCCCTACCCTTCGAAGGGGTGGCAGCGGAGCTGGCGCCTAGGCGAAGTAGACGCGCGCGCTCCGTCCCCTAACCTTCGAACGAGTCGCAGCGGAGCTGGCGCCTAGGCGAAGTAGACGCGCGCGCTCCGTCCCCTACCCTTCGAACGGGTGGCAGCGGAGCTGGCGCCTAGGCGAAGTAGACGCGCGCGCTCCGTCCCCTACCCTTGGAACGGGTGGCAGCGGAGCTGGCGCCTAGGCGAAGTAGACGCGCGCGCTCCGTCCCCTACCCTTGGAACGGGTGGCAGCGGAGCTGGCGCCTAGGCGAAGTAGATGTGCGCGCTCCGTCCCCTACCCTTCGAAGGGGTGGCAGCGGAGCTGGCGCCTAGGCGAAGTAGACACGCGCGCTCCGTCCCCTACCCTTCGAACGGGTGGCAGCGGAGCTGGCGCCTAGGCGAAGTAGACGCGCG
This sequence comes from Dendrocalamus latiflorus, assembly GCA_017311315.1. Lineage (NCBI taxonomy): Eukaryota > Viridiplantae > Streptophyta > Magnoliopsida > Poales > Poaceae > Dendrocalamus > Dendrocalamus latiflorus. The sequence goes on along the minus strand of CM029671.1, from coordinate 6,975,585 downwards.
TGCTCCGTCCCCTACCCTTCGAACGGGTGGCAGCGGAGCTGGCGCCTAGGCGAAGTAGACGCGCGCGCTCTGTCCCCTACCCTTCGAACAGGTGGCAGCGGAGCTGGCGCCTAGGCGGAGTAGACGCGCGCGCTCCGTCCCCTACCCTTTGAACGGGTGGCAGCGGAGCTGGCGAAACTGCGCCCCGTGAATACCGCCACGCCTGCGGTGACTGCGATCTCATGATGCGGTAATGCACTGTAAAGGTTCCTGAAATCGCGCCGGCCCCCGGCTTGCCAGGGCTAGGTTGTCAGACCGTGCGCCTTGCCTCGGCGCGTGTAGGGCACACGATGGTTTATAACTCGTGCGTGACGGGATGTGAGCGGTTGCGTGAGCGCAGCGGTTCGCCTCTTCCCTAGGGAAGGGGGACACAGGGAGAGCGAGGAATGGCGCGGCTTCGAGGCTGTTATGATCCCACGGTCCACTATGGCGCTCTTAATGGCGACTAGGGTCGTTCCGATGCCTGGCCTCGTGTGCTCCAGCTTGCTCGTATGGGGGTGGCCACGCGGCGGGAGGCCATTGGAGCGTCGTGCTCTGACGGTCCCTACCGTCGCGGTCGCGCCTCTTCGTCTTCGGTTATGGGGGAGTGTGCGGGGCGAACCCTTGTACGACTGCGGTTGCGTCCTGTACATGGACCGTCGCGACGCTTCGGCATTGGGGATGAGGAGGCTTGGAATAACCCTCGTAACCACGCCCCCGTAGCTCTACGCCCACTTTTCGCTTGCATCGCCTTCTATACTCCCGTAGGGCAATCGCCGCCATAGTCCGTTTGCGAGAAGCGATGGCGTCTGGTGGCAAGCGCAGCCAGACGGCTGGTGCCTGCGGTGTCCGCCGGCGGTCTTCACCGCTGGAGGTGAAATACTCGCTCAGCGAGCGCGACCCGGCGGCGGCGGATAAGTGGTGGCTGGAGAAGGAGGGCTCGTTTTCCGGCGAGCTGGGCCCCTCGCTCGTGACCGAGAAGACGATCCAGGCGCTGCTGCGTGCAGGGAAGCTGTCCGAGCATCAGGCGGTGCGGCTACCCGCCGCCGACGAGACGGAACCTCGCCCCGAGGAGTCGGAGGCGGTCGTATTCGTCGCCTTCTTCGACGCAGGGCTCCGCATCCTAGCGGCAGTGATCGTGGGCGACGTGCTGCGGACTTTCGGGCTGGAGCTGGAGCTGGCGCAGCTGACTCCGAATGCCGTGGCCCGGCTCGCGGTGTACAGCTGGGCCTTGCGCTCGGGAGCATGCTGGCCCAATGCGTCGTTATTTGCCTATCAGCACGAGGCGCGGTGCCAGCCCAAGGAGCGGAAGGGTGGGACGCTGTCGAGCTTCGGCAGCGTCTCCTTTATTCTCCGGTCAACTTGCGGCAAGCTCTTCCCCGCGAACTCCACCCGCGGGAAGTGGGAGTCTCGCTGGATGAAGCGGTGGTTCTACCACCGTGCGGAGAGCGGGAGCGGTCTTGAGTGCACGGGCCAACCGATCGCGTTCAAGCCCTCGCCCGATCGGACGCTCGACGATGAGGACAGGCGGAGGGCCCGGCGGCTCGTAGGTGTGGCCGCCCGCTTCAACATGCGCGACCTCGCCGAAGAGTACGTAATGTACGGCGTGGCGCCGCTTGCTCGCGACTGGCGTCTTGCCGTCGAGAAGCGTCGAGACGACAATGTTTCGCCGTCGATCTGCTTGCTGCCGGCGCCCTCCGGTCTTCGTAAGCCTCGACCGTGTCTCTCCTTCGCTCACGCGAAATGCGTTATATGCTAATGTTATCTCCTTTGCTTCAGGGATTCGTTTGGAGGATGCGGAGCAGGCCGCGCGCGTATTCCTTGGGCCGTATACCGGCAGGGAGCACAAGCAGCGCGCGTCCGCTACCGCCGAGGTGGGGCTGGGGCGAATAAACCGCGTGTGCAAGGCCCTGGGCCTTGCCCTGCCGGACCGTGCTGCTCCGGACGATGGTGCAACGAAGAAGAAGGCGCCGTCTCGGAAGAGGGGCCGAGGTGGGGCGTCTGCCATGCTTGGTGCGGTAGCTGGTACTGCTGCCGCTAGCGCTCCCGAGGGCGTGGCAGACGCGGAGTCGGATTCGGCGAGGTATGCCGACTCGGGCTTGGATGGCGCGGACACCGGAGGCGAAGGATCTTTGGCGAGTGCCCTGGACGGCGGGCTTGCCGCGAGCAGCTGGAGAGAGGTGGATGTTGACAGAATCCATGCGGACCGGCGATGCTGAGGTGGAGCCTTCGACCGTGGCCGCTGTGGTGCCGGAGACGCCCTCCGTGGGGGCGCACGGAGCCGTGCTGCCTTCACCGACAGCAGCAGTAGAAGTCGAGATGCCGCCCGCAGAAACTGCCACAGCGGAACCTTCGCTCCCGGGTGCTGCAGCCGCGGGGGCCTCTCCGGCAGCGACTGCTGGGGCGGTGTCGTTGCTGCCTGCCCCGGCTAAGCGGCCGTGTCTGCGGCCGGAGCTTCACCGGACGAGGAGGGGATTCGTCGTGGCGACGGGCATCGGGAGCTTGTGGGACTCGGATGCGCCTGCCGAAGTCCCCGCGGTGCCTGCCCCCTCTGCTCTCCAGGCCACGCCGTCTGCCGTGCAGGAACGGTCGGCGCCGGCCCCGAACGCGGAGGCTTCTGTTCCTTGCGGGACCACGCCTTCCGCGGGGACTTGCGCTGCCGCTCCCCCACCTGAGACTAGGGGGCGGGCCCCCGAAGCCCTCCTTCCGCTACCAAAGGTAAGGCGGCTTAGCTTACCTTGGTGTGTTCTTCGTTGCGCCTTGCGGCGCTCACCTGCGTTCCTGCCTGTAGCGTCGCTTATTCCGGAGGAGCAGCCCTTGGTGGAACATGGGACCGCTGTGCGTGTGAGCCCCGCGGACTTCGTGCCTTCCCCGGAGACGCTGAGGGCGTGGCGCGGGATTGTGGATGACGCAGCTGCCGGCGTCGGCCAGCAAGCGCTGCAGGCCTACGGGGCGGTGCGCCTCGGGGACGCCTTTGAGGTGTCGGGGGTGAGGGTAAGTACTCATACGACAACGCCTGGGCCTGCTGAGCTTGCTAAGTCTTTCCGTTCTGCAGACACTTGTGCTGGGGCAGGCCTTGCAAACGGCCTATACTCGTGCCCGAAGGGCGCTTGAGGATAGGCTGCGGGCCGCCGAGGAGGAGCTACGCGAAGCCTCGGGAGCCCGTTCTGCCCAGGATGCCCGCATCCGTCAGCTGGAAGCGGAGTGCGCCGAAGCGAGGGCGCGCGTCGAGGGACTTGCTGCGTCGGCACGGGAGTCGACCGCGGAGGCTGCGCAGCAGGAGTTTGCAGCAGAGCGGGATGGCCTTCTGCAACAGGTCGCCTTGCTAGAGAAGGAAAAAGGCGAGCTTGCCTTGACTCTAGCGGAGCGTAACCAGACGCTTGGCGACGCCTCGGTGATTGCGTGGGACGCCATGCAAGTGCTGGAGAGCCATCTCCAGGGGCTTGTGGCTAAGGTGCCGGACCGCACCTTTGGCCCGGAGGAGCTGTCTCGGACCCTCCGCTGGGTCGGAGATGCCGCCAACGTCGCACGCGGCGCTGCGATGACCTTCGGCAACCACTGCGCGTACACGTCGGCATGCCTAGTGTGCGCGCTCCTGCAGCACCGCGGTTGCACGCACGTCGCCGGGCTAGAGGACCCCCAGCTGGAGATGCCCGCCGTGGCCGGAGTAATGTCCGGCGCCGTCCGCTCCACTCGCCGCGCCATCAAGCCCTTCTACGAACGGATCTGGGATTATATCGGGGCAGACGCTGCGCGGGTCGAACTCCGGAAGTCACTTTACGGGGAGGGGAGCCTCGGCCAATTCCTGGACGGGGTCCCTCGACGCGACGAGGGCGGCGCTGAAGCCTCCGAAGGCGCCGGGGACTTGCAGGTGTGACGCCGTGGTGCCTAGGTGTAGGCGTGCGTTGTAATGCCCCCTCTTTTTGTGGATGAAGTGCACGCTTGCTTTATAAATTCTGACTTTCGCTTATGTCTCGGGCAGCTTCCTTGCTGGGGCCGACTTCTTTCGTCCGACCTTGCGACCCGGCGACGCCTTCGACGCTGGCGAAGGGCCGAAGAGTCGCTGAACTTTTGGGCGGGCCGACCTTCTTCCGGCTGAACCCCGGCCTTATCGCGTGTTAAGGACGAGCCTGCCGAATAGCTACTTAGAGCGGCAGGGATGTTGGCGGGCCTCTGTACTTGAGAGATTTTTCTGATATATAGATCTCCTGATAATTAGGATATGCGCCGCGCGTTGTGCTTCGGGTGGTCATGCTGCATTGGGGCAAAGTCTCCACCTTCGAAGTATGCCATTGACAGTAGTTGCGCGTAGGCTGGTGCGTGCGGAGGCGGACCTCCGCACTACGACCTGTTTAGAGTCCGTAGACTGGCGCGTGCGAAGGCGAACCTCCGCACTACGACCTGTTTAGAGTCCGTAGACTGGCGCGTGCGAAGGCGAACCTCCGCACTACGACCTGTTTAATGTCCGTAGACTGGCGCGTGCGAAGGCGGACCTCCGCACTACGACCTGTTTAAAGTCCGTAGACTGGCGCGTGCGAAGGCGGACCTCCGCACGACGAACTGTTTAAAGTCTCGTGGACTGGCGTGTGCGAAGGCAGGCCTGCGCACGACGACCTATTTAAAGTCTCGTGGACTGGCGTGTGCGAAGGCGGGCCTCCGCACGACGACCTGTTTAAAGTCCGTAGACTGGCGCGTGCGGAGGCGAACCTCCGCACGACGACCTGTTTAATGTCTCGTGGACTGGCGTGTGCGAAGGCGGACCTCCACACTACGACCTGTTTAAAGTCTCGTGGACTGGCGTGTGCGAAGGCGGACCTCCGCCCCCCCACCCCGAGGTGAGGGCAGTCTCTGGTGTACCCTGTACTCCGCAGGCACGCCGACGCTGGAGCCAGCCTCTGGCGCGCTACGTCGGTACTTCTTGGAGCTCTCGGAGTTGGTTTCCATAATACACCCTGCGTGCACCTCCTGTGATGGGCGAAGGCGAGCCTCGACACACTGAAGAGGCGCGCGATCGCTAGCCACGAAGATTCGCGCCGCGCTTGCGTTTCCGTAAATGCACGACAGCCTTCGCGACTGTCGAGTTACGAAGCAAGATCCTTCAAAGAGAAGATTGAAGTGGTGGTAGAGTCGATGAATCCGGACTACTGACCATCTATAGTTGTTTTGAGCAAGGGAAGATTTAGAAATGGGCTTTCAAGTAATGACATAAAGATAAGCGAGAATTGGAAGATGAGAGCAAGCAAAGATTAAGAGATAAGAGTAGCATAGATTGAGAGGTAAGAATAAGCAAAACTTTTGAAATTACTTGTTATTAAAATATATCCTTAAGGTCCAACCATTCTATTCTATCTACGGTCACGTCTTAGAGTCATTATTGCTCTGATACCATCTCTGTCGGGACCCGGAGCAACAACTCCAGAACCCTCTGTGTTAATCGCACTATCCCAGGAAAAGCTAGTGCACACAGTATCACAAAGACAATTATCATGCGCAATGACAAACTTTATTTGGCTAATATGAGCCTGATGGCCAAGATTACAATAAGAACAAAAGAAGACAGCGGAAGAAATACATAAAGCGGCAGCCCATCCAGCCTTCCCACAAGGCGAATGACTGTAAGACGTGGCCTAGTCGCAATCCTCACTGAAGTCGTCGAAGGCTTCCTCTGAAAAGAGTTAGATATAGCAACATGAGTACAAAAAGTACTCCACAAGTTACACCAGGAGGTTTAACAGAATTAATGCATGCATAAGGATTGACAAAGGAAGGCATAGTAAGGTTAGTTGTGCATAAAGCGAAATTGAAGTAAATACTGTAAGTAGATTCAAAAGCTGAATTTGATACAATAGATAGAAACAAGATTTTAACAAAATAATATCGTTAGTGCAGGCTCCGACCAAACACCAACCTATCCACGGGCATCCCACCCGGACCATCTTTTCCAAAAAGATCTCATATGGATTCCATCCATCCATAAGCAGTTTGTAAAACCATTTTGAAAAACAAAGTCTAATCCATGAAAAACTTTACTCAGCTTGCCCATGACCGTGGGCACGGCTATCCAGGATAGATTATACACTCTGCAGAGGTTGTACAGCTTTACCCACAAGACATGATCATCCCTTTTTGCCACCGGATTAACACACTTCCTTAGGTGTGCGGCTAGGAGATCATGACAAGGCTTTTACAATGATCCGTTGTCAACATAATCACGCCGCCACTAAGGTTTCACCACAACATGAATCCACATGTTGGAGCCCCCTCTTGTGCCATGTGAGACTTCTCACGGCCTACGCCGCGCTCACATTCAGCCTATAGCGAGATTAAGTTGGAACTTCACAAATTATTCGGCCAGGTCTGTCCCATACCAGACTTGTGGTAGTACGTTAGGGCTTTGCAATAGTAGCTCATAGACCGGTCCTTAACTGACTTAGGCACCAACCACATACCCCTTGTGCCTGGCAATCAACATTGTGTCACCAAACAACAATGCATGCCAGCAAGCACCCACCACCTAACCATTTGCCTAAGTCTAAACCAAGTTTTCATATTTTGTTTGAAAATATTTCATAATCCTTCTTGACTCACCAAAGTCAAGAATACATTTGAAAAACTTATCATTTTATGTGAAAGATCATCCCAAACCATAAGTATTCTAAGCATGGCTAAGCATTTCTACAAAATTTCTAGTTAGTGCTAATGTACTAACTAGGTTTTATCTAGGGTTGACAAGGTACAATGGTATTCAATGTCAAATTTGGCTGTCCAAAGGATTTAGGCATAACTAGAGTTTAAATCAAATTTAAACTAGATTGGATAAAAGTACGCATGCATAATAATTTTGAAAACAACATAAATAATTTAAATTAGTGGGAGCAACATGATCAAAGGTGTAACTTGCCTTGCTTTGAAGTTTTGATGAGGTTCGCCGAAATTATACTCTCCGGATTAGTCGTAGTCTACACGTGAAAAGCCAGAACAAACTAAACTCAACTAAAATCCAAATAAAATCCACAATTTATAAAATATATGCTGGGAGATAGAATAGGAATTTAGATGAATTTAGGAATTTGAATGGATCCAATCGGAGTTAGGATGAAGGAGAACGTCTTCTGGAAGTTTGAATTCCAAAGGAACGAATAAAAGAAATTATTGGAATTCTTTTCTTTGTGAAGGAAAAGTGGTCGGAAGCTACAATATTTGTGTATGGTCAAAACCATGGTCGAATCAACGGTTAAAGATGCGGAAGTCTAAGTCGAAGACAAAGACTCCAAGTATAGGTGCAGTCGAAGTCGAAGACCTGGTCGGAACTGTACAGTGGTCGAAAGAATTGGATTTATACAGAGTAGTCGAAACAATCGGACGGCTTGGAGAGGTCGGGCGGCTTCGAGTGGTCGGAGAGATCGGAGGGTTCAGAGAGGCTGGAGGGTGTGTAGGTTAAAACAGTCCAACAGCCATGGTCGGTTTGAAGACGGAGGTCGAAGTTGAAGGCTCCGAGATCGAAGGCCGAAGTCAAAGTCTTCGAGGTCAAAGGTCGAAGGCGGGAGTTGAAGTCTCCGAAGGTCAAAGTCAAAATCGGAGTCTTCGAAGGTCGAAATCTCTGGAGTTGAAGGTCGAAGTCGAAGTTGAAGGCTCCGAGCAGTAGGAGTCTAAGAAGCCTCCGTATGGCGGAGTCTAAGAATCGGATAGTTGGAAGAAGTTGGACAGGTTCACAAGACGAGATCTGAGTGATCCAACGGCGGTGAAGACCGGTGAGATGTACAAAAGAGGAAGAAGAGTATGAGTCCAGTTTTGGTGCAAGGTTCGAGCTCATAGAGTTGGCTGGCGGCAAGGGTGTAGTGGAGGTGGGTACGATTATCAATGGCATCGGCGAGGCACAAGGAGGTCCAAGGCATCGGCAATTCCTCGCCGGAGCTCCTCAGTAGAAGTCGCTCGGTGTGACAGGTTTACGAGCAAAACCAGGGCAATGGGGTGAGGGGAACAGTGGAGCCGAGCCCATGGACGGCGGTGCGGCGCACAAAGCTCGTGGGCTTGCTGGCGGTGCGAGGCACGGCGGGGATTGGCGAGTGGCGCAAAGGAGAGAGGGGATTGCGAGAAGTGCATGGGTGCACTTGTGCATCACTGCAAGTGGTTGAAAGGTGGTTGGCGGCGAGGTGAAGCGGTGGCGCAGCTCGGGCGGCAGTGGCGACGGTGTTCCGGCGGTGAGGAAAGTCAACCAAGGGGCGGTCAAGAAAATCCAAAAATTATGAAATAAATACTAAAAGGTAGATTATGAATTTAGATGAATTTAGAAACTTGAATCACTTGATTCAGAGTTCGGACGGAGGAGAACGAGCGATTGGAAGATTGGCGGATCAGAAAATTCTGGAAAAAGAAAAATCAGGAATATTCCGAAGGAATATTCCCGTGTGAACAGTAACAGACAGCAGCCTTTTTCACTGTTTTTGGCCGTGTCGTCGACGAGAAAAGGCACGGGAGGTGAAGCCAATGGGTTGCTAATGACCCGAGGCACATGTAGGAACTGACGGCACGTCAAACGGAGCACGGTAACGACGTGTACCACGATGACGACATAGGGTTAAAGATAAGAATAATTTTCGGGAATAGAACAAGGAGAAGTAAGGTGAGCATGGCTTAGAACGCGGCGAGGCGAAGCTAGAAAAAATATCGGCTAAGCCAAAAACTCACCGGAGGCAACGCAATCGTCGTTTGAACGACGACGGTACCGAAACACGAAAAATTCAATATCTTCGCGCTCAGTGCGGCGAATCCAAAACCGTCTGAAACATAGCCTCCTGGGATGGTTTGGCACGTTTTGACGTGAACGGATTGTTGAAAGCATTCCCAGACAGGCGGGGACGCGAAGTGTCATTTGCGGCCATGGCGAGGTGTCGGACGCAAATATTTGAAAAAGGCTTTTGGACAAACGGAGGGGAGCACGACATAGAACGTGTTGAGACGAACTCAACGCCGCAGACGGCTCGGCCAACGGACTAGCGAAACGCGGTGAACAAGACTTTATGTGGCCTACAGGCTGACATCGGCGTTCCGGGCAAACGGAGAGGAATTAACATGCGAGACATGCGGCGAAACAAAGAGTAGAGCGTGGGGAACGTGATGCTCACCTTGGTTTTGGTCGGGCATGCACGGTCGGTCGGTGGCGACGCGAGAAACGACGACTCGAATTGGCCCACGGTGGCGATGATGCTCCGGCGATGCTCCGGCGAAGGCGAGGTGAGCACCGCGTAGAACGCGACGAGGCGAATCCGGGGATGTGCTCAAAAGTGGCGGGGCTCCACCGGACGAGGCGTAATACGCCGAAGAACGCCGCTTAGAACACAAAAGAAAAACTCCGATTGCGCCCAAGAGAAGAGGAGTGGAGACTTGATATTTTCGGGGTTGAGTGAGGATGAGGAGGGGCTCACGGTGCTCCCTTTTATAGGGGTGGGGGAGGTCCGAGATGGGAGATCAAGAGACCATGTCCATCAATGGCATGGGTTAATTTCTCGCGAAACGGGTCATGAATGAGGGGAAAACGGCTGGGAATGGAGGAGTCATGAAGAGAGCAAGTGAATGCACTTGATTGCATGAAAAATCGTTGAGAAATTCAAGAGGAATGGAAGCTCAAAGAAATGGCCATGGCGGCCACGTTCTGGAGACGAACGGACGCACGCACTGGAGAAGAAAGCAGGAGAGAGAAAAAAAAATAATTTAAAATAATATATTTTTTCCAAAAAAAATAATAAAATAAATTCGAAAAAAATTCAAGAAAATTCTACAAATATCCTTGGAACCCGAAAATATCAAATAAAATAATTTCGGATTTAATTGAGGTATATTTTAACCATTTAAACATTTTTACTTTCTAAGCTTTAATTTAATCCAATAAATTCAAAAACTCCAAAAATCAAGCAACCAAAGAACACTTGATTTTATTTTAAATTAAATTAATTTTTTTCACTAAATTTTTTGAAATAAACAGCTGGGCTGTTACAAACTACCCCCCTTAAAAAGAATCTCGTCCCCGAGATTCGCACGGGTTAGCAAAGAAATAGGTTTGGATCTTACTCTTTGTGGCTTGAGCGGAGATCTAGTTCAAACGTTCATTTGCAAACTTCTGTGGCCTTCTGTTTGCTGTCTGGAGGTTGTTGGCAGTTGGTGTTTCAGCTTGATGCTTCCAAAGAATAGAAGAGAGGAGACTCAAGGCAAAGGAGGGACAACAGACGTTTTGCGCAACCCAAAACAAAACAACTAGCAAAACCTTTACTAAGCAAATAACAAGCAATAGTTACGGCTGCCGACAAAAGAGAAAACTGACAGCTCATAACATCGTCTACTTTCTAGCTTAACAACTTATCCTAGAGAGGTAAGGGTTGTCTTGGTGTGATCCTTCGCGACTGTCGAGTTACGAAGCAAGATCCTTCAAAGAGAAGATTGAAGTGGTGGTAGAGTCGATGAATCCGGACTACTGACCATCTATAGTTGTTTTGAGCAAGGGAAGATTTAGAAATGGGCTTTCAAGTAATGACATAAAGATAAGCGAGAATTGGAAGATGAGAGCAAGCAAAGATTAAGAGATAAGAGTAGCATAGATTGAGAGGTAAGAATAAGCAAAACTTTTGAAATTACTTGTTATTAAAATATATCCTTAAGGTCCAACCATTCTATTCTATCTACGGTCACGTCTTAGAGTCATTATTGCTCTGATACCATCTCTGTCGGGACCCGGAGCAACAACTCCAGAACCCTCTGTGTTAATCGCACTATCCCAGGAAAAGCTAGTGCACACAGTATCACAAAGACAATTATCATGCGCAATGACAAACTTTATTTGGCTAATATGAGCCTGATGGCCAAGATTACAATAAGAACAAAAGAAGACAGCGGAAGAAATACATAAAGCGGCAGCCCATCCAGCCTTCCCACAAGGCGAATGACTGTAAGACGTGGCCTAGTCGCAATCCTCACTGAAGTCGTCGAAGGCTTCCTCTGAAAAGAGTTAGATATAGCAACATGAGTACAAAAAGTACTCCACAAGTTACACCAGGAGGTTTAACAGAATTAATGCATGCATAAGGATTGACAAAGGAAGGCATAGTAAGGTTAGTTGTGCATAAAGCGAAATTGAAGTAAATACTGTAAGTAGATTCAAAAGCTGAATTTGATACAATAGATAGAAACAAGATTTTAACAAAATAATATCGTTAGTGCAGGCTCCGACCAAACACCAACCTATCCACGGGCATCCCACCCGGACCATCTTTTCCAAAAAGATCTCATATGGATTCCATCCATCCATAAGCAGTTTGTAAAACCATTTTGAAAAACAAAGTCTAATCCATGAAAAACTTTACTCAGCTTGCCCATGACCGTGGGCACGGCTATCCAGGATAGATTATACACTCTGCAGAGGTTGTACAGCTTTACCCACAAGACATGATCATCCCTTTTTGCCACCGGATTAACACACTTCCTTAGGTGTGCGGCTAGGAGATCATGACAAGGCTTTTACAATGATCCGTTGTCAACATAATCACGCCGCCACTAAGGTTTCACCACAACATGAATCCACATGTTGGAGCCCCCTCTTGTGCCATGTGAGACTTCTCACGGCCTACGCCGCGCTCACATTCAGCCTATAGCGAGATTAAGTTGGAACTTCACAAATTATTCGGCCAGGTCTGTCCCATACCAGACTTGTGGTAGTACGTTAGGGCTTTGCAATAGTAGCTCATAGACCGGTCCTTAACTGACTTAGGCACCAACCACATACCCCTTGTGCCTGGCAATCAACATTGTGTCACCAAACAACAATGCATGCCAGCAAGCACCCACCACCTAACCATTTGCCTAAGTCTAAACCAAGTTTTCATATTTTGTTTGAAAATATTTCATAATCCTTCTTGACTCACCAAAGTCAAGAATACATTTGAAAAACTTATCATTTTATGTGAAAGATCATCCCAAACCATAAGTATTCTAAGCATGGCTAAGCATTTCTACAAAATTTCTAGTTAGTGCTAATGTACTAACTAGGTTTTATCTAGGGTTGACAAGGTACAATGGTATTCAATGTCAAATTTGGCTGTCCAAAGGATTTAGGCATAACTAGAGTTTAAATCAAGTTTAAACTAGATTGGATAAAAGTACGCATGCATAATAATTTTGAAAACAACATAAATAATTTAAATTAGTGGGAGCAACATGATCAAAGGTGTAACTTGCCTTGCTTTGAAGTTTTGATGAGGTTCGCCGAAATTATACTCTCCGGATTAGTCGTAGTCTACACGTGAAAAGCCAGAACAAACTAAACTCAACTAAAATCCAAATAAAATCCACAATTTATAAAATATATGCTGGGAGATAGAATAGGAATTTAGATGAATTTAGGAATTTGAATGGATCCAATCGGAGTTAGGATGAAGGAGAACGTCTTCTGGAAGTTTGAATTCCAAAGGAACGAATAAAAGAAATTATTGGAATTCTTTTCTTTGTGAAGGAAAAGTGGTCGGAAGCTACAATATTTGTGTATGGTCAAAACCATGGTCGAATCAACGGTTAAAGATGCGGAAGTCTAAGTCGAAGACAAAGACTCCAAGTATAGGTGCAGTCGAAGTCGAAGACCTGGTCGGAACTGTACAGTGGTCGAAAGAATTGGATTTATACAAAGTAGTCGAAACAATCGGACGGCTTGGAGAGGTCGGGCGGCTTCGAGTGGTCGGAGAGATCGGAGGGTTCAGAGAGGCTGGAGGGTGTGTAGGTTAAAACAGTCCAACAGCCATGGTCGGTTTGAAGACGGAGGTCGAAGTTGAAGGCTCCGAGATCGAAGGCCGAAGTCAAAGTCTTCGAGGTCAAAGGTCGAAGGCGGGAGTTGAAGTCTCCGAAGGTCAAAGTCAAAATCGGAGTCTTCGAAGGTCGAAATCTCTGGAGTTGAAGGTCGAAGTCGAAGTTGAAGGCTCCGAGCAGTAGGAGTCTAAGAAGCCTCCGTATGGCGGAGTCTAAGAATCGGATAGTTGGAAGAAGTTGGACAGGTTCACAAGACGAGATCTGAGTGATCCAACGGCGGTGAAGACCGGTGAGATGTACAAAAGAGGAAGAAGAGTATGAGTCCAGTTTTGGTGCAAGGTTCGAGCTCATAGAGTTGGCTGGCGGCAAGGGTGTAGTGGAGGTGGGTACGATTATCAATGGCATCGGCGAGGCACAAGGAGGTCCAAGGCATCGGCAATTCCTCGCTGGAGCTCCTCAGTAGAAGTCGCTCGGTGTGACAGGTTTACGAGCAAAACCAGGGCAATGGGGTGAGGGGAACAGTGGAGCCGAGCCCATGGACGGCGGTGCGGCGCACAAAGCTCGTGGGCTTGCTGGCGGTGCGAGGCACGGCGGGGATTGGCGAGTGGCGCAAAGGAGAGAGGGGATTGCGAGAAGTGCATGGGTGCACTTGTGCATCACTGCAAGTGGTTGAAAGGTGGTTGGCGGCGAGGTGAAGCGGTGGCGCAGCTCGGGCGGCAGTGGCGACGGTGTTCCGGCGGTGAGGAAAGTCAACCAAGGGGCGGTCAAGAAAATCCAAAAATTATGAAATAAATACTAAAAGGTAGATTATGAATTTAGATGAATTTAGAAACTTGAATCACTTGATTCAGAGTTCGGACGGAGGAGAACGAGCGATTGGAAGATTGGCGGATCAGAAAATTCTGGAAAAAGAAAAATCAGGAATATTCCGAAGGAATATTCCCGTGTGAACAGTAACAGACAGCAGCCTTTTTCACTGTTTTTGGCCGTGTCGTCGACGAGAAAAGGCACGGGAGGTGAAGCCAATGGGTTGCTAATGACCCGAGGCACATGTAGGAACTGACGGCACGTCAAACGGAGCACGGTAACGACGTGTACCACGATGACGACATAGGGTTAAAGATAAGAATAATTTTCGGGAATAGAACAAGGAGAAGTAAGGTGAGCATGGCTTAGAACGCGGCGAGGCGAAGCTAGAAAAAATATCGGCTAAGCCAAAAACTCACCGGAGGCAACGCAATCGTCGTTTGAACGACGACGGTACCGAAACACGAAAAATTCAATATCTTCGCGCTCAGTGCGGCGAATCCAAAACCGTCTGAAACATAGCCTCCTGGGATGGTTTGGCACGTTTTGACGTGAACGGATTGTTGAAAGCATTCCCAGACAGGCGGGGACGCGAAGTGTCATTTGCGGCCATGGCGAGGTGTCGGACGCAAATATTTGAAAAAGGCTTTTGGACAAACGGAGGGGAGCACGACATAGAACGTGTTGAGACGAACTCAACGCCGCAGACGGCTCGGCCAACGGACTAGCGAAACGCGGTGAACAAGACTTTATGTGGCCTACAGGCTGACATCGACGTTCCGGGCAAACGGAGAGGAATTAACATGCGAGACATGCGGCGAAACAAAGAGTAGAGCGTGGGGAACGTGATGCTCACCTTGGTTTTGGTCGGGCATGCACGGTCGGTCGGTGGCGACGCGAGAAACGACGACTCGAATTGGCCCACGGTGGCGATGATGCTCCGGCGATGCTCCGGCGAAGGCGAGGTGAGCACCGCGTAGAACGCGACGAGGCGAATCCGGGGATGTGCTCAAAAGTGGCGGGGCTCCACCGGACGAGGCATAATACGCCGAAGAACGCCGCTTAGAACACAAAAGAAAAACTCCGATTGCGCCCAAGAGAAGAGGAGTGGAGACTTGATATTTTCGGGGTTGAGTGAGGATGAGGAGGGGCTCACGGTGCTCCCTTTTATAGGGGTGGGGGAGGTCCGAGATGGGAGATCAAGAGACCATGTCCATCAATGGCATGGGTTAATTTCTCGCGAAACGGGTCATGAATGAGGGGAAAACGGCTGGGAATGGAGGAGTCATGAAGAGAGCAAGTGAATGCACTTGATTGCATGAAAAATCGTTGAGAAATTCAAGAGGAATGGAAGCTCAAAGAAATGGCCATGGCGGCCACGTTCTGGAGACGAACGGACGCACGCACTGGAGAAGAAAGCAGGAGAGAGAAAAAAAAATAATTTAAAATAATATATTTTTTCCAAAAAAAAAAATAATAAAATAAATTCGAAAAAAATTCAAGAAAATTCTACAAATATCCTTGGAACCCGAAAATATCAAATAAAATAATTTCGGATTTAATTGAGGTATATTTTAACCATTTAAACATTTTTACTTTCTAAGCTTTAATTTAATCCAATAAATTCAAAAACTCCAAAAATCAAGCAACCAAAGAACACTTGATTTTATTTTAAATTAAATTAATTTTTTTCACTAAATTTTTTGAAATAAACAGCTGGGCTGTTACAGTAGAGTGCGTGGGGTCAACATCCACGTCGCATTTATACTCTGGAGAGTACGCGCAGGGGCGAGGTCCCTGGCGTGCGTGGGGTTTGCGTCTTGTTTATACTCAGTAGAGTGCGCAGGGAGAACGCCCGCGTCTTATTTATACTCCGTAGAGTGCGTGGGGTCAACATCCACGTCGCATTTATACTCCGGAGAGTACGCGCAGGGACGAAGTCCCCGGCGTGCGCGGGGTTCGCGTCTTGTTTATACTCAGTAGAGTGCGCAGGGAGAACATCCATGTCTTATTTATACTCCGTAGAGTGCGTGCAGAGGCGTCCCCCCACACGTCTTTGTTTATACTCATGCCCGTGTCTTTGACGGAGAGTGCACACGCGAACGCGCGTCTTCGTTTATACTCATGCCCGTGTCTTTGACGGAGAGTGCACACGCGAACGTGCGTCTTCGTTTATACTCATGCCCGTGTCTTTGATGGAGAGTGCACACGCGAACGTGCGTCTTCGTTTATACTCATGCCCGTGTCTTTGATGGAGAGTGCACACACAAACGTGCGTCTTTGGTTTATACTCATACCCGTACGCCTGGCTACAGAGAGTGCACACGCGAATGTGCGTCTTTGGTTTATACTCATACCCGTACCCCTGGCTACGGAGAGTGCACACGCGAACGTGCGTCTTTGGTTTATACTGCAGGAGCACGCGCGTAGACGAAGCCTGCGCGCGTTCTCGCCGCGTATTTTTGCACAATGGTAATATGTTGGCAACAAACGGAACTTTATTGCATTCCCGTTTGCGCGGGTAAGCGATTACATATGGCGGAGGTACTAACCATTTGTGCTCGGTGCGGCCGGAGCCTCTAGTGGTTGTACTATCGGTAGGGCTTGCCGAGTGGCCTCCGAATGACGCCGCGGGTCTCTGCGCGGTGGTGCCGATCCTAGGCGTGCTGCTGTTCGCCACGGCGGGGGCATCTGGTGCCGTGCTCGATGCGCCGGGCCATGTCCTGGTCACCCCGAACGGTGATGATTGCCCGCGTGTCACATCCCAAAATTTGCTTTTTGGAAGAAAATTAAATTCAAATTAATTATTTTAAAGTAATTAGATTTTATGTGGCTTTTCTGGATTTTCTGGAATTTAAAACCTAATTTGTAAATTTAAAAAGTAATTCAAAGTATGAAACTAAAATACCAACAGTAGTTGGAAATAATTTTATTTAGTCCAAAATATGTCCAGGAGCTTCTGTGAATTTTTCTGGAATTTTTGGAGGTATTTTCATATTTTTCTGAGGCCTAAATAATTTTCTAGCCTTTTCTGAAAATCAAAATCAAATTCTGAAAATAAAAATCCCTCCCTTTCCCTCCAGCCGACGCGTGGACGGCCCAGATCCGTCCACGTCGCCGCTCGGCCAATCCAGGCCACCCCTCCCCTTCCCTCACCGCCAAGCGGGCCAGGCCCGTCAGCCTCTCCGCCTAAACCTCTTCCTCGCCCGACGCGTAGCCAGCCCGGATGCGCGCCACGCCTCCTCGCTCGGCCATCCAGCCGTCCTCCTTGCGCCCGTGCCCCGCCATCCGATCCAACTCTCTGCCACACGGCTGCCATCCGCACCCCGCTCCCTCTTTTCTCTGACCCGCGGGCCCCGCCCGACAGCCGCACGCGCCTCCGCTCTCGCTGCTGCCCGGCCCCACCTGTCGGATCCGTCTCCCTCGCGGAGCCGGCGCCTTCCTTTCTCTACCCCCCTCTTTCCTTTCTCGCCGGCCGACCGAATCCTCGACGGACCCGGCCTTTCCTTCCTCGTCTCTCTGCGGTTTTGGAAGCCTCGGACGCCGCCGCGACCGAATCCCCAAATCCCCGCGCCTCCCTTCCTTCCGCGCCCCCTCCTTCCTTTCCTCCCCCAAACCTTCCTTCTCCGGCCGCCAGCAACGGCGAGCAATTGCCGCGCCCCTGCTCCCCCTCAGCCCCTATAAATACCCCCCTCAGCTTCGCCTCCTCCCGCACCACCTTCCAGAGCCCTCCACATCTCCCCTTGAGCCCCGAGCGCCGTCGTGCCAGAAGTTCACCGTGCGCGCCCGGTAAGTGCTCCGGCGAGCAATCGCCGCCGCCTCGATCCACCCCGGAGCCCTCGGCCGCCCCTCCCCATCACCGGAGCGCCGTCGCATCGAAGCTCCCGAGCCGTCGTCGCTGCCACCTCGTCGCCGGCCGTCTCCGTTCGTCCCCAAGCTTCGCCGACCCTTCCAACCGAACCCCCTCTGCGCCAGGATTATATTCTACGCGTCACCCGAGCACCTCCGGCCTCCCCTCGCCGCCGGCGCCGTCGCCTCCGATCACCTCTGCCCGGGCCACCCGAAGGTACCCCTCAAGAGGGTTACCTACCCTTATTGGGTAGGCAACGCCTCCCCGCTCACTTGGCTAGCAGCGCTCGCTCGTAACTCCCTCGGCACGCGTTCGAGCCTCCGACTCCGCGCGCGGAGGTTGAGTTTTTCGTTTATTTTCCGGGCTGACAAGTGGGTCCCACCCGTTAGCGGCCGCCGGTCTGCGCTGGCACTGCCGCCTGGGCCCCACCAGTCTGCGTCAGCCTCTGACAAGTGGGTCCAGATGCCAGTGGGTCCCACCTGTCAGTGACCGAAGAAAATGAGGTCACTGACAGAAGGGTCCCACATGTCAGTGACCAGTAGAGAATACTGTTCTGTGGGTCCCACCTGTCAGTCTCCCGAGATAAAAATAAAAGAATAAAATTTAATTCTCCAGTGGGTCCCACCTGTCAGAAATTTCCGAATTTCTGGATTTATTCAAATCTGAGATTTTCAAATGAGCTTAACTTTCTCATTTTAACTCCAAATCCAGCCATTAAAATTTCTAAATTCATCTAAAATCATAATCTATCCAGCTATGGCCTCTGTTGAGTTTTTGGATTTTATTTGAATTTTTGTTTGTATTTATGTGCTTTGTTTGCTTCGTCTTTCCTCGCGTAGATTCCAACGTTGTCGACGATCCCTCTTCACAGCAACAAGAAGACCCAGAAACCCTGCAAGAAGGCAAGTCTCCTTTGATCATCTTGAACCTACGCTTTTGAAAATGTTTTAATTATTTTAAATTGTATGCATTGCTATTTACATAAAAGTCACTAGTTCAAATCTTTAGGAATTAGTTATTCCAACTTTGTTATACCCTCAATTGACATTGATTGCCATGTACCTTGCCACCCTAGAACTTCCTTTGTCTCAATAATGAGATTACAATTAATCTTTGTGAATATTAGAATGGTAGAATAATGCTTAGTCATGCTATCTAATACCCTTAGAAACTCTTGAAAATGGGAAATTATGATTTATTGTAATAGCCTTGTGTTTACAAAGTGTAGTGGTAATTGGAGTTGCCACTGATCTTTCAAAATAAAATAAAAATGTGAAAGTTGGTTTAGATTAGGGTGGATGGCTGTTTGGGTTGGTGCAGTAAGCACGAGAACTTGTAAAGTGTATGTTCCACCCTAGTCATCTAAGGACCGACGCTTGTGTTTGTCCAGACTGAGCATTAACCGTACAACCACAAGTCTATATGGGTACGACCTAGCTGACTAACTTATGATAGTCTAGTTTAGGTGCCACCAGTGGAAAGTGGGTGCCAGGGATGGACTGGTTATTCGCAGTGAGGGACAGGGATTTACTGTACTCATATGGCGCAAGAGGGGGCTTCGGTTCGGGCAGTTAGCCTACCTGCGGTGAAACCTCAGCGGGTGGTATCTAGCTAGATTAGAGTAAGGTAAAGGCTTTGTGATATTTTATCTGGGTCTCATGCCAAAGGAAGCGTGTTGACTTTTAGGATAAATTATCTCTTGTGGGTAAAGTTGTACAACCTCTGCAGAGTGTAAAACTATTCGAATAGCCGTGCCCACGGTCAAGGGCGGGCAAAGAATGCATTCACATGGTAGATTTCTGGTTTTGGATTTAAAATCAAAAGTTTTGTATTCCGAGAGTGGAGGGAACTCTCGGAAGGGAATCCTGGCGGATGGAGCCAGAGAGGGTGGATGGAACCCGCAGTTTAAAACTTGACCAATGGTAATTGGTTAGCTAGTGTTGGTAGTTGGAACCTTCACTAGAAAGTTAATTCTGTTAAAACATTTACTTCATTAAATTAATGCCTTCGAAAATAATTAGTAGTAATTGAGATTTCAAATATTGCTTTGTGCAAAAGAACCGTATGGCCTTCCTTTGTTAAGCCTTGCATCTATGCATTTTTCCCAAGACTTGCGGAGTACTTTATGTACTCACATGCTACACTTAAAAATAAAATCTCAGAGGAAGTTGAAGCTCAAGAAGGTGACTATGACTACTGCTTCGCTTGTGGCTGCGACGGATTCTTCCCGGAGGACTAGGTCGCGCTTCCCCAGTCAATTGCCTGTGGCGAATTGATGGGTCATCCTCGAGTTATCTTTGCTTCCGCTTATTTCTTGTGTGCGAGGTCTTAAACCTCCAATGTAATAATGTGACCCTGTGGTCAGTACTCTTATTTATTGTAATAAATCGTTGATGGTGATGTTTTCCATTCTGTTTGACTGTGTGCACTAGCTTTGATCTGGGACTAGTGCTGTAATACACAGAGGGTCCGGGTTTTGTAATCCGGGGGCCCGACAGAGATGGTATCAGAGCCAATTTGACTGTAGGACATGACCTAGATTAAGAATGGCAAACCATAAGGACTTATATTTATAAAAGAGTATATTAAAAATGTATAAGCTTCTTTGCTTCTACTCTCTTCCTACTTAGAATCTCGTTCTTGTCTCCAACTCCATTTGTTAAAAACTTTTACTAATCTTTTCTTTCACTCAACTTTGTAGATGGCTGGTTCATTCTCCGCTGCCCCGTGGGACTACTACTCACATGGAGAGGATGCAGGAGCATTCGCTAGCCTTCTCCGGCAGCTGATGCAGTGCTTGGAGTACCGTCAGCCGCCCATTTTCAGGGGGCGGAAGACGCGGATCCTGGATCGAGACTCATGGACGATGGAGGTATTCCTGTATGCACGGGAAGAGGAATTCAACTCCCACACATACCCCATCAAGCACCCTCGGTCCCGCTGTTTCGACGCTGTCCAGGACGCAGTACGCCTCGCCATTGACGAGTTGTGCCACATGCACAAGGATGTTGTACATCAGTCCCCTTTTTACTTCTTCATCAACCCCAGGGTAGGACAGAGGTATCCAGATCCCTTTGATATTCCAGCTGACGATCCTCGACTGTCACATCAGGTGCAGCTCACCCAGGCGATGGCAGTCACTTATGCTAGAGCTCAGGAGGAGATTGGACAACTACGGATGCTTCTCACTTCCAGCTACCAGCATTCCGACACGCTTCGCGCACAGCTTCTCCAGAGCCAGGCAGCTGAGTTTGAGCTGGGACGTCTCAGGGCCGCAGCTGACTATACGCCGTCTTCACCCGTAGTTGATTACACGCCGTCTTCTCCAGTACCAGCTGTCATCCCCAACAACCCGGCACCAGCTCGACTTTCAGGACTCCACATCAGACTTACAGCACGCAAGAAGGTGCGACGCCCCAGTCCGCCACCTGTCATCACTCTCAAGAAGCGCAAGCCTTCTCCTTCTCGTTCTCGGTTGACTGCCTCCAGTCGTAACCGTGCCTCGGCCGAGTGTGACTGTTCACGACACCACGTGAGAGAGCGTCAGGAAGACCCGGAGGAAGATCCAGAAGAGGACCCGAAAGAGGACCCTGAGGAGCGCGTCTTTGGAGAGGATTAGTAGTCTTTTGAGTCCGTAGTACCCAAATAAAATGTCCGCGTCCTTAGAACGCTTATTGTTATGTTTTGGTGTGCTAGATGGACTGTACCAGGCCTATGTGCACTTGTGGTACAGCCATCCTTGGAGTTATCTTGATTTTAATAAAAGGTTTTCCCTAAGTGGTTGTTGGTTTCTTCTTGTGTGTTGGCTTGGGATGTGATTTAGTTCCCCTAATCTCTTACCTTTGCTATTTCCCTCTTACCTTCTGCTAACCTAAACCGCTTCAGATGGTGAACACGAGGAGCAACCCTGGCAACAGCCGTGACGCCAACAATCAGCCAGAGGACAACATTCCACCACCTCCCGCTCAGGCCCCCAACTTGGAGCAGATGATGGCTATGCAGCTGTAGTTACTTCAAGCTCTCGCCCAGAACCAAGTACAGCCAGCCCAGCAGGCACCCAACCAGGCACCCCAGTCTAAGTTGGGAGAATTCATGAGGACAAGGCCTCCCACTTTTGCTGGATCAGTGGATCCCCTGGAGGCAGATGATTGGATCAAGGATGTGGAAAGAAAATTGGTCCTAGCTCAGTGCAACGACAACGAGAAGGTGTTGTATGCTGCTCACCAGCTCAAGGGAATGGCTGCTAACTGGTGGGAAAACTACCGCGCCGCCCATCAAAATGCACAAGCCATCAATTGGGATGAGTTTGTTGAAGCTTTCCGCACTGCCCATATTCCTACGGGAATAATGGAAATGAAGAAAAGAGAATTCTATCAACTGCAGCAGGGAAACCTCAGTGTTTCCGAATACCTGAACAAGTTCACCCAACTGTCTAGGTATGCATATGAAGAGGTCACATCGGAGGCGACCAAGATTTGGAGGTTCACGTAGGGACTTGACCCCAACCTCAAGGTGCAGCTGGTGTCCAATGATTTCCCGACCTTCCAGCACCTAGTGAACAAGGCCTTTGTCCAAGAAGATGCTCAGCGTCAGCTATACGAAACTCGGAAGAGGAAGTTTCAAGCCCAGCAAGGAGCAAGCAGCTCTCGATTCCGCCCCAACGCACCTCATTTTCACAAACCTTCAGAGTCAAGCGTGCCAAGGACTCCCTTTTCAGGACCCCGCCCAAATCCACAAACTCCCCGGGCAAGCAATCGTGGCCAACCCCAGCAGAACAGGACTTCAGCAGCAGGAGTGCAGTGTTTCAACTGCAAGAACATGGGGCACTATGCCAGCAACTATCCCCAGAAACGCCCAGCAGTGACCCCAGTTCGTTTCAATCTGGGGACTACGCCAGCAAGAGCTCCGACTGCAGGTCAAGGCCGTGGGGCACCACAAACCCCAAGGACTCCACAAGTGGTGAGCAGAGGGCATCTCAACCATGTGACCGCGGAAGCAGCCCAGGATGCACCCGACGTAGTTCTGGGTAAGTTCCTTGTCAACTCAGTACCTGCATCAGCATTATTTGATTCTGGAGCTTCGCATTCTTTCGTGTCCAAAGATTTTGCTGAAAGATATAATTGGGATGTGTGTAAGCTAAAGAACCCTATGCTAGTCCAATCCCCTGGAAAGGAAATGAGGACTAACACAGTTTGCCCTAGCGCAACTGTGGATATAAATGGAGTTAAGTTCCTAGCGAACCTTATTATAATAGACTCCAGGAGTTTAGATGTGATACTTGGAATGGATTGGTTAACCAAGTATAAAGGACAGATAGATTGTGCTGATCGAGCTATTACAATCACTAACTCTGATGGGATTCAAGTAAGGTATAAGTCAAACTCACCTACCCAGAGCAGGTGTGGTTTGAACAGTGTGAAGGGAGTGACTCTGGAAAAAGTACCTATAGTGAGTGAGTACCCAGATGTGTTTCCTGAAGAGTTACCCGGAATGCCGCCAGACAGGGAAGTAGAGTTTGTCATCAACCTAGTACCTGGAACAGCTCCGATTTCAAAGAGACCTTATCGGATGTCTGCAAATGATTTGGCTGAAGTTAAGAAGCAAATTGAAGAATTGCAGAATAAAGGTTTTGTAAGACCAAGCTCGTCACCCTGGGGAGCACCAGTACTGCTAGTAAAGAAGAAAGATGGTAGTCTTCGCATGTGTGTGGACTATCGATCCTTGAATGATGTGACGATCAAGAACAAGTACCCTTTGCCCAGAATAGATGATCTGTTTGATCAGTTGAAAGGATCAAGTGTCTTCTCTAAGATTGATCTTCGATCAGGTTATCACCAATTGAAGATAAGACCAGAAGACATACCCAAGATAGCATTTGCTACTCGTTATGGATTATACGAGTATACAGTGATGTCTTTCGGTCTAACCAATGCCCCCGCATACTTCATGAATCTGATGAATAAGGTGTTCATGGAATATTTGGATAAGTTTGTGGTTGTGTTTATTGACGATATTCTGATATACTCCAAGAATGAGGAGGAGCACGCAGAACATTTGAGGATAGTTTTGGAAACGCTCAGAGAGAATCAGTTGTATGCCAAGTTTAGTAAGTGTGAGTTTTGGTTGAAGAAAGTAGCTTTCTTGGACCATGTGATTTCGGCAGGAGGAGTGTCCGTAGACCCTGAGAAAGTTAATGATGTGCTTAATTGGACACAACCAAAGTCAGTATCCGAGATCAGAAGTTTTCTTGGATTGGCTGGTTACTATCGTCGATTTATTGAAGGTTTCTCCAAGCTCGCAAGACCTCTCACCCAGTTGCTGAAGAAGGAAAAGAAGTTTGAATGGAGTAAACCGTGTGAGGATAGTTTCCAAGAGCTGAAGAAGAGGTTAACTTCTGCACCAGTGTTAACACTTCCAGATATTAGAAAGGATTTTGAAGTCTTCTGTGATGCGTCAAGGCAAGGACTAGGCTGTGTACTGATGCAAGAGAGAAAGGTAGTAGCATATGCTTCGAGGCAGCTACGACCCCATGAAGAAAATTACCCAACTCATGATTTAGAGCTTGCTGCCGTAGTGCATGCATTGAAAATATGGAGGCACTACTTGATTGGTAACCGCTGCGAGATTTACACTGATCACAAAAGCCTGAAGTACATATTTACTCAACCCGATCTCAATATGAGACAAAGGAGATGGCTTGAGTTAATAAAGGATTATGATATTGGAATACATTATCACCCAGGGAAGGCTAATGTGGTAGCTAATGCCTTGAGTCGAAAGAGTTACTGTACCAAACTGTGGATTAGGGATAGTATGCCCGCACTTCAAGAAGAATTCCAATAGCTCAACTTAGAAGTAGTGGAGAAAGGATTCCTAGCCACTTTGGAAGTTCAACCAACCTTAGAAGATCAAATCAGGGCAGCTCAAAAGGAGGACAAGTATGTCCAGGAGATCAAGGATAATATGAAGAAAGGGAAAGCCGCGGGATTTTCAGAGGATGAAGAAGGTACCCTTTGGTTTGGGAAAAGAATTATTGTACCTGAAAAGAAAGAGGTAAAGGAGTTAATATTGAAGGAAGCCCATGAATCTGGATATTCAATTCACCCTGGGAGTACCAAGATGTACCAAGATCTCAAGGAAAGGTATTGGTGGTCAAGTATGAAACGAGAAATTGCAGAATACGTAGCCTTGTGCGATGTATGCCAACGGATTAAAGCTGAACACCAGAGACCTGCTGGACTTCTGCAGCCATTGCAGATCCCTGAGTGGAAATGGGAAGAAATTGGTATGGATTTTATAACTGGATTACCAAGAACCAAAGCAGGGCACGATTCAATTTGGGTTATAGTGGATCGTTTGACAAAAGTCGCCCATTTCATTCCAGTAAAGACCACCTACTCCGGGGATAGACTTGCAGAGTTGTACATGTCAAGAATTGTGTGTTTGCATGGAATCCCAAAGAAGATTGTGTCAGATCGAGGAACCCAATTCACTTCGAGATTTTGGCAAAAGCTACATGAACTTTTGGGCACAAACTCAAACTTCAGTACAGCTTATCATCCACAGACAGATGGACAAACAGAAAGAGTACATCAAATTCTAGAAGACATGTTGAGAGCTTGTGTACTGGCAAACAAGAATAACTGGGATCAGAGTTTGCCCTATGCAGAGTTCTCCTACAACAATAGTTATCAATCTAGTTTGCAAATGTCTCCGTTCGAAGCCCTATACGGCAGAAAGTGTAGGACTCCATTGTATTGAAAGGAGACAGGAGAAGGACAAGTATTTGAACCAGATGTGTTGAAGCAAGTGGAAGAACAGGTTCGCCTAATCCAGGACAGATTAAAAACAGCACAAACCAGGCAGAAAAGTTATGCGGACAATCGACGTAGAAGCTTAGAATTCGTACCTGGGGATCATGTTTATTTGAAGGTGTCACCTCTCAAAGGAATGAGACGTTTTGGAGTCAGTGGAAAGCAAGCTCCCAGATTCATTGGACCTTTTCCTGTTGTGGCGAAACGAGGAGAAGTTGCTTACCAGTTGGAGCTTCCACCTCAACTGTCAAAGGTGCATGACGTCTTCCATGTGTCTCAACTAAGAAAGTGTCTTAGAGTTCCAGAAGAGCAGCTGCCTCTAGATGAAATAAACGTGAAGGAGGACCTCACCTATCCAGAATATCCAGTCAAGATATTGGAGGAAGCAGAGCGCCGTACGCGCAGCAAGGTTATCAAGTTCTGTAAAGTGTAGTGGAGCAACCATTCAGAATTGGAAGCAACTTGGGAGCGTGAAGAGGATCTAAGAGAAGAGTTCCCCGACCTTTTTCCCAGTCCATCCAAATCTCGGGGTCGAGATTCTTTCTAAGGGGGTAGGTTTGTCACATCCCAAAATTTGCTTTTTGGAAGAAAATTAAATTCAAATTAATTATTTTAAAGTAATTAGATTTTATGTGGCTTTTTTGGATTTTTTGGAATTTAAAACCTAATTTTTAAATTTAAAAAGTAATTCAAAGTATGAAACTAAAGTACCAACAGTAGTTGGAAATAATTTTATTTAGTCCAAAATATGTCCAGGAGCTTCTGTGAATTGTTCTGGAATTTTTGGAGGTATTTTCATATTTTTCTGAGGCCTAAATAATTTTCTAGCCTTTTCTGAAAATCAAAATCAAATTCTGAAAATAAAAATCCCTCCCTTTCCCTCCAGCCGACGCGTGGACGGCCCAGATCCGTCCACGTCGCCGCTCGGCCAATCCAGGCCACCCCTCGCCTTCCCTCACCGCCAAGCGGGCCAGGCCCGTCAGCCTCTCCGCCTAAACCTCTTCCTCGCTCGACGCGTAGCCAGCCCGGATGCGCGCCACGCCTCCTCGCTCGGCCATCCAGCCGTCCTCCTAGCGCCCGTGCCCCGCCATCCGATCCAACTCTCTGCCACGCGGCTGCCATCCGCACCCCGCTCCCTCTTTTCCCTGACCCGCGGGCCCCGCCCGACAGCCGCACGCGCCTCCGCTCTCGCTGCCGCCCGGCCCCGCCTGTCGGGTCCGTCTCCCTCGCGGAGCCGGCGCCTTCCTTTCTCTCCCCCCTCTTTCCTTTCTCGCCGGCCGACCGAATCCTCGATGGACCCGGCCTTTCCTTCCTCGTCTCTCTGCGGTTTTGGAAGCCTCGGACGCCGCCGTGACCGAATCCCCAAATCCCCGCACCTCCCTTCCTTCCGCGCCCCCTCCTTCCTTTCCTCCCCCAAACCTTCCTTCTCCGGCCGCCAGCAACGGCGAGCAATTGCCGCGCCCCTGCTCCCCCTCAGCCCCTATAAATACCCCCCTCGGCTTCGCCTCCTCCCGCACCACCTTCCAGAGCCCTCCACATCTCCCCTTGAGCCCCGAGCGCCGTTGTGCCAGAAGTTCACCGTGCGCGCCCGGTAAGTGCTCCGGCGAGCAATCGCCGCCGCCTCGATCCACCCCGGAGCCCGCCGCCGCCACCCCGAGCATCTTCACGCCCGTGCGATCCTCCCCGACCCCTCGGCCGCCCCTCCCCGTCACCGGAGCGCCGTCGCATCGAAGCTCCCGAGCCGTCGTCGCTGCCACCTCGTCGCCGGCCGTCTCCGTTCGTCCCCAAGCTTCGCCGACCCTTCCAACCGAACCCCCTCCGCGCCAGGATTATATTCTACGCGTCACCCGAGCACCTCCGGCCTCCCCTCGCCGCCGGCGCCGTCGCCTCCGATCACCTCTGCCCGGGCCACCCGAAGGTACCCCTCAAGAGGGTTACCTACCCTTATTGGGTAGGCAACGCCTCCCTGCTCACATGGCTAGCAGCGCTCGCTCGTAACTCCCTCGGCGCGCGTTCGAGCCTCCGACTCCGCGCGCGGAGGTTGAGTTTTTCGTTTATTTTCCGGGCTGACAAGTGGGTCCCACCCGTCAGCGGCCGCCGGTCTGCGCTGGCACTGCCGCCTGGGCCCCACCAGTCTGCGTCAGCCTCTGACAAGTGGGTCCAGATGCCAGTGGGTCCCACCTGTCAGTGACCGAAGAAAATGAGGTCACTGACAGAGGGGTCCCACATGTCAGTGACCAGTAGAGAATACTGTTTCGTGGGTCCCACCTGTCAGTCTCCCGAGATAAAAATAAAAGAATAAAATTTAATTCTCCAGTGGGTCCCACCTGTCAGAAATTTCCGAATTTCTGGATTTATTCAAATCTGAGATTTTCAAATGAGCTTAACTTTCTCATTTTAACTCCAAATCCAGCCATTCAAATTTCTAAATTCATCTAAAATCATAATCTATCCAGCTATGGCCTCTGTTGAGTTTTTGGATTTTATTTGAATTTTTGTTTGTATTTATGTGCTTTGTTTGCTTCGTCTTTCCTCGCGTAGATTCCAACGTTGTCGACGATCCCTCTTCACAGCAACAAGAAGACCCAGAAACCCCGCAAGAAGGCAAGTCTCCTTTGATCATCTTGAACCTATGCTTTTGAAAATGTTTTAATTATTTTAAATTGTATGCATTGCTATTTACATAAAAGTCACTAGTTCAAATCTTTAGGAATTAGTTATTCCAACTTTGTTATACCCTCAATTGACATTGATTGCCATGTACCTTGCCACCCTAGAACTTCCTTTGTCTCAATAATGAGATTATTATTAATCTTTGTGAATATTAGAATGGTAGAATAATGCTTAGTCATGCTATCTAATACCCTTAGAAACTCTTGAAAATGGGAAATTATGATTTATTGTAATAGCCTTGTGTTTACAAAGTGTAGTGGTAATTGGAGTTACCACTGTTCTTTCAAAATAAAATAAAAATGTGAAAGTTGGTTTAGATTAGGGTGGATGGCTGTTTGGGTTGGTGCAGTAAGCACGAGAACTTGTAAAGTGTATGTTCCACCCTAGTCATCTAAGGACCGACGCTTGTGTTTGTCCAGACTGAGCATTAACCGTACAACCACAAGTCTATATGGGTACAACCTAGCTGACTAACTTATGATAGTCTAGTTTAGGTGCCACCAGTGGAAAGTGGGTGCCAGGGATGGACTGGTTATTCGCAGTGAGGGACAGGGATTTACTGTACTCATATGGTGCAAGAGGGGGCTTCGGTTCGGGCAGTTAGCCTACCTGCGGTGAAACCTCAGCGGGTGGTATCTAGCTAGATTAGAGTAAGGTAAAGGCTTTGTGATATTTTATCTGGGTCTCATGCCAAAGGAAGCGTGTTGACTTTTAGGATAAATTATCTCTTGTGGGTAAAGTTGTACAACCTCTGCAGAGTGTAAAACTATTCGAATAGCCGTGCCCACGGTCAAGGGCGGGCAAAGAATGCATTCACATGGTAGATTTCTGGTTTTGGATTTAAAATCAAAAGTTTTGTATTCCGAGAGTGGAGGGAACTCTCGGAAGGGAATCCTGGCGGATGGAGCCAGAGAGGGTGGATGGAACCTGCAGTTTAAAACTTGACCAATGGTAATTGGTTAGCTAGTGTTGGTAGTTGGAACCTTCACTAGAAAGTTAATTCTGTTAAAACATTTACTTCATTAAATTAATGCCTTCGAAAATAATTAGTAGTAATTGAGATTTCAAATATTGCTTTGTGCAAAAGAACCGTATGGCCTTCCTTTGTTAAGCCTTGCATCTATGCATTTTTCCCAAGACTTGCGGAGTACTTTATGTACTCACATGCTACACTTAAAAATAAAATCTCAGAGGAAGTTGAAGCTCAAGAAGGTGACTATGACTACTGCTTCGCTTGTGGCTGCGACGGATTCTTCCCGGAGGACTAGGTCGCGCTTCCCCAGTCAATTGCCTGTGGCGAATTGATGGGTCATCCTCGAGTTATCTTTGCTTCTGCTTATTTCTTGTGTGCGAGGTCTTAAACCTCCAATGTAATAATGTGACCCTGTGGTCAGTACTCTTATTTATTGTAATAAATCGTTGATGGTGATGTTTTCCATTCTGTTTGACTGTGTGCACTAGCTTTGATCTGGGACTAGTGCTGTAATACACAGAGGGTCCGGGTTTGGTAATCCGGGGGCCCGACACCGTGGCCCCGGGAGCTTCATGCATAAATAGCCGTGATGCGGCACCGCCCCAAAGGAGTTGAGGATCGGACGCCCCAGTATGGCATTGTAAGGATATGGGAGATCGACGACGTCGAATATGGCATCTTCGACCCTTGCATTGTCATCCTGGCTGAAGGAGACCTGAAGGCATATTTGGCCGAGCGCCCGTAGAGGTTGTCCTCCGAAACCCTGCAACGGGACTCCCGACGGGCTGAGGCGGCTTCGGGGGATCCCCATCTGGTCAAAGGCTGCCGCAAATAGAATGTTTGCGGAGCTGCCGCCGTCGACTAGGGCATGCCCCACGTCACATCCCGCTATTACAACCCGGACGACTAGGGGGTCCTGGTGAGGAAGCTCCACGCCTTGGGCATCGGCGGGGGTGAACGTGACCTCATGCTGTGCCCAATCCGGTGGTGTCTGCGCAGGGTATGCCGCCACGTGGTGGAGCCTCTGTACGTAGGCCTTCCGCTGCCGTGCCGAGGCGAACTCCAACGAGGAACCTCCAGAGATGACATTGATAACCGTGCGGTGGGTGGCCTCCGGAGCCTGTAGCTGCAGAAAGCCCTCTTGAGGCTGCTGCACGTGAGCCTAGTTCCGCAACGGGCCCTCATGGGGCTGCGTCCCTTGTGCCTGGATCTGCATGGGGACTTCGTATGGGTGCTGGACGTGGGCCACCACGGGCGGGCGTGCCTCCGGGTTCCTATCCCTGGTGACGCTCTCGCGGAGCACCGCGATAGAGGTGCACGTGCGCGTGTCGTGGTTGCCGCGGCCATGGACTGCGCACCACAGCCCCTGGTGTTGGTCGTCGTAATCTCCCCGGCTTCTAACGTCGTGGCCCCGGCCACGGCCGCGTCCCCGGCCTCGGCGCCCCCGACCGCCCCGTCCCGCGGGAGCGCTTTCGTCAGAACCGCCTTCGATGTCGAGGACGTACCGGCCTCGCCGCGACTTCTGTTGGCCACGCTTGGGCCTATCGGACGGCTCCTTGTGCGGGGCGTCCTTGCGGTCTGGCGCGTCCTTGGACGACTCCTGCTTACGTTTTCCCTTCGAAGAGCCATCCTTCAGCGGGTCTTCGGCTTTTGCTGAGGCACCGGCCTGGTTGGTGTCGGAGTCGTCGCCTTGTCGCTGCCGTGTGTGCTCTTCCGCCCTGGCATATTCCTCCATCTTGTCAAAGAGCTTCGTCACTATCTTGATTGGCTTCCGTGCGTTATACTCGGCCATCGGGCCCAGGCGAAGGCCCTGTATAGCTGCGTTAACCACGGTGGTTTCGTTAACGTCTTTGACTTGACAACGTATCTTCGCGAAGCGTTTGAAGTAGTCCCGAAGCTTCTCCGAAGGTTTCTGCTTCACGGCGAAGAGTTGGTCCGCATCGACCCGCTCGACATAATTTCCTTGAAAGTTGTTGTGAAGGCGGTCGCGGATCTGCTCCCACGCGTAGATGGAGTTCGGCTCTATGGTAAAAAACTAGGAGAGCGCCACTCCCTGCAACGCGAGGGGGAGCCCCTTCGCCTTTGTGGTGTCATCTCCGCCTGCGGCCTCGATTGCGGTTTTGTACACGCGCACGAACTCGCGGGGGTCCATGTCGCCTTTGTAGGGCTCGATGACACTGGGGAATTTGAAGTCTTCAGGCCACATCGCCTGCTGTAGTCCTACCGAAAGCGGGGACTCTGGATCGACGCGCCGCAGCGGGACACGGCTGGATGTGGGGGCGTCGCGGCCGGCTGGCTCCGAGCCTCTTGTATGTCTCGGACAGCCCCGCAAAGATCTCCTAGCTCCTGCTGGAACGCTTTGAGGGCTGCCAGCAGGGCGCTTTCCACCGCCTGTGCGGGCGGGGCCGCCGGCACGCCCAACGGACAGGTCGGCGCGGGCACGACCGCGTCGCGAGCTCCCGAACTGCCGGTCGCTCCGTTGTGGCTACCTCGAACTGCCCGGTCCGCGCTACCGACGTGGGTTGCGGCGAGGGCGGTGAGGTTGGCTGCTGTCGCGTCGGCGAAGTCGGTCGTCGCCGTGCCAATGACGGGGTTGGTCGTCGCGGTGCCGGTGACGGGGTCGGTCGTCGCGGTGCCGGTGACGAGGTCAGTCATCGCGGTGCCGGTCGTCGCGATGCCGGTGACGGGGTTGGTCGTCGCGGTGCCGGTGACGGGGTTGGTCGTCGCGGTGCCGGTGACGGGGTCGGTTGTCGTCGTAGCGCGAGCGTCGATGTCCTCAACCACCGTGCCTGCGTCGTCGCCCACGCCCGCAGCAGCCGATGCTGAAGCCCTGGTGCCCATGCGACGCCCCGACCCGGCCGCCTTCTTTCCCCTCGCCGCCGTTGACGAAGCTTTTTTCGGTGCCATCCTTCTTCAGGTTTCAGGCTTGCTCCTGTCCTCCCCACGGACGGCGCCAGCTGTTGTGGTTACAGACCAAACAGAGAGAGATGGTAGTGGAGAGTGAGAGAGATGAGTAATGGCCCGTGGCTTCCCCATGGCCTGTGTTCCATATATATATACATGGGGAGTGTTTTTACAATTATGCCCTTACATCTGAGTATCCCCGCCAGGGGCACTTATGTCATTACACATGGCCTATTCTGGACCTTATAACCTTCTACCAGGCCTGCTGGGTTTAGGTGGGGGCCACCCCTACAATAATTTCTAAATCTTGGTATTTATATTTAAGTGTTATTCAAGGAAATAATGTGATAAAATATGAATTATAAATAATAATGATAATAAGAACGTAATTGTAAAATTATAATGGAAGCAACTCCATAGGGGTGAGATGCTAGAGCGCGAGGTATTGTAAAGGCCTCGTGATAATCTCTCGATCTGCGCGACCAAGGAATCACATAGACCTGTCGGGATGATTGTCTCTTGTGGGTAAAGATGTACAGTCTCTGCAGAGTATAAACTATTTGAATAGCCATGCCCACGGTCAAGGGCGGACATGGGAACTTTCTCAAGTTAGTTCGATTTCAAAACCTTTGAGGGTGGGAAGAAAACTGTTAGGCGGATGTAAACCTGACTTTGAAAGTTTTCCTAGAGAAACGTACTCCAGTGTTGTTGATAAGGTGGAAGTAAGCTAATGATTAAAAACTGGCATAGGTGGATGGAACCATATAATTGGTGGATGGAACCTACACCGCTATAAATACTGCACAATTTCAAACTCTTTAAAGCATGTTTGTAAAACACCAAGTCATAGGAATTTTAATTATGATTATTGCAAATGTCGCTTTAAGCAAATAAAAGAACCTCAAGTCTTACTTGATAGCCTTGCATCTATTATTATTTACATTCTGTGTGGTGACTTGCTAAGTACAGTTGTTCTCATTGTTGCTCAATTACCCTTATTCAGTCAATAAGAGAAAGAAGATCAAGCCCTATGGTGCCTTAAGATGATCGATAGAGCTGGAAGATGAAGAGGCCAAGAACTAGGTTGTGAACTCCAGTTAGTTGCCTGTGAGTAAGTCCGGTGGGTCCCACTTAAGTGAAGTTTCTGTTGCTGCATTTTATTGATTTCGGCCTGATTGGCCTATGAGTAAGTTGTTACTGTATTATGTATGCTTCCGCATGATATATTTTTGATAAACAGTAATGTATCTATGAGCACTACCTACTGATCCAGGGAATGGTACGGTGAAATCACAAAGGATTCCGGGTTGCTAGACCTGGGGTCCGACAGTGCCTGAGAGCTCGATTGGCTGACCCGTCATGTCTCATCTAAGTTTTAAAAATTGTAGGTCTTACTTCTTGCAATGTATCTAAATATCTGATAATTCAGGCCCGCTAGCTTCAAGATAGTTAACATGCACACTAGACCTATCTCAAGTGTTCAGAAATTTTTTGTTTTGTGTTTACTCATTTGCTTTGATATTACTCTTTGAATAAATTATATACTTATGCTAGACCACCTAATACATTTTGTAGTGACAATTTATTAATTATAGTTATAATAGAATTAATTAATCAACTCATCAAGGTCCTGCAAGGAAAAATGGAAATACTGTAGAGAAAACTAATATGATGATTGAATTGAAGTACAATGTTTCTCCAAATTAATACCACAACCTTTGGCGTCTCAACAGGCCATGTGCTTCAATCATCATGGGCTACCTGATGTTGTTTTAGCTTTAAACAAAACATGAATATATTATATTATTGAAACAAGGTTAAGGGCTAGATATTTCCACATTAATTAATCGGTAAAAAAAATTGTGCAGATTAATCAAATATATACATTAGATAGATGCTACAGCTTTGTATAAGAAACATAATATAAATATTTATAATAAATACAACTCTTACAAATATAAACATATGTATTGAAGTATCTAGCCATGCAGTTGTGCGGGAAATCAGGTAGTTCATCATATATTCTATGATAGAAAAATGATTTATTCAAGCATCAATGTTGAAGCCTGTTATTTCATTAAAAATATTATTGGCAACCACTAAATCACTTTCTCATTGTGGGTGGAAACTTACTACTCAGCAGCAAGCATAATGATGATTTTATGAGTGGCAGGAAACAATTGCATGCTTCAATTCCACAAGATTCGGAAGGAAATAGACATAAGGTAAACCTCATGTTTATTTTTTAGGGAAAGATACCTTTATTGATTAAGGTAAAACAAGATTACAATCTTGGAGATTTTTTTAAATAATCAATTTTAATTTTGAATTACAGTATTATACCCTGATTTTATTATTTTTTTGTGGAAATGGCCATCTGTTGTCGCACGATTGGGTGATATGGGCAAGTCACCCAACTGTTAGGCGACACTAGGCCAAGTGGCCCAATGGTTGGCCGAGTT
Source organism: Dendrocalamus latiflorus (assembly GCA_017311315.1). NCBI lineage: Eukaryota > Viridiplantae > Streptophyta > Magnoliopsida > Poales > Poaceae > Dendrocalamus > Dendrocalamus latiflorus. The sequence continues at coordinate 6,941,298 of CM029671.1, read as the reverse complement.
GCCCATGTCACCCAACTGTGGAGCGACTTTGGCATGTGCCGCCCAATGGTTGAGCAATAATCCTCTAGTCGCGCAACCATTGGGCAAATACTAAAAATATATAATTATTTTGTTAATCCGATGGAAATAATTATGGGGGGAGTAAATGGCAATTGTTGTAGGTAGGTAACATTTAGCAAACATTGTTTGTAAGTTATTTTTTTTAAAAAGGCCAGATAATATTGGTTGATGCATTTGTGATTTTCGTAGATTGTGAATCATATGAAATCCGTTAGATTCACAATAACATGTTGCCATCATCGTATGTTGTTGTAGTGTGATAAATTTTATAAAAAATTTTGTGAGGACGATTGAGGTAGCAATGATTTATAAGTGTAAAGGTAAGTGCTATCGCGATGCAATAGAGAATTCATACAAGGAGGGGAAGTTCGGATAAATGGTGTAAGGAAAACAACATGATCGTTCATCCGACAAGGGAGTTACATGGTACGTAGGCTAATGAACCAAGGATGGTACATCAATGCCTTTAGGGAATTAGAAATACATAGGACATATGAATGAAGAGCATCGAACTACTGCAAGGAACATGGCCATTTGCCCGTGCGGCCCAGCTCGGTGTTGTAGTCCTCATCGTCGGCCATGGCCTTGGCCGCCAGTTCACGCCTTCTCTTGTGCTCCTCCACACAAGCCTCCCACTCCCTATGCCTACATGCCTCCAGGTGAGCTTGTGTCTCCCGCCGGATACGTTTGCTTCGATCTTTGCTACGGTACCGCTCCTCCATCCTCTCGTATGTCATCTGGGTGTCCAACTCCTCGTAATCCGGAGTCCATTGGTCATGCGATGGATCTCCCGGTCGATCCATTTGCGGTAGGCGCATAGTGGATCCGGAGACTACGGGAAAAGGGAAGAGCTTGTTAGTGCATGCCATACAAGAGATCTAGTAAGGGAATGTATTGTAACCCATTATTACCAGCTACCGGTAGTAGGCCATGTCCCAACACTGGTTGGGATAGTCCCAGGCATAGTTATCGCAACCCAAGTAATGCATGCCCAATTCAACCGCTCCTTGGACTTGAAGAACTTGAATACGTCCCTGCACCAGTAGAGGGGGGTGTCTCCCCATGGGGTGGGTGTTGCAACGAATGCTCGGTTGGAATGTTGAGGTATGGATTGGGGTTGGAGGTATGGGGGTCTTCTCTTCAGGGGTTGGAGGTACAGGGCCTTTGCTTCATGGTGGTGGACTCCTAGCACGTTCCGCTTGTTTGTCCTAGGCTGCAGTAGCCCTTGTGAGTCAGGTGATCTCCTCTCATTGCTCCTCCATGGTAGTGATTTTGTGTTGCAATCGTGGTGTAGAAAAACATGTTGTGAAAGGGGTAGTACTTATAGCCTAACCTAATGCGGCGTACGATCTAATTCGGTTTGGGCAAATTCACATCCACGAGGCAGCGGCATGCCGAACGATTCATGCACCAGCATAGCATCACATCACTACTTAAAGCTGCCCTGTTTGGTCTTATCACTACGCAAGGCTGTCTCGTCTAGTTTTGTCACTGCGCGAGGCTGTCTTGTCTGGTATTGTGACTACGCAGGGCTATCTCGTCTGGTTTTGTCACTGCACAAGGCTGTCTTTGATATGTGTCATATTTACATATATTTACCCATCATTTTACCCTCATAATTTTCATATTTCGAGATCATTTATCATCACTAACATGCTTTTCTATAATTAGCTGCTCAATTTGGACCATTTTACATTTTTACATATTTTTCATAGGCGGGCATGATCAAGGTCCATAAACGATAAATTTGGCATTCCATGAGTGCTCCGTACAGATGTACGCATCGACACGAACACGTAGGATCAAACCACGAAGAAAACAGAGCCTGGAGGTCTATTTCAGAAGAAATCAAATGGGGGAAGGACTTGATTGTAGTTCCTAAAAATCTTGGTGGGTAAATCGCAAAATTCCCAATTCCTCAATCTGCCTACAAACCCTAGCTGCCGCTGCAAAAATCTTTCGAGCCCGGTTCATTCTTTCTTCTCGCCTTCACCTTCTTGCCCTCCCCCATTCTACTCCACATCGGACCGCCGGCGGGCGCCGGGCCGCAGCTCGTCGGCGCATCATCACATCACCACTGCCGCTCCTCTCCTCCCTTTGGCCACCTCCTTCTCCACCACTCACTGCAGTGCAACACCCCTATTCCTTCTTCGGCCGCCTCCCTTCTTTACTCCTCTACCTCCCACCTCGGCGCCACCGCCTTGCTCTCCCTCCACCGAGCCTAGCTTTCTTCTTCCCTTGCCCCTACGTGCTTCTCCCCAACCCCATCTCTTCCACCTCCGACCGCTGGCGAGGTCGGGCTATGTTGCTGGCATGCCAACACCACCACCCTGCCTCAGCTTCCTCTTCCTCTCCGCAGACCAGATCAGCACCAGCAGTCATCTATTTCTTCCTTTGTCCATCTTGCTTCTCTCCCCCATCTCTTCCACCTCCAGCTGGTACCCAAGCCAGGCTGGCTTGCCACCACACCACCTCTCCCTCCTCAGTGCCACTGTCTCACCGACTACCTCAATCACCACCGATTCCTTCTCTACAGTCAGCACTACGCCTCTGCATCGTCGGCACAATGCGCTAGCCTCTGCTTCACCGGCTGCCATCACGACGCCAACCTCGGCGACCGTGACCCCATCTACTTCCACATCACCAACGCCTGCATCCTCTTGACTAACACTATCGGTGATCTCTTCTTCACCAACCCCGACTCTGCTACTCCATGGCACCACCGACACCTCTCCTCTACTACTTCTACTCCCTTCTGTTCACTCCAATCCCCAATTCTTCCTGCCTTCCTACTTTTTTCTAATTAATGTTTACCTTAATTGCTATTAATCACTCTTAATTACTATTGTGATATGTGTTTGTGAGATGAGAAATTTGATGTATGCATGTGCTCACTGAGATGTGTTATTGTGCTTGGTAATTTGTTCTTGAATTGCTCTATGTTCCTGTTTAGTGTGTAATCAGTGCCTACAATTTGTTATATGTGTTGGTGTTAGTAATTTGCATTAGTAATTGTCATTTATGATCTATGTTTAGCTCTATCAGTTGTTTTATGTGTTAGATGTCAGTGTTAGTTGTTTCTGCGGATTTGCGTGTGGTCAAGTTACGCGAATTAGCTATTCAGCGACTGTTTCTCTTCCCATTGCTATCTTGACTCCCTCTGTGCTTCTAGATCCTTCCTTGTACTCAGGGGCGGAGCCAGGATCCAGACAAAGGGGGGGGGGGCCGACCCGCCAAGGCGTCGGCGTCATGGGCCCTGGGCGCCGTGTGTCGGCAAAATTAAACATACACATATATAATGAAACATACGCATATATATTGTCATATAAATTCAATCATAACACATATGGAAAAATAATGTAGCATACGTCTAGTAACACATATGGCCAGAGCTTGATCTCAGCTTAAAAAAACTATCGATCGTTCTTAATCTCTTCATCTTGAATTCTTGATCAAATGCTAAATGCCTAAATTGAAGGTAAAAATTGAAAAGGAAATTAATCATAGAATTAACAGCGATTTGTGATCTGTGATTGTGAAACAGTGAAAGGAATCAATAAATAAACTACTAAACGTAGACACGTAGTGGACTGTGAACTGTGGAGACGTACTGTTTGCCCACTTTGGATCTGTGATTGATCAAATGCTTTGCCGCTTGCCCGCTGCGCTTTGGATCTTTCTGCTCAAGCTCAGCCGCCCGCCCGGGCGCTCGGCGCTCGCGCTCGGGCGCTCGGCGCTCTGCCTCTGCTCACCTTTGCCGGCTTGGCGCTTGCCTCTGTAGTCTGTACGGCGAGATGGGAGATGGAGATGGGAGACGAGTCGTCGCAGCACCCAGCACGCCGCGCGGAGTAGTCGATTCGCATTCACCGATTGGGATTGGGAGGACGTGAGGACGTGACTCTTCGACTTCGTTTCCTTTTTGCATGGGTCTGGACGTGAGGATGTCTGGTGGACCATTGGGATTGGGTGGGGGTCTGGTGACTGGTGGGCCATTGGGGGGGGGCCAGGCCCCTGCCCGCCCCCCTCTCTCCGCCCCTGCTTGTACTTCTCGATCTCCCTCTTTTCTTCTATCTCATGGTCTGTCAGTAGTTAGGTCGTGTAGTCTTTGTAATAGTTCTATGTTTGTATTATCGTGTGCTGCTGTCATCTAGTTAGCCATTGACCATCTTCCTCCTCTTTCTCTTGACTCCCTTCGTGCTTCTAGACTCCCCCAGTGCTTCTCAACTCCCTTCTTCTTTCTTGCAGTCGGTAGTTAGTTAGGTTGTCGGTCGTTAGTCGTGTGTTTGTTCACGTAGTCATCATTGTCGTTCATGCAGTCGTACGATGTCCATTCATCCTGTTATTCCTCTAGCCTGCATGAACACAGGCCACTGGTTTCGATGCCATGCTCATCATTTTGGATACCACGCCTGTTATTTCTCCTCTCTGCTGATAGCCCATGCCTTGTGCTCCTGCCACGTCATGTCTCCACCTACACCGCGCCAACATGGCCATGCTCTGTGCCACTCTCCTTATTAAGTTGGCCCTCATAATCTCCAACCAATCCACACTACCTCGAGAGCTTTGATCGGCTAAGCAAGTACTAGAACACACAACTCCTAAACCCTTTACATGTCAAATGTATAATCAAACAAAGGTCATCTCTCTTCGCTCGCTGACTGTTGGGCCCGCTGGCAGTAATCATCTTCCAGCTCGCATGCATGAGCTACCCTAGTTTTGGATGCTGTGCATGTGATTTCTCCTCTGCTGCTGCCAACTCCGCCTACACATCACCTCAAATGCGACACATATCTCCCCCTTGTCCCTATCCATGCCTCGCATTCCATAGTGTCGGACCTGGATTTTTCAATCCAGAATCCCTTGTGATTCACTTCACTATTCCCTAGATCAATAGATAGTGCACACAGGTACATTGCTGCATCAATTCGTACATCGCATGAAGCAAGATAATTTACATTATTACATAACTGGGTTTGAAATATGCCGCGTCGGGCAACTATTTTACATCAGGGCCGAACAGGCCAAATGTTTACATTACATGAACACAACGGAAACAAAAGCAGTAGTAAGACCATAATCCACAGGCAAGCGACTGAGGGTAAAGGTGTGCCATATGAATATTACCTAAGCTTAAGCAATATTTATAGGCACACAACACCGTGGTCTAATTGTCTAGGACCCTAAATCGCAGAAGTTGCCCTAGTTCCCGTCGTTGTTTCTCCATCTACAGTTGGGGTATCTTCATGTGCATAATGATCCTGATTCTTGGTTTCTGTTTTTGGTAATGCGAGTGTGAGCACAATCCATCATGCTCCGCAAGCCAATACACAGAATGCAGTAAATAATATGCATGGCTTATCAAGAGAAGGCTCGGGTTCTTTTATTTGCCAGAAATTGCCTTTAAACATATTACATAGAAAATTCCCTATAACCTAGTAGTTTGAACTAAAGCATAGTGTGTGAAGGAATGCTTTACTAGTAGTGATCCATATACCATCCACCATTACATGGTCTCTACACCATATGCTAGACCTTCAGCATTTTAGCTGCTTACATTATCACTGGGACGACACCCAGGGCAACACCAATCAGGGCTTCCTACTGCCCTCCATTTTTCTCATTCCACCCATAAAGTTTTTGAAATAGAACTATATCTTGTTAAATTCCCATGTCCGCCCTTGACTGTGGGCACAGCTATTTGAATAGTTTTGACTCTGCAGAGTTTGCACACTTTATCCACAAAAGATAGTCCGCTCGTTACCCCACACGATTCTTTACTCGTGTGGTTGAGTAGACCATCACAATAACCATTCAAAATACCTCGCCCCTTCCATCATCTCACCCTTATGAGCTTGGCCCACTTGCGGCAGGTCTCATAAGTTATGCGGGATGTTCTTCTCCTATGCGGCTAGCAGTTGGCTACCCACACTGCTAGCGTGCCGCAAAAAACTTCACCCTCTGTGGGTGTCCCATTCAAGCCGTCGTGCAGACCAGCCACTTGCACTACCTCACCTCCTCTACCTATGATGATGACTTTTAGGGTTCGGTAAATTTACTAAGCCAAGTTGTAATTTACAGACTTGTGGTTGTACTTGTTTTACACAGGAGGTCATGACAAGATTCAGTCCTTAGGGTTATCTGGGCGGTTCTACCATAAACCACACTCTTGTGCACCACTGCACCATACCCCCGAACCATCCGCCCAGATAGATAAGCAAGTTTTGAGGGTTTTTGGGAGCGTAAAATAATCGTATCAACATATACCAGTTATTACCACCATGGCTTCCCAAACTAGTTTTCCATGATTAAAAGTGATGCATGGAGCATTTTAGTGCCCCCGAATGACTAAGCAATACTAAGTATGGCGTATAATTATGGACTTATTTTCAAAAGGTTATCGTTATAATTTTGCTAGGGTGACAAGACTCACATATCCAAATTTTTCCAAAAGGGGTGTAATACTAATCAAGTTAAACATTGGGCATATAACTAGAATCTCAAATCAACATATATTTGCATATAAAATAATAGCATGCAATTTGGTAATTTAAACGGAAGTAATTTGCAGAAAATGTAGGTTCAACATGATCAAAGTATTGACTCACCTTGGTCATAGTGAACATGTTCTTGATTATCGAGATCTGCTTCCGCTTCAGCTTCTTCCTCTTGAGCCTCATATGCTATTTTAACATGCGCAAAATTCGGATAAAAATCAGCAACTCAAACAAATCCTCGTAAAAAATTCAAATGAACTCAAAAATTCATGGTTTTGGTTCCATTGGTTAGATTTTTATTTTAGATGAATTTAGAAACTTGTTTCACTCAATTTGGAGTTAAAATGGATTAGTTATGATCATTTGAAGCTCTCTGCTTAGATAAATTCGAGAAATAATTAAAAATCTGATAGGTGGGACCCTCAGCCGATCATCGACAACGTGGTCGGTAACGACTTCGTGGTCGGTAACAACCGCATGGTCATAAACGACTGCGTGGTCATAACTTCGACCACGTGGTCGTAAACGACTGCGTGTCGATAGTTCGACCGTGTGGTCGTAAACGACTGTGTGGTTGTCACTTCGATTGCGTGGTCGTAAACGACTCTGTGGTCGATAGTTCGATCGCGTGGTCATAAACGACTGTGTGGTCGATAGTTCGTAGCTCGGCTGTGAGTGGTCGTAAACGGTACAAAGCGGTTGTAAACGACACAGAGTGGTCATAAACAGCATGGAGCGGTCATAAATGACACAGAGCAGTCGTAAATGGCTTGGAGCGGTCGTAAACGACCTTGAGTGGTCGTAAGTGTTTTTGAGCGGTCATAAATGACTTTGAGTGGTTATGGACGACACTGAGTGGTCATAAACGACTTCGGGTACGGCCAAGTACTCACAGACGTGGTCGTAAGGGGTTACGACCACGTTGTGGAGGTGAGAACGTGGTCGTAAGGCACTTCGACAACGTTGTGAGTGGTCAGAGGGGGCTTCGACCACGATATAAGTGGTGGGAGGGTGCTTCGACCACGGTGTAAGTGGTCAGAAGGGGCTTCGACCACGATATAAGTGGTGGGAGGGTGCTTCGACCACAGTGTAAGTGGTCAGAAGTGGCTTCGACCACGATATAATGGTCAGAGGGTGCTTCAACCACGATGTAAGTGGTCGGAAGGGGCTTCGACCATGATATAAGTGGTCGGAGGGTGCTTCGACCATGGTGCAAGTGGTCGAAAGGGGCTTCGACCACAATATAAGTGGTCGGAGGGTTGCTTCGACCACGTTGTGAGTGGTCGGTGGGTTGCGGCTATGGTGAGCAGTGGTCGTAGAATCACTGTGTGGTCGTAGAGAGCTACGACTACGAAAATTAAACATGGTCAGGTGCTCGACCGCATGGTCGTAAATGACGACGTGGTTGCGAGTTCAACCACGTGGTCGGGAACGACTACGAGTGGTTGAGAGATCGACCGCGTGGTCGTAGCTTCAACCGCGTGGTCATAATGACTACGTGGTCGTGGCTTCGACCGCGTGGTCATAAATGACCATTTCCCGACCATGTCTCTTTTACGACCATGGATTGTTTGACCACGGCTGCTACAATAAATCTTCGACCACTACTTAACCTTATGACTTCTACTGTGGTCACTATTTCGACCACGGTAGCTGTGACTTCGACCTCATGGGGTGGCGGCGAGGCAGAACAGAGGACAACAGCTATGGTGACTCACAGCACTAGAGTTCAATTAATCAAAAGGGGAGCATCTAGGTGAGCCTAGGAGCTTACCTCGGTGGTCGGCTTGGCTGTGGTGAGCTGGCGGCGTGTGACGGGGGCGGTCGAAGGAGTCGTGTGGTGCAGGGGCAGCTCAAGCGACGAGAGGTCCGGTCGAAGGTGGGGACTGCGTCGTGATGCTCCAGGGGTGCCTCAGTGGAGAGGAATCGAGCTCTGGCGGCGCTAACCGCCGATTGCTTCCTTAGTGGGACTTGGGGAAGAAGAGACCGCTGGCGGACTGTGGTGCTCAAGAGGCCGATTCGTTTAAGTGAGAGGCTTAGTGGAGGGGTGTGGTGCGATCGGCAGCCCGGGCGAGGCTTTTATAGCTGGGGAAATGTGGTGGTGGCATGGAGGGTAGTTGGGCGGTCATCTCGGTGGCGTGCCAGTGGATATACTGCAGTGCTTGCGATTCGACCTCGAGTCAAGGCATGGGCGACGCAGGGTATGGGAATGGGGTCTGGGTGGCAAGGCCATGCGGGGTAGGCGTGGAGATGATGGGCGCAAGTGCGGTGACAGGGTTACCGATGCTGAGCTGATGCAGGCACAGGCATAGTGATGCCCGGAACAGGGGAAGCAACGAGAGCAAGAGCGCACCACAGTTGATGGAGGTGGCCGGGCGAGCTGGTGGCGGGTGAAATCAGTGCCCGATCGACACGACTGCGTGGTCAAAAGGTCGGTCACCGTGGTAGAGCGACGAACGAAGTGAGGCTGCTGGGCAGTTGGGAGTGTTGCGTGCAGTCGTGCGGAGTAGGAAAAGGGCAAGCTAGGCCTGGCTGAGAGCTAGTCCAAAATTCTTTTTATTATTTTTCCCTTTTCTTTTCATGATTTCCACTAGTTCTATTTTACATAATTCATCTTTATTTGTTGGAACCTCAATCACAATCCAAAGAAAATCCTCAAAATTTCCAAATATCGAGAAAATGTATTTCAAAACAATCCAAGGGCTACACATTTCCCATAATCGAATTTTTAGGATGTTACACACGGTGAGTGTTTGAACGCGCTCATGAGAAGTCGTGCCCAGCCCTCAGCCTTCCAGTGCCTCTAAAGCACCCCATCTGTGCCATTTCTCCTCAGCCCACCCTCTTGGTCTCCTGCACATGATCCTTGAGCACTCCGCTCTCTGGAATGTTAAGAAACTAAAGTCGTACGTGATGCCAGGGCGCACACCACCGTGTGTTAGCTTCTCTATTGAGCCTCTCTCCTCCCCAAACTCTGTCTCAATGCACTTACCTCTTCAAGCACCCTACTCATTTGATTGACCTTCCATGTAGTGGATCACTCGAACTAGGCCTTCTTCTTCATCTTTGATCAGGACACCACCACAAGACTTTCTCTCTCCGGTGAGCCATACCTCTATTTCTTTCTCCTGTAACACCTCATGCATGCATGCAAGCTCATGCAATTATTTTGTAGCTTCTCTATTGCTAGACATTGTGGTTGCGGTGGACCCCTTTGCCGCCAACGAGGTCTCTGACATCAGCCTCCTTCGTTCCTTCCTGAGTGCTGTCATTATCTTCTCCTCTCCTCCCCCTTGGAAGCTTCCCCAACACCCAGGCGAGCCCTAGTAGCTCATAGCCCCGTAGTGCCTTTCCCCTGCCTCTGCCACTGGAGGACCATGCCGTCGACTGCCCTACCCTCCAAGTCAGGCCTCAATTCTTCACATAGGCATGCGGATCAAGGTCCCAACTCTCTCGATCCACCGAGGAGTCCCTCATTAGTGACAAGCCATGGCTCTCTCGATAGATAGGAGTACCATAGTGGTCAGAGTGAATAAAAGAACTAAAAGCAATTGAAACCGAAAAGGGAACTAAAGTAGTCAAACTCGAAAAGGAAACCATAGTAGTCGAAGTGAGTAAAGAGAACCATAGTAGTCAAAGTTGAAAGCTGGCAGCGCTATCGAAATCTTTGACCACTACTGTGTTGAAACCTTCGACCGTGGATGGTGTCAAAATCTTCAATGGCATACAGAGTCAAGATCTTTGACCACTTGCATAGTCGTGACCTTTGACTGCTGGAATGGTCATGATCTTCAACCACTGGCATGTTCATGATCATGGTTGTGATCTTCAACTGCTTGCATGGTTGTGATCTTCGACTGCTGGCATGGCAGTGATCTTTGACCATAGCCGGGCGTTGACTTCTTTGACTGCTATCACATCCAGATGTCCAACCATAGCCAGGTGTGGGAATCTTCGACCGCTGATGTGTCAAAACCTTTGACCACTACCATTGTTGAAGTCATTGACTGCTACCATTGTCAAAATCTTCGACCCCACTACCGTGTCGAGACCTTTGACTGCTGCCGTGTCGAGACCTTTAACTGCTGCCATGTCGAGACCTTCAATTGCTGCCATGTCGAGACCTTTGACCGCAGATGTAGTCAAGATACTCATTTGTAGTCATAGTTGAAACCTTGACCACTGACATGCCATAAGCTTTGACCACTACCATGTTGAGACCTTCAACTATTATCGATGTAGAAATCTTTGATTGGAACTGGACTCATAATCATCGACTCTAGTAGATCGGTCATAGCAACAGTACACCAGTCATGAGAAGTAGTAGATCGATCATAAGTGCAACTAGATCGGTCGTAAGTATAGTAGATTGGTAGTACAAACAGCAGATCAGTCATAAGTACTGTAAGATCGACCTAGTCAGTTGTCATAGGCTGCAGCTCCTAGTCAATAGTCGGTAGTCAAAGTCTGTAGATCCTAGTGGGTAAGTCAGTAGTTGAAACCTATAGAACATAGTCGGTAATCGAAACATACAAAACGTAGTCAGTACTCCTAAGCCCCGTATCCTAGTCGGTAGTCGTATGAAACAATACTCGGTTGATGCTTGGAAGGCCCACGTGGTTGAAGATCGGTAGTACCAGCTCTCTGTGAATGATACAATCAGAGTTGCGATAGGATCAACGTAGTCCAAGACTTGTGTGGTTGAAGTGCCATGATCGGTAGTTGGTAGTCAAAGCATCCGAGTATTGTAGTGGTCTAAATGTCCAAAGTATTGAAGGAGTCATTAGTAGTACTCGTAAGATTGTTAGCTATAGTGGTCGTAAGCCACAGTGGTCAGTAGCCATAGTGGTCATAAGCCACAATGGTTGTAAATCATAGTGGTCAGTAGCTTAGCAGTTGTAAGCTACAGTGGTCAGTAGCTATAATGGTTGTAAGATAAGATCATAAGCTAATGTGGTCGTAAGTTGTAGTGATCGTAGGCTTTAATAGTCGTAGCTAGAATTGAGTAGCGGCCAAAGTGTTAGAAATCGATACAACTAGGTAGTGGCCCAAAAATGTTAGTAGTCGTAAAGAATGTTGTATCGACCGAGAAGAGATAATTCGAACCAATCCAAGGTACTCTGTGATCGACTATTCCTAGCCCTCTTTGAGTTAAGAAGCAGAGTATTCCTATATATTCCTTCACTTTTGATCCGTCCTTGTTTTCCTTTGCAGCAATGCTTCCCCACCATCCCCTCTTTCACTCAAACTCTATTTGACTATGTCAAACATCCCTGACCCTTTAAAACTTACATCACTGAACTCAATCCTAATAAAACTTAATGAAGTTGTCTTTGGATGTATTTGGATTTTTTGCAGTCCTTTGGATTTGTTTGGTCTTTTAATCTCTTATAACGTAATTTTAAGTTGAAGACCCGATGGAGCACCAACTTGAGCAAGATCGAGACAGAGATGAAGACCAACAGTTTTAAGATCATTGACTAATAAGGTCTTGAGTAAGATCAAGACCATGGTTATTTACACAAGGCAAGAACCCCCTTTGACCATGTTGATCTCAGATTTTCAATTATTGTATATTGTTTGCAAAATCTATTATACATGCATGTATGTTCCATTAAAAATGCTATACTATGGACCATGGTAGTTACGACCACTCGAATGCATTAAACCTTCCTTGCAAATTTGATATCCCCACCGTTGTAACCCTTAGGACATGGTTAGACATAACTAATGTTGGAAATCTTGGGTATATAACTTGAGTACATGTTCTAGATGCTTAGCCAAGCACTAGTTTCTACTAAGTTTGATATTTCAAACAAGTTTACACATGGGCATGATGGTTTCAAAATGTTAGACCAGAGGGGGAACCTCTATTACATTGGTATCAAATAAAATGAAAAATCTAGTTTTTGGATGTGGGTGAGTTATATGGTACACTATCAAATGTGAGAGGGAATCTTGCATGTATATAGGGGGAGACTCTCGCCAGGGTCAATTAAGGACCGAACGCTATTGCCACATGTCTAAGTCACACTGTACAACCACATGTGCTATATGGACTCTAGCATTTAGCTGATTAAGTTGTCTAGGTCTACCCTTGCATTGTGGTCAGCACAGATGTAGTAAGCGTACTCCGGTTAGGTTTGCTCATAGGGGCTCCCTTTATCAAGGTGTTGGGTCCAAAGCATGCTAACACAATGGTGAATGCCCACTTAGGGGATGAACCTAAGTGAGGGTCTTCGCTTAGGGGATTTACTTAAGTGCAGACTCGAATGCTCTCTTAGGGGATATACCTAAGAGAGGTTCAATGTTCATCAGGCTAGCGCAACATTAGGACTAGATAACCTAACGGCTATAAGATAATTACTTCCGTCGCATGCCCAACGAAGCATGTAATGGCCGACAGTATGTTTGATTATCTTGTGTGGGTAAAGCTGTACAACCTCTACAAAGTATTAAAAACTATTTAAATAGCCATGCTCGCGGTCATGAGCAAGTTTGGATGCGCCATAATAGGAGTAGTCTTCCATTTCAAAACTTTTTCACTAAACATATGGGATGGCATGTACGCGTCTTTCGTGTGCCATGCCCATCGGTGGGGTTTGTGTGGTGCTCTCAGCCAAGGAAGGCTGTGAATGGATTTGAGCTACTATTATGGAAATTATGCAAATGTTATTTCATTACACATTCCAATGCTCTTTATAATTCCATTTCAAATTATTACTTATTGATATTGCAAATACAATTTGCTTCATACTGAAAATAATTTAGTATAGAGCCTCATCCTTTCATAGCCTTGCATATATATATAATTTTGTGATACACTACAAGTCTTGTTGAGTACGCAATGTACTGAACATTGCTTAAATTATTGTTGATCAGAGAATGAAGAACGATACAGATGACATGTACTTCGCCCCTAGCTTTGAGGAGTTCAACAATGGGTTTTCTAGGGCCTAATTACCAGTTGGTTGCCTGTGGCTATGGTGGTATACCACTGGATACTTCTGTTATTTATTTGTCTTCCACTGCAATTTACTCTTGACTCTACTATTCTCTTGGCCGGTCGGCCACATGCTATAAAACCTTATTGTGTTCACCCCTTTGTCATAAATTAAATATATATGATGTGTATGGATGTTATCTCAATGTTGTGAATGTGTGTACTAGTTACTGATCATGTGACTAGTAGAGAACACACATGCGATGACTATAGGCGTCTCGTGCGCCTGGGGTCTGCCCCCACATTATCACTGCGCATGGCTGTCTCGTTTGGTCTTATCACTGTGCAAGGCTGGCAATAAAGTTAAAGTTCGCAAATGATGTTACAACCTGATAACATTTGTACTCTTAGTATCAAGACACGCAAAAGAAGAACTGATGCTGCACTTCACAGATTGACACTACAAATGAAGTTAAAGTTTGCAAATGAAGTTACAACATGATAGTATTTGTAATCATAATACCAGTACACACATAACAACAAGATCTAGAATGTCTCACCGGTGTTCCTACTCATTGGTAGGCCCCTTGCAACATCTCGCAATGTGGCCTTACTGGACACAGTTCCCACAATGTCTACTAACCGATCCAAATTTCCCTTTGTCCATATCGTTCCTAATGCGATGCCTCTACCAACGGCCCTTCCCACCCTTCAATAGGTTAAGATCCGGAATATGAGCCCTCCATGTAATATTCCACTACAACATATATGATCTTCTATGACAAATTCCGCGTGACAACAGAGGTATTTGTCATTACGTTATTTCGTTTTATGACGTTTGATATGTGGCGATGCAGCTTAGTGATGAAAATGAGGTGTTCGTCATTAAGACCAACTTGAAATCATCATAAACTAATACAATGGCATATGATGACGAACGCTATTTTGTCACAAGAGGCCAACCTACAAGCGTCACAAATTCATGACAATGTTGGTTCGTCCCGGCAAGCATAAACCAGCAAGCGTAATTGCATATGTTTTCATTTGAAAATATATTTGACCATAGGGAGTAATTGCATACAACTTGGCATAATATGAAATATGTTTTTTCGCCTTTACCACATATGTTTTCATTTGAAAATTTTAAACCCTTTTCACCTATTTTCACTATATATATATCTTCATTTTATTAAAAATATATTCATGTAGGAATATACTGCTTATTTGCTATAATAATTATTTTCGTACATTATTTATTTTTCCTATGCCAAAAAGAAAAGAAAATTAGAGGCAGCGGGCGCCAAACTTTCAGCCTGGCGGGAGGCCTTGCGCACAGGCCAACAAAAATTTCAAGGTGAAATGACCGTTTTGTCTAAACAGCTGCTGAAATAATGCCACACGCACCATGGTGATTCTGGTAAAATCACGTCATGGGATTGCTTTACTCCTGGTTCCCCCAACCCTAGCCGCCACAAACTCAGTCCACACCACATCCCCCAACCCTAGCCGCCACAGCAACACCACCTCCCCCAACCCTAGCGTCACAGACCTCCTGGCAAGCGTACGTCGCCGACGAAGCCCAACGACGAGATGCCTCCTGGCAAGCGTACGTCGCCGACGAAGTCCAATGCCGAGATGCCTCCTGGCAAGCGTAAACCAGCAGGTAATTCCCTAGCTCTCTCTGCTCCCTAATTTGGCAATTCCTAATCTCGATCGAGGCATGGAGCGGCGACGGCAAACGCGCGGCGGGGGCATGCGGTGCCACGGCGGCTGTGCGCAGCGCGTGCGTGTGTTGGGGCCGCAGCGGCTGTGGCCTGTAGGCAGCGCGTGCGTTGGGGCCGCGACTGAGGGCAGCAGGGGCGATAGCGGCGCGCAGCAAGGCACTCCGGCGTGGGCGCTGCGGCAGCAATGCGCCTAGTGTTTAGCGATTTGGGGCCTGGCGGCAGCACTGCGCCTGGTGTTTGAAGATCTGGAGCCTGGTGGGCTGCAGCTGCTCTGCGGATGCAGTTTGGCAACTTAATTAATCGGCTCTGCTCACTTGCTCACTCGCTAGATTGCTTGATGCAGCTTCACGCTAGTGCTTCAATCTTGTCTATGCCCAAACTAAATCTGAAGTATTCTCATAGCACAAGACATGTACGTGTCCAAACTCATAATTAGGATAAACTCTAGATTGCTTCAAACTCGTAGCACAAGACATGTATGTGTTCTTGCTGGAAATTACACATTTTTTCAGCTCCCATCTGATCTTTTAGGTGCTAACCTTCACCCCCTCTTTACTGGCTCCTCTTTATTCCATCTGCTACCAGGAAACCTCACTCTAATGCCCATGATGAGTTCACAGGAAGTAATTAGGATTGACTGTTCTTGTATCCTAGTGTCTTTTTTTTCAGAAACTTAGGCATGTGACATGAGCATGTTTTCTGAACTTGAACACTTATTAGGAATCTGTAGAAAGAGTAATTTCTGAACTGAATGTAATAAAATTTTTGAAAAACTACATATGTATGCATGTGAAAGAAACATTGCAGATAGTCAAAACTAGCCAATCTGAATTTAGTTTGCTATGTCTATGTTTCAGTTCAGATTATCGTTTTCTATGCCTATGCCCAATCTTATGCTATGAGTTCTGCTTATACTTAATTTCTTCTTTTATGCATGTAAAGAGGCAGTACCTAGTGGATATGAAAAGGTGAGGGCACAAACTATGATGAGGAACAATGAAGTGTTGCAGAGTCTTGGAATTAGTGCATTAACTTCGATTCTTAACAAATCAAATGCAAAGAGCAAGGGTAGTGCTCATGAAGACTCTGATTTGTTGTATGAACCTGAAGGTAACGAGGACATTGAACAAGGCGTAGTTGATAAGGTATTTGCAATGTTTCAGTATTTTTACTCATTTGTGCTCAATATGAAACATGTTTAATTTGCTGTTATTTTTTCTGCATATAATGCCATGTAGGTTTCTAAAAATGTACATAGGAAGACCTTGACAAGAAATGTCAACATGCCTTTAGGAGGAAGAAGAGTGTCAAAGAGAGTGATGGCAACTGTTGAACAAGATCAAGCAGCTAGAATGACTAGGCAGAGGACAAGTGAACAATGTTCAACTGAAGATGGTACAACTACAAATCCAAAAGATGGTTCCACAGAAGATGCATTGGTCGCTGCTAACTCTCCTAACCCTGATGACCAGATCCTAATGAGAAATGAAGGCAAGTATTGTACTCCTTTCTCAAAGCAATATGGTTTACATATTTGCATCAAAATAGTTTATGATTTCCAATAACTCTGAAATATTCATGATTGTCAGGTGAACCAAATGCCATGATTGATCGATGGAATAGGGGAAGAACTATGGGAAGAGATTTGGATAGGATAAGCCGAGGTTTGTGCACTAAGATTCCGGTGCATATTGCTGAAGGGAAGAGAAGACCAGAGGCACCACTACAAGCTGCAAAGCTATCATCAGAGGGCGGGATTATACTTAGGCAGCACATACCAATCTTTCCGCATTGGAAGGATTACAAGAAGGACAAGTCTCAACTCATAGACTATATGGGCAAAGTGGCTGTAAGTAGATCGAATCTTTCCTAATAGTGCAACTGTCTTAAATTTTTAATCATTTCCTGTAGTGTTGTATGTTCATGGGTTGCTGTATGCTGATGTCAATGCGCTACTTTCCTATTTTGACACTTTGTGATAATGTAATTTTGTTTAAATTTGTCTGCCTTGCCATCTATATAAGTAATTTTCTTTTGTCTCTTTTCTAATTATGTTAAAAACATGCAATTGTCTGCTATATGAGCAAAAGCTAGTGCATGCTGATTTAGGGGCCATGACAAAATTAGGAAGTACTGTAATGAATAAATTTCTCGTATATGCCATTTTATTTTCTGTAACTAAAAAGAAAAACTCTTAAAAACTAGACATGCAAATTTGGTGTAAAAAACTTCTTCCTAGCTGTTCCAAGAGTTAGATGCTAACTATTAGTTGTCAACTTCTAGTCAGTAAGTAGTTTTATTTGTTTCTTTCCATTAATTTAACTACATCACTTCCTAACATGTTAAAGATGGGAAATCTGAAATGAATCATATTATCTTCTGTGCTATATTGTTTTCTTTGCTCTCAAGTCTTAGTTCTGAAAATTGCAATCCAACTATAAAAAATTAGTCCAACTGTAAAAAACTTACTCTACACTGCAATGATGTGATTTTAGTAATTGTTGTTTTAGATCTGAGCTATGTTGTTAGTATATCTGAAGTCACCATTAATAAATAAAACTAGATCTGAGCTATATTGCTCATACTCAACAGACATGCCATATTAGGCCTATTTAGTTCTAATGCCTCTTTTTTGTTGTTCATGCTCTTAATTAGGGTCAATTTACCATAGACACAGAGAGTAAGCCAGTCAAAGATGCATGCGCTGATTTGCTCAAGTGTGGACAGCGGCAAATGAGGTACCAGCTAAAGAAGGCTTACTTTAATGGTGTAACAGCAAACCAAGTGAGAACAACATCACCGTTGAAGAGTATGACTGACGAGCAATGGAAAGCACTAGTGGAGATGTGGTCAAACCCAAAGCACAAGGTATAGAACTAAGCTCTGTGTTATCTCATATACTGGTGTCTTTTGTATGTGTGATAGAACTAAGCTACTTGTCGTACTAATGTTTGTCTTTCTATAGGACAAGTGTGTGAAAAACAAACTTAACCGTGAGAATGTTCAGTACCAGCAAAGGACAGGCTCTAGGAGCTACATTGCGCATTGCCATGTCGTGGTAAGATAAGAAAACTATACGAGTTCCATTTTAGTTCTTTGATAAATGAGATTAGTGCTCCATGATTTACTTTGTGCATGAGACTTCTTTGTATTTTGGAGTGTATTATAATACTTGGTAATGATTAAGATGTAGTCTAGAGTGTATTCTCAGATTTGGTAATATGAACTTGTTTAATTTGTACACTCCAAAATTAATACACTGTTGGTGATCAGTGCACATGCTATTAAAATTTCTGGGTGTATCACTACAACAGAACAGAGATAAAGATATTGCTAACATTCTTGGTCATATATTTTTTGCAATCTTTTTTATTATGTCTTGTGGATTTACAATCTGAAAATAAAGTTATTCAACATAAAGGATAGCAAACTTTTACACAACTATATGCTACTGTACTACATGCTTGTAACATATTTATTCATCATACAAATTATGTGTTACATAGATTGTTTTGTGTTACAACCATGTGTTACCATAGCTCTATTTTATATGAGTGTATGCTGTCAAAATTTCTGGGTCAATGCTTTCAAAATTTCTAGGTCCATGCTATCAAAATTTCCATGTTCAGTGAAATTACAACACATGCATTGGAAAGTTGTTCATTTTTTAGCACTAATTTTTTCATGTTCTATGTAGATGCTATCAAATTTTCCATAGGTCAGTGAAACATTGAATGAGAAAACTTTATAGTGATGGCATGTTGTATTTAACACTGATCATAACTTGATAGCTTGTTGTATTTACAAATTGCTTGCATGTAATTTCAGAAGCAAACTAAGTATAAAGATGTGTTGCCCACTGCAATTGATCTTTTCAAGGAGTGCCATTGCAGCAGCAAGATAGGTTTTAGTGAGCCTGTAAAAAACGTTATTGTGAGTTACATTTTCCTTTCTTCTTTTGTACTTATATTTTAAGGCTAATGGAAAGTAAGTTCTAAATTTTTGTCTTCTTATTGCTAGGCTGATATGGAAGCCATCATTGCTGATCCTGTACAAGAAGGGCAAACACCAAAAACTCATATTGAAGTTGTTTCTCAAGTTTTGCCAAAATCAAAGTTTCTTCAAAATGTTGGCCTTGAGTCAGCCACCTCTAAGAGAAGTGGCAAAGCTGTTGTTGCTGCACGTGTTGAAGAACTTGAAGCTGAACTTGAGGCAGAGAAGCAATGTGCAGCAGATCTTAGAGACACACTTGATGGTCAGCAGGATGAGTTGGATTCCTTGAAGAAGATGGTGGACGAATCAGAAGCAGCAAGAAAGCAACAATTGGAAGAGATTGAAAATTTGAAGAAGTCATCAGAGGAGACCAATGCCCTTATTCGTCGTTTGATTAGCCTCAATACTACATCTTTTGGGCAGCCCTAGTAAGGTTTGTTAGACCTCTTCATGTTGCCTTTTCAATTCATGATGAGATGGTTGTAGTCTGTTGGTTAATGTGATTTGGACTTGTGACTTTGTTTTGGTTGGTGGCTGTGAATTATTTGGGCATGTGACTTAGTTTTGGAAAGTGACTATGGCTGGACAGTGATGTAATGAACCTTGTGGCTGAACTTGGTCAGTGATGTGCTGAACTTTTATTTTGCTATCTAGGCTATGGTCAATGTACCGATGTAATGGAACCTGTGATGTAAATAATGATTATTTTGCTGGATTTGGTCAGTGAACATGTGACTGACTGTATTTGAACATGTGGTTGGATTTGGATGTTAATTGGGCTATAAATATTGTGTTGCATTAGATGTGATGTTAACTGGGCTATATAAAATTTATGACGTTTCGTGTCCTACGTGGAAATTGTACAGTCATCGAAGCTCAGTGATTTGTGACGTTTCTTGGACTCGTTAATGACGAAAATGAGCGTCATAAACTCAATGACGAAAATGAGCGTCATAAAAGGATCGTCATTAGATCAATGACGAAAAAATACATTTTCGTCATAAAACATGATTAGAGACGCATGATAGGTGACGAATAAATTTTCGTCACGTGAACGTCACAGATGTTGAAACATGACATAATTTCTAGTTTTCATGACGTAAATGAAACGTCACCTATCATAAGATTTCTTGTAGTGTTCGTTCTGCAAAGTTGCCCACAACATTGAAGCCTTTTAGCTTGCTGCATCACGCCTACAACACCCTCTCCTTCATGAAGTAATCTGACATGAAGTTTGATGGGTCTATGTTGATAGTCCCACATGCGGTGAGGACATGAGTGTCAGACCCGGATTTTTCAATTCAGAATCTCCTGTGAAACCACTGCACTATTCCCTGGATCAGTAGATAGTGCTCACAGGTACATTGCTGCATCATTTCATACATCACATGAATCACACCAACACATAATAATATTACATGGCTGAGTTTGAATTATACCACGTCGGGCAATGGTTTTACATAAGGGCCGATCAGGCCAAATGTTCACATTACAAAAGTATAACAGCGAAAGCAAAAGCAAAGTAGACCTTTAATCCACAGGCAGCGACTGGGGGTAAATATGTGCCATATGATTATTACCCAAGTTAGGGTAATAATTATAGGCACACTAAACCATAGTCAATCTACCTAGGACTTAAAATGCGCAAGAGACGCCCTAATTATCGACGTTGTTCCCTCCTTCTGTAGTAGGGGCATCTTCATATGCATAATGATCTTGGGTCCCTGAATCTGATTTTGGTAATGCGAGTGTGAGCACAAACCACCGTGCTCAGCGAGCCAACACACAGAATGCAATTAAGTAGTATGCAGGGCTCATCAAGAGAAGGCTGGGGTTATTTTGTTTTGCGCAGAGTGCTTTTGAATACAATTACTTAAAAATCCCTATGACCTAGCAATTTTTAACCAAAGTGTAAGTGCATATCAGAATGCTATAGTACCAGTGATCTAGAGACCATCCACCATTACATGGCCTCCAAACCATATGCTATACTTTCAGCGTTATAACCGCTTACATTACCGCTGGGACGACACCCAGGACAACACCAGTTAGGGCCTTCCACTGCCCTCCACTTTCCCATTTCCGCCCACAAAGTTTTTGAAATAGAACTATATCTGGTTAAGTTCTCATGTCCGCCCTTGACCGTGGGCATGGTTATTCGAATAGTTTTGACTCTGCAGAGTTTGCACACTTTACCCACAAGAGACAGTTTACTTGTTGCCCCGCACAATTCCTTAGTCATGCGGTTGAGCGAACCATCACAGTAACCGTTCAAAGTACCTCGCCCCTTCCATCATCTGACGCCTATGAGCTTGTCCCGCTTGCGGCAGGTCTCATAGGTTGTGCGGGATGTTCCCCTCCTATGCGCCTAGCAGCTGGCTACCCACACTACTAGCACGCCGTAGAAGAACTTCACCCTCAAGCCCACCACCTAGACAGCCACTTGCGGTGTCCCATTCAAGTCCGCCACCCAGACAGCCCCTTGCACTACTGCCATGATGATGACTTTCAAGGTCCAGTAAATTTACTAAGCCAAGTTGTACTTTACAGACTTGTGGTTGTACTTGTTTTACACAGGAGGTCATGACAAGATTCAGTCGTTAGGGTTATCTGGGCAGTTCTACCACAAACCACACTCTCGTGCACACCTGCACCATACCCCCGAACCTTCCGCCCAGATAAATCAGCAATTTGAGGTTTTTGGGAATATAAAATAACCATATCCAACATACACCAGTCATTACCACCATGACTGCCCAACCAACTTTTCTCATGATTGAAAGTGTTGCTTGGGCGCTCTCGCGCCCACGAGTATCTAAGTAATATTAAGCATGGCATATAATTACAGACTTATTTTTGAAAGGTTACTATTATAACTTTTGCTAGGGCGACAAAGTTCATATATTCAAATATTTCAAAGGAGGTGTAATATTAATCAAGGTAAACAATGGGCATATAACTAGAATATCAAATTAATCATGTCTTTGCATATAAAATAACAACATGCACTTTGATAATTTAAACAAAATTAATTTGCAGAAAATGTAGGTTCAACATGATCAAAGTATTGACTTGCCTTGGTCACGGTGGGGTGGTTCTTGGTTGTCTTGAGTTTCTAAAGCTGCTGCCTCGGCTTCTTCCTCCTGAGCCTCGTACGCTATTTTTAACGTGCGCGAATATTTGGATAAAAAGAAAAGGCAATCAACAAACCAAATAAACATTCACCAGAAAATCCAAGTAACTCCAATATCAGATTTTAGTTTCATTGGGTAGACATGGGTTAGAGATAAATTTAAAGATGTGTTTCATTTGATTTGGTGCTAAAGTAATCCCACTTTGATTAATTAAAGTTTAACCATAGTCATTTTTGTATAATATATTCTCTAATTACATTTGGGCATTATATCCTAGTTTGCTAATAATGTCTTATAGCCTATCTTGCTAATGGTTGATTTCTACACCCTTTGTTTAATGGGTCATTATTTTATGTGAGCATTCACCCTAATCATACTATTACTTAACCCTCTCCCTTGACAAAGAGCTAAAAG
This sequence comes from Dendrocalamus latiflorus, assembly GCA_017311315.1. NCBI lineage: Eukaryota > Viridiplantae > Streptophyta > Magnoliopsida > Poales > Poaceae > Dendrocalamus > Dendrocalamus latiflorus. The sequence continues at coordinate 6,918,536 of CM029671.1, read as the reverse complement.
AATTACTCATGTCATACCTATACCTAAGCATTATCTTCTAGCACATGATAAATATCCATAATCAAAAGTCTCTAATATACCCTTAGTTGGAAACTGTAGGAATTGTTACACAAGGTTAAATAGGATATTTGCTACATGTGCCATTTTAAGTTATGTTTAATCACTCATTGTGATGGACCATGTGGAGGTGAACACATGTGAGTGATGAGTAATTGACATTGGTTTAAGTAAGTCGAGTTTGGTTTGGGTGGTTCGGAGTCGAGTCGTTGCGTGGCGCAATCGGGCTCGGTCGGACTTTGGTCAAACTTGGTCGTATAGGATTAGGTTGCATATCCTTTGATTCGACAGGTTTGGACTTCGTCATGGTAAGTATGACTTACTGATGCTATTCATGCTTTGATGTATCGAGCGGTGCTATTTGATGTGTTTCTTGTCTGTGTGACTGCAGGACGTCGAGGCGGAGTCGTGGCGAGACACGGTGGACTGGACTAGGCGCAGGTGGCGCTGAGGTCAGAACGGTCGGGATGTGTCGAAGACGACGTGGACTCGAGGTGGTTGCGAGGCGTGCGAGGCAAGGAGCGCGGAAGCTTCCCAGAAGGTGCAGGAGGGGCGAATCGGGAAATTCGCAAGGCTGCACAAGCGGGAGCGGGCTTCGTTCGGGTTTAGCCGGCGTAACGGGGCGGAGACCCGTTAGCCGTGGGCTATAAATTGGTGGAGAGGGCTGCATGCCCACTTGAGCACTTTAAGAGGTTTGATTGAGTCAAAATAGGCTTTAGTGGTGGTTTTAGCTTTGGCTCTTTAGTGGTTGGAAGAGACAGAGTTGTGTTCCCTCTGTTGTCTTCTACGATGTCTTCTAGGTGGTAGAACAGAGAGTTCATCCCCTCCTCTAAGCATCCATGGTTGAGTGATTGAGAGGGAGAGGGTGGATTGAGAGTTTGTAATCATTCCTCTTCATGTAATCGTGTCATCGGGACGTCTTTGTATTCCTCCTGTTTCAATGAATGAAATCTGAAGTTTCTCTGTTCGTGCTCCTGTTCTGTTCTTCGTTGTTTTCTATGTGGATTTCTTGACTTTTTGTTTTTTGAGTTCTTGCTTGCTGTGGAGGTGCAAAATGGGTTGCTTAGTGATGGGAGAGTGATCTTAGACCATTTGGTCATCTAGAATCCCAGAGACAAGCGTTTAATCCCAGTTTTGCATTTTTGAGCTCCTCTGTTCATCTTTTCCTTTTCTAGGGTTTTGTTGCAGATTGTGATTCCCTTTGCGAGATCATTTGAAATTTGGCATGGAGACTCTATGGGCTATTAGTTAGTTATCTGCAAAATCTCATGGCCAAAGGTTCAAGGGTTTGATGGGATTTAAGTTCTTGTGCTCTCTCTGTAGTTGTCAGGCTGATTCTAGGGTTTGGAGTAATCCTTTGATTTCCTTCATGGTTTGGCTTGAAATTTGGCTTGTAGAGTCCTCTTGCTATTGCTAACACATCTGCAAAATCTCATTAGCAAAGGACTTGAGCCCATGGAGTAATTTGGATTTGTGTGAGCTTCTTTCTGAAGTTGTTCAGATTTTTGCCCTTACTAAAGTTTGGGGCTGTTCTTAATTCCCTTCATGAAAATCGACGAAACTTGGCATGCAGATTCCTATGGCTATTAAGTAGCTATCCTCAAAGTTTTGTGGCCAAAGATTCAAGGATTGAGTGGGAATTTAAGTTTTTGTAGCTGCTGCCAGTAATTTTCAGGTTTTGCCCCATATTCTGAATTTCTTGTGTTCTTGTGTGTTTTCCTTGTTATTTGAAGTCTCTAGGCTATTTGGTACAAGGTCTTAGCCTTTTATTGCTGTTTTCTGCTTGCTGAAATCTGCAATATCTAGTTCTTGCTATTTTCGTTTTTATGCACTTTTGGGCTGCAAGTGATCCTCTCTTTTCAGCAGCAGTCCTCACTGTTTTTCAGCAAGGTATTTGATCCATATTCATCATCTATTTGGTCTGGAAAGGGTAGCATTTGCTTGGCACTCTCTCAGCTATATTCACTGAACTCTGCAAGTTTCCAGTGTGTCTCTTTTGTCTTTGCGACTACCTTTGAGCATTTCGTGTGAATATTTGGGGTTGAATTTTTGAGAGCGCCATTCACCCCCCTCTGTCGCCATTTCGGTCCTACACATTGAATTTTATTTGCTAAAGATTTAAAAAGGGTTATTCATTATATATGCACATACATACATATATAGACATATATGAAATTTGCCAGCACATGTTAATACCACTATATATTAATCATGTTCCTGCACCACCTAAAGTTTGCCTTTATGAATTTTTCTCCCAGGTTTTCCTTTGCTAATCCCTCCTAGCTCTGCACTGTGCTGATGCTCATTCCAACCCGCCCCAAAAAAAATCAAAATAAAATACCCAAAGCTTAGCCCGGCGCTGCGGAGCCGAAGGCTCGAATGCGCGCGGCCAAGCGAGCTAAGCGGTGAGCAGGATGACCAACTGAGCTACCGGGTGTTACCTGCTATACTAGGGCGCTATATTCTTTTGAACTGAGTGGCAGCAGGGAGCCCGAGCAGAGGAAGGCCGGGGCGGAGACGGCGGCGGCGCGGTCGGCGGTAGGTTGCCGGAGGGATGGGGGTGATGGGAAAAACGGGATGCCCAGGTGCCGAGGAACCCGATGGTGGGGTCAGCGGCGTGCAGCGGCGGCAGCTTGAGGAAGAGCTCGACGCCGGCGACGGTGAGGTGGGGAGGGGCTCAGCTAAGGGTGGTGTCGGTGTCACGGTGTCCGGGAGAAGGTGTGGGCGCAAGGAATTGGGCTAATGTGTAGTAGGGTGGCGGCGGGCTAGGTGGCCGGCCGTGGGGAAGAAGGGGAGCTCCGGTGAAGGGGGAGGCACAATGGTTCAATTGCTCTTAGGAGGAGGGAGAGGGGAGTGCGGGGAGAAGCTCGGAGGCTTTGGGCAGGCTTTATAGTCGGTGAACTACGCAGGCGCCGAGGAGGGCCCATGGCGGCCATGCGCGGCAGGTGGAGGTGGTTGTCCTGCAGTGAGGCGCTGCAGGACCGGGCGTGGGATGCTGGCGTGTGGGAGCAGAACCGTAGCACGGCGGCCACTGTGGGTGACGCAGCGGCGTAGCTTCGACCGGCTCCAGAGGCGACGGACGCGGGCAGGACGGCCAGACGCGATGGCTCTGCAAGGGTGACGAGCGCGGGTAGGTCGGCCAACCGCGACGGTGACTCGGTGGTGACGAGGGGACGAGATGGCGGTGGGGCCCGACGATGTGCGCTCAGAGCTGCGCCGGTGACCTCTGGTCCGAGGCATGCGCGGGGATCGGGTGGGCTGTGACGATGGCCCGGGAGGAAAGAGGGGAAGAAACATTCGGCCGGAGTTGAGCAGAGAAAATAAAGGAAATGGGGAGGAGAAGGGAAGTGGGCCGGGGGCGCCGGTCGGGCGGTCTGGCCAGATGGGCTGGTGGGGCTGGGCCGGTCTGGCCGAAAATCCTCTCCCCTTTCTTATTTTTATTACTTTTGACTTTAATTAATTTTTATTGTTATCCCCCATTGTTATTGTTGTTACCTTTTTGCTGCCACACTAATCCTTGTGTATTTTTGCACTTTAAGAAAGTTTCTGGTTGTGCATTAACATATATGTATATCTATATATACAAATGTTTAGTTATATATATACATACATATATATATCTGCATGTGATCACATATGTCTTCCTCTTGATTTTATGTGATTCTCTTATGAATACCTGTTGTGCTTACAGACCAAACAGAGAGAGAGAGATGGTAGTGGAGAGTGAGAGAGATGAGTAATGGCCTCTCCCTTTCCCCATGGCCTGTATTCCATATATATATACATGGGGAGTGCTTTTACAATTATACCCTTACATCTGAGTATCCCCCTCAGGGGCATTTATGTCATTATACATGGCATATTCTAGGCCTTACAATCTTCTACCAGGCCTACTGGGATTAGGTGGGGGCCACCCCTACAACAGGAGCCTCTCATGGTAAAGGGCTTCACAGGGCCGAAGCCATGTTGCCGAGTCCTTTGGCCCCCTCCGTCCCTGCGGCCTGTGAATCTCTCCGAACTTGTGGAGCTTCGATGTGCAGTGTGTCCCGGGGCTGAGGCTATAGTCGAAACCGATGGCCGGATTGCAACCGAAGTAGACGCACGCGCTCCGTCCCCCATCCTTCGAATGGGTGGTAGTGGAGCTGGTGCCTAGCCGAAGTAGACGCGCGCGCTCCGTCCCCTACCCTTCGAACGGGTGGCAGCGGAGCTGGCGCCTAGACGAAGTAGACGCGCGCGCTCCGTCCCCTATCCTTCAAACGGGTGGCAGCGGAGCGGGCGCCTAGCCGAAGTAGACGCGCGCGCTCCGTCCCGTACCCTTCGAACGGGTGGCAGCGGAGCTGGCGCCTAGCCAAAGTAGACGCGCACGCTCCGTCCCCTACCCTTCGAAGGGGTGGCAGCGGAGCTGGCGCCTAGCCGCAGGAGACGCGCGCGCTCCGTCCCCTACCCTTCGAACGGGTGGCAGCGGAGCTGGCGCCTAGCCGCAGTAGACGCGCGCGCTCCGTCCCCTACCCTTTGAACGGGTGGCAGCGGAGCTGGCGCCTAGCCGAAGTAGGCGCGCGCGCTCTGCCCAGGTCAGACTTGGCTCCGAGGTCGGTATTGGGGACCGAGTCGGGGTCGCGGGTGACGTTGTAGTGAGAATGGGCCTTGCGCTGCTGATGTCGCTGCACTTCGGGGCGATTGTGCCCCGCAGTTGGGTAGTGCGCTTGTAATGGCGGCTGGAATCGTGCCGACGCCTGGCCTGTCAGAGGGAAGGCTGTCGTGTCTCGCAGTCTGCCCTCCGTGGGTGGGGTACGCGGCGGTTTATGCCTGCTGCATCGTGGGATGTGAGCGGTTGCGTGAGGGCGGCCGTTTACCTCTTCCCTAGGCAGGCGGGACGCGTGTCGGTCCCGCGCTGGCGTTGTGCGCTGCTTGGCCACCTACCGGGCACGCTCCTCCAGATGCGGGCGGTTCTTTCCAGTCGTGGGTAGTCGAACCGCTGGGAGTTTTTAATCTGGCTGCGCTTCTGGTCGCAGAGGGGGCGAACGGGCTTTATAAAGCGCCATGGCTGTGGTGGGGGCACTCTATCTCGCATGTCGCCTAGCTCCGCTTATTTCGCGTTGATAGCCCTTCTGCCCTAATCTTGAGAACAATGGCCGGTACTGACGGTGCCTCCCGCCAGCCTGGCGGTGGCTCCCCGTTTAGCCGGGACGAGTTGTCCTTCCCTTCTGAAGATTACGAGCTGGTGCTGCGGGGGCGTTCGCATGGCGACAAGCGGTGGGACGCCATGGAACACTCGGGGGGTCGCTGCTCCTGTGTGCTGGGGAGGAGCCACGCGACTGAAGAGATGCTGTAGCGGCTTGTACAGGAATGGAAGATCGAGGAGCGCGATGGGGCTCGCCTACCCCGGCGTGAAGAGACGGAGCCGAAGCCCCGGGAAATAGAGGCGATCGTCTTCGTCGCGTTCTTCAACGCCGGCCTTCAAATGCCCTCAACGACGTTTGTGGGCGAAGTTCTTCGGACCTACGGGTTGGAGCTAACGCAGCTGACGCCCAGCGCCATAATCCGCCTAGCTGTCTTCACATGGGCTACGCAGACGGAAGGCCGACGTCCTAGCGCGAGCCTGTTCGCCATCCTGCACGACGCGTGCTGTCGACCCAAGAAGGTTGAGGGGGCTGTATCCAACTTTGGTTGCGTGGATTTCGTGCTACGAGCGTCCTGTACAACACTGTTCCCTGCGCCGGCCAATCTGGAGAGGTGGGAATCCGGCTGGACGTGGCGGTGGTTTTATTACGTCGTGACGAGCACGAGTGGCCTGCTATGCCGAGGTGGGCTGATCTCGTTCAACAGCTCGCCAAGTGTGCAGCCGGAGGCCGATGACGCCCGGAGGCTATGGAGGCTTGCCAGCGTTGCACGTCGGCTGAGTATGCGCGACTTGGCGGAAGAATTTACAATGTACGAGGTGGCGCCACTCTCCGCCCGGTGGAGGTACGGGCGACGGGGCGACGACCGAGAGGACGGGGTGCGCCCGTCATTGTCTTGCCTGCTTCCGCCCTCCGCTCCTTGTAAGTTGTTTGGCGTGCAGTAGGCACTTCTTGACGTGTTCGCACTTGTTCTCTCGTGATCGCCCCGCCGTCTTTTGTGCAGTGGCCCGGCTAGAAGATGCGGAGTGCGCGGCTAAGGTGTTCCTCGGCCATACACACTCGAGGAGCACAAGCTACGCGAGGCCGCGACCCAAACAGCGAAGCAAGGGCGGGTGAACCGCACATGCGAGGTTTTGGGTATTGCCGTGCCGGAACGCCCAATACCAGCGGAGACCCCTGTGGGGACTCCGGGCCATCATGGCGGTGGCGGCCGTGCAGACGCCTCGTCTTCACGGCGCCGGGCTCGCTCCGTGGCTGCCGTACCCCACCTGCCAGCCACCTCGGCAGCTGGCGCCGCTGGGGCAGGATGCTCGACTGATGACGCGCCCGGCCGGACCAGTTCGGCGGGGCGTGCCGCCTCGACTCCCCCTGCCGCACCATCCGCGGATGCTGCTGAGCGTACGGGCCCGGCCTTCACTAGGCCAGAGCCCGCCAGCCCAGAAAGGAACGTCACGCCTAGCGAGGGGGCCACGGCCGATGGTGCTGCTGCTACCAGGGGCACGTCCGGCGCGGCGGAGACCGAAGGTGCAGTAGGAGCTGCGGCCGCTAATGTCACGGAGGAATCGCCGTCGGCTCCTCAGCCGAAACGTCCTCGGATGCAGTCTCCCCCGCCTCCGAAGGGTCGCTACAACGTTGCGGGCCCCATGCTTGGAATTGTGGCGCCCGATGCTGCCGAGGGGGCCTCCCACCCGACCACCGAGGCGCTGACGCCCCAGTCGGTGGCCGAACAGACACAACTTCTTATTGCGGCGAGGGGTGCAGAAGGTAAGCGTGGCTCCTTCTCTCCGCTCGACTTCGCGAAACTCTCTCCGATCTGCTCGCTCATTTCGTCGGCATCAGGCGAGACGAGGTCTCCCGGGCGTGGTGAAGGATCGAGCAACGGGGGCGTGCGCGAAGTCCAAAACCTTGTGCAGGGTGTCGCGTCGGCATCTGATACTATCGAAGCAGCCAAAGCCTCCACAGACCTCGACGCGGTGGGGCCAGAACCCGTCTTGTCCAACTACCTCCCGTGTCTGGAGATACTCCGTGCTCTCACCATGGCCGCAGAGCGCGCCAGCGGCAGCCTTGACCGGCGGATGCTGTCGTTGTGCGAGGATGACCACCTGGCGCTGGCGCTGTGGGCCTCGGAAATAAGGTTGAGTATGTGTGCCGCGAGTTTTGTATGGTGCTATCGGGCACCTGGTGACTTTCGGTGCTGTTTTCAGACGCTTGTCATTAGCGACGCGCTAGACGAGGCCCGTATCCGGGAGCAGAGGGCCCTAGAAGCTAGCCTTCGTGAAGCGGATGATGCTCACGCGACAACGGACGAAGAGCTCCGCGCGCTGGAGGGTGCCTTGTCATCCATACAAGTCGAGGCCGAGGAAGTCAAGCGTGGCGCAGCAGAGGAACGCGCCTCCTTCCTACGGCAGATTGCCGCCTTGGAGGAGGAGAAGACCCAGCTGGCCGAGACTCTTGCAGGGAAGACCCGCGCCTTGGACGATGCGTCCACATCGGCCTGGTGGGCAATGGAGTCTCTGAACTGGGCCCTCCGCGATCTGTGCGTTGACGTGCCCGACGCCACTCACGGGCCGAAGGACCTGATGGAGACGCTTGGGCTGATCGAGGAAGGGGCGGGCATCACGCTCCACAGCGCCAAGACTTTCGGGGAGCACTGCGGCTATCTTGGCACGTCCCTTGCCCTCGGCATGCTTCATACCCGTGGGTGTAGGCGCATGCAGGAGCTGGCGAACCCTCACCTGGATCTTCCTGGCCGGCCGGAGGCACTACCGAACGCTATTCGCTCCATCGAGCCTAGCCTCCGGAACTTCCACCGGCGGATCTGGGGTCGTGTCAGGGAGGATGCGGCGAGGGTTGTAGTACAGCAAACGCTCCGCGGGGGAGGGGACTTCCTCCGTTGGCTCGAAGGAGTTTCCCGAGGCCATGGCAGCGGCACGGGCCCCTCAGCACCGCGCGAAGGCTGAGGTGTTGATCATATCAGGCGGAGGGGGGGCAGTGTCTCGCACTTGCGCACCCATACCTGTAATCATTTGACCTCATATTTTTGCAATGGGACGATGCATCATTTATTCTTACTGTTGTAAGCTGTGTTTTGGGTCGACGACACCTTATTTATAGTCCGTAGACTGTCGCGTGCGGAGGCGAACCTCGATGCTACATCTTATTTAGAGTCCGTAGACTGGCGCGTGCGGAGGTGGTCCTTAACGCTACGACTTAATTTATAGTCCGCGGACTCTCGCGTGCGGAGGCGGACCTCGACGCTACGTCTTATTTAGAGTCCGTAGACTGGTGCGTGCGGAGGCAGACCTCGACACTACGACTTTATTTAAAGTCCGTAGACTGGTGCGTGCGGAGGTGAACCTCGACGCTACGACTTCATTTAAAGTCCGTAGACTGGTGCGTGCGGAGGCGAACCTCGACGCTACGACTTCATTTAAAGTCCGTAGACTGGTGCGTGCGGAGGCGAACCTCGACGCTACGACTTCATTTAAAGTCCGTATACTGGTGCGTGCGGAGGCGAACCTCGACGCTACGACTTCATTTAAAGTCCATAGACTGGTGCGTGCGGAGGCGAACCTCGACGCTACGACTTCATTTAAAGTCCGTAGACTGGCGTACCTGCGCGCGGGGGTGATTCCTGATACATTGCGGCCGGACAATGTTATTTGTGGAAAACAGCGAGCTTTATTGAACTCCCGTTTGTGCGGGCAAGCATCGTACAAGGGGGGGGGCGATGCCACTATAATTTGCATCTTGCTTCTAGGCGTAATATCGCCGCAATTTGTCCGCGTTCCATGTGTGGTGGACAGTTTGTCCCTCGAGTGTGGCGAGGCGGTATGCTCCCTTCTGCAGTGCTTCAGCCACAATGTATGGACCTTCCCACTTGGACTCCAGCTTGCCAACGGTCTCCGCGTGGAGTGCCATTCTGAGGACAAGATCCCCGGCCTTGAACCTTCGCGGATATACGGATCGGTCTCGAGTACGCACTGTCTGCCATGCGTACTTGTCGACATGTTGGGCTGCGCTCGCTCGCGCCCCATCGAGGAGGTCCAACGACACGCGACGCTCTTCGTCGGGCGCTTGGACGAGGACCCTTCGCGATGCAGCCCTGATTTCTTCAGGCGTAACCGCCTCATCACCAAAAAGAAGCTTGAAAGGGGTGAACCCCGTCGGGCGTGTTACCGTTGTGCGAAGGGACCAGAGGACACTGTGAAGCTCGCTCGGCCACCTGCCCTTCGGCAGCCGACTAGGCGTTTTTTGATGGCGATAGAGATGGCACCGTTCGCCCTTTCGACCGCTCCGTTCGACTGGGGGTTCCCGACCGAGGCGAACCGAATCATGATGCCCATGTCACCACAGAACTCCTTGAATGGAGCGGCATCAAACTGCAGGCCGTTGTCGACGGTGAGTTCCCTGGGCACGCCGAAGCGACATATGATGTTCTGCCAGAGGAAGCGCTGCATGGCCGCCGAGGTTATCTTGGCTAGGGCTACCGCCTCCGGCCATCTGGAAAAGTATTCCAGCACGACCATAATGAACCGCAGGTCCCCTGAGGCTCGGGGGAGCGGTCCCACTATGTCGACACCCCAGCGTGCCAACGGCCACACCGGGGGAATAGGGTTGAGGTTCGTCGGAGGCCTGCGGATGATGCGCCCCATCCACTGGCACCCCTAGCACCGACGCACGAGGTCCTGGGTGTCAGTGATGGCAGTCGGCCAGTAAAAGCCCTGCCTGAACGCCTTGTCGACCAACGACCTCGGCGCGAGGTGAGGCAGCGCAGGAGCGGTGCATAGACTCCCTGCTTGTAGAGCGTCCCCTCAAACACCTGGAAGGATCTGGCACGGTGTTGCAGACGCCGGAGCTCAGCGTGGTCCTCTGGCTCTGCGATGCCCTGCAGGAAGTTGAAGATGGGCTCTCGCCAGTCGCCCTACTGGACAACATGGTGAACGAGGGCCACGTCGCGGTTGTCCTACGCGATGGCCGCTTGCAGCAATACTTCGTAAAAGACCCCGTCAGGAGGTGGCAGCTACTGGCTGGCCGCCTTTCCGAGAGTGTCAGCCTGCTCATTTTCCGCGTGAGGGACGGCCTTGACCGTGACGCCCAAGAAGTGCCTTTCCCTTGCTCTTGCGGCGGTGAGGTATTTAGCCAGCTCAGGATCCTTGGCTTGATATGACTTGTCCACGTGGCCGGCCACCAAACGCAAATCCGTGCGGATGAGCACTCGCCACGCACCGATTGCCTTGAGCTTGGTCAGGCCGAAGAGTAGCGCTTCATACTCAGCCGTGTTGTTGGTGGCCAGAAACGCGAGGCGCGCCGAGTACAATAAGCGCTGCCCCTCGGGTGTGGTAATGACTGCGCCTACACCCGCGCCCGCGACGCTGTAGGCCCCATCTATGGTGAGAGTCCAGACCGGGTCATCGTGCTTCTGAGCAGGCTGAGCCGGCGGAGTCCACTCCGCAAGGAAGTCGGCGAGAACTTGAGATTTGATTGCTGTCCTTGAGGCGTATGTCAGGGAGAACAGGGCGAGCTCGGCAGCCCACTTGCCGATGTGCCCTGTGGATTCCTTGTTGTGCAGCATCTCCGCCAGTGGGAATGAGGAAGGCACTGTGAATGGATGGGCCAAAAAATAATGCCGGAGCTTCCTGGAGGCCAAGACCAACGCGTAAGCAAGCTTTTCAAGCTCTGTATATCTCGTCTTGGCGCCTTGGAGGGCTTTGGAGACGAAGTATATAGGCCCTTGTACGGCGCCTTCCTCTAGGACGAGGACGGCACTGACCGCTGTAGCTGACACGGCTAGATAGAGCAAGAGGGGAGCCTCTGGTGCTGGGGCGACCAGAGTGGGGAGACTCGCTAGGTGTTTTTTGAGCTCGTTGAAGGCCTCCGCAAAGTCGCCATCCCAACGAAATCCGTCGCACCCGCGGAGTGTCTTAAAAAATGGCAAACCTCGCTCCGCCGCCCTGGATAGGAAGCGGCTCAAGGCTGCCATGCGGCCCGCCAGCCTCTGGACTTCCCTCGTCGTCTTGGGTGGCTCCATACCCAAGATAGCATCGACCTTATTGGGGTTCGCCTGGATGCCCCGCCCGGACACGAGGAAGCCCAGAAGTTTGCCCGCCTGCACACCGAAGACGCACTTGTCAGGGTTGAGCTTGATGCCGACTTTCCTAAGGTTGTCGAAGGTCTCCTGGAGGTCCTGGCCATGCAAAGCGAGCTGCCGGGTTTTGACTACCACGTCGTCGATGTAGGCCTCGACATTCCTCCCGAGCTGGGCGGCCAGGGCAATGGCGACGAGGCAGGTAAAGGTAGCGCCTGCGTTCTTCAACCCAAAGGGCATCCTGATGAAGCAGAAGGTGCCGATTGGTGTGATGAAGCTAGTCTTGCTCTCGTCGTCTTCCGCCATGTATATCTGATGGTAGCCGGAGTAGGCATCTAGGAAACTCATTAGCTCGCACCCCGCGGTAGCGTCGACCAACTGATCGATGCATGGCAAAGGGTAATTGTCCTTGGGGCACGCCTTGTTGAGTGCCGTAAAGTCGATGCACATACGCCAGGCCCCACTAGCCTTCTTGACCAATACTGGGTTGGCGAGCCACTCTGGGTGGTGGACCTCGCGGATGACGCCAGCCTGAAGGAGCTTTGCCACCTCCACCTTGGCCGCCTACTGCCGATCCATGGACATGCGGCCAAGCGGTGCTCGATTACTGCGCGGTCTACGCCGTTGATATCCTTCGGTGACCATGCAAAGATGTCGGTGTTGTTTCGAAGCACTTTGAGTAGATCTTGCTCGACCTTCGGGGGGAGCCCCTCACCAATAGACACAAACTGCCCCTCCGCCTGGAGCGGCACCCTTTTGACTCCGCCTTCGGGCCGAGGCTTAGGCGTCCATCCTGGGGCGGAGGGCGCGTCGCCAAGCACGTCTGGTAGGGCGTGCACCGGGCGATGCAGATCCTGGCTGCCGACTTCGATGCGCCTGGCAAGGTCTTGGTCGCCGAAGACGGTGATGATACCCTCCGGGCCCGGGAGCTTCATACATAAGAAGGCATGGTGTGGGACTGCCTCGAAGGAGCTGATGGCGGGGCGCCCCAATATGACGTTGTAGGGGTGTGCGATGTCCACAACGTCGAAGACGACGTGCTGGGTCCGGATGTTACTCTCCTGGTGGAGCGTGACGGGGAGGGACACCTGCCCTATAGCCTGCAGCGGTTGACCTCCGATGCCCTGAAGCGGAGCTCCTGCCTACTCGAGACGACTTCGGTGGGTTCCCATACGATCGAGGGCCCATGTGAACAGGATGTTCGCAGAGCTCCCCCCGTTGACAAGGATGCGCCTGACGTCGCAACCCGCGATGTGGGCCCGGATGACCAAAGGGTCTTGATGAGGGAACTCCACGCCCTTAGCATCATTCACGGTGAAGGTGATGTTGCAGGGCGGTAGCCACAATTGCGGCTGCTCCAAGGGGGCCCCTGATAAGGAACCTCTAGTGATGACGTTGACGGTGCAGCACCGTGCGTCTCCCCTGGCTGAAGCTTGCGAGGGGCTGCCCCTCGAATGCCGCTCCTGGACTTCGGCGGGGAGCCGAAGGGGCGAGTCCCGAGATGCGGCCATCGCCCGTCGCAACTCCATGACCGCGGTGCATGTCTTTGTACAGTGATTACCATAACTGTGCACCTCGCACCATTTGCCGTAATCTAGTTGCTCTTGCTCCGCTCGAGGTGGCTCATCGTGGCCGAGCTCGCCTTCGCGTCCTTGAAGGGCCTTCTCGACGACGAAGGTATGGCGGGCCTTTTGTGGTCTGCGCTGGTGATGCCGGGGCTTGCGTCTGCTCCTTGGAGAGCCTTCCTGCTCCCTAGTGCTGTTGCTCCCAGGTGGTCCTCCCGGGGCTGTCGGCCGCGGGCCTGCTTCAGGGAGTCGTCGCCCACCCCCTCGTCGTATGTCGAGCGCGTCGCTTGAGCAAGATCGAGGGTGGAAGCGTTGCGCCTCCGCGCATCTTCCTCAGCCCGCGCATACCCCTCCATCTTGTTGAAGAGCTCGGCGACTGTCTTGATAGTCTTCCGTGCGTTGTATTCGGCCAAGGGGCCCGGGCGAAGGCCCTGTATGGCCGCGTTAACGTCCTTGATCTGGCAGCGTATCTTCGCGAAACGTTTGAAGTAGTCCCAGAGCTTTTCCGAGGGCTTCTGCCTCACGGCGAAGAGCTGGCCCGCATCGGCTCGCTCGACGTAGTTTACTTGGAAGTTGTTGTGAAGGCGATGGCGGAGCTGCTCCCACGCATAGATGGAGTTTGGCTCCATGGTAAAAAACCAGGAAAGTGCCACTCCTTGCAGCGCGAGGGGGAGCCCCTTCGCCTTTGTGGTATCATCTCCGCCCGCGGCCTCGATCGCGGTTTCGTACACGCGCACGAATTTGCGGGGATCCGTATCACCTTTGTATGGCTCGATGACACTGGGAAATTTGAAGTCTTCAGGCCATGCCACCTGCTGCAGCCCTGCCGAAAGCGGGGACTCTGGATCGATGCGTCGCAGCGGCACGCGGCTGGACGTGGGGGCGTCGCGGCTGTCCGCCCTTTCCGGCGCGGGCTCTGGCGTGGCCACTGGCGCGGCCTGCTGGCTTCGAGCATCTTGCATGTCACGGACAGCCCCACGAAGGTCCCCCAGCTCCCGCTGGAACGCGTTGAGGGCCGCCAGTAGCACGCCTTCTACTGCCGGCGCAGGTGGGGCCGCCGATGCGTCCGGCGAGCGGGTTGTCGTCGCGGTGCCGAATGCGGGGTCGGTCGTCGTGGCGCCGATGGCGGAGTCGGTCGTCCTGGTGCCGATGGTGGGGTCGGTCGTCGCGGCGCCGATGGCGGGGTCGGTCGTCGCAGCGCGAGCGCCGACGTCCTCGACCGCCGCGCCCACGTCGTCACCCGTCCCCGCGATAGCCGACGCTGAAGCCCTGGAGCTCACGCGATGCTCCGCCCCCGCCGTCTTCTTTCCCTTTGCCGCCGTCGATGAAGCCTTTTCCGGTGCCATCCCCCTTCGAACCTTCGGCTTACTCCTGTCCTCCCCACGGACGGCGCCAACTGTTGTGGTTACAGACTAAACAGAGAGAGAGATGGTAGTGGAGAGTGAGAGAGATGAGTAATGGCCTCTCCCTTTCCCCATGGCCTGTATTCCATATATATATATATATATATATATATATATATACATGGAAGTGCTTTTACAATTATACCCTTACATCTGAGTATCCCCCTCAAGGGCATTTATGTCATTATACATGGCCTATTCTGGGCCTTACAATCTTCTACCAGGCCTGCTGGGATTAGGTGGGGGCCACCCCTACAACAATACCCATCCTTAAAATTAGATACATATATATTTTGATTATGCCTATTTTATTTATTTATTGATTTACTTATATATATATATTTATATCTTTAGGCACCTCTCCCTTTAATATCCTTTGACCTCTATTTATTTATTGCCAATATTCTCATGTACATTGTTTTCAAGGATGAATTTCTATGTTTAAACTCAATTCTCTCCATGTCTCTTATGGATCATCTTTTCATATTCTTATTTTAAATTTTTAATTCTCTATTGTTTAAACATGTTGGTTTTCTTCTTGTTCCTTTTAACCTTTGGAATTATTATTATTATTTTAGCTATGATTGCTATTTTACGTTTGAAAATTATTTCCAGTTATTATTTGCTTAGCACAAAACTCAGAAAAACCCAAATAAGATTTTGAACCAAAATTCAAATTCCAGTAAAATGCAGATAAAAGCTTTAAATTTCTCAAATTTTTAAACATCGAAAATTTAGGATGTTACAATGAGAGCATGGCTCGTGAAGGAGCTTTGGTTTATTGCATGTGCAGCTAGGTTTGTTCACATGATCTCTAAAGCATACCTCATGGGTAACAAGAGAGTGAGCAATCCCAAATCCAGCTCTATCCCGAAGGAGCATCAAAATGATGCTCTGTATTCTCCATCACGTAGACCATGTATGACTGACCCTTCTCAATCTTGGCCTTCATGTATGTTGTGATCTTTGAGTAGTACGGTGTATGTGAGTTGGCTGCATGAAGTGTTGCATTTGCATGCCTTTCCCTGAAATATCCGATTGTACCTTATAGAATGCCTTTGATGAAGGTGACAAGGGGCTAAGAACAGATGCCCCTAAGAACCCAGTTGTACACCTCTGTAAGGTTAGTGGTCATTATGCCATACCTTACACCATCCATGTAGTGCAACAAGGACCACTTTTCCAATGGCTCGGCCTCAATCCAATGGGAGAAGCACTTGATATTCCTCGAGATCCTTCATGTCACACCAGGAGGGTCAAGCTCTGGCAATGGTGCGAGGCGTTCGGGTTGCGTCGCCCTAGGAATCACTAGCCGCTTATTCCTCTAACAATGTGCTTCCTGGTGTGTTCCTCCAACATCTCCCACATCACATTGAATTTATGTTGTTGGTTCTGCATGGCCAACTTCTTGAACAACTTCATCAACGGTGGCTATGAGAACTGCTTGAAGAAGTTGGCCCCCAAATGGTGAATGCACCATTTGTTCCTCATGTTCGGCCAAGGGAATGGCTCCTCTGGGTCTTGCTAAGGTTTTCTTATGGCCTTCATCATCCTGGGGTGACGATCACGTATTATACAAACATTAGGACATGCCCTAACTACTCCCTTAATTGAATAGAAATTACAGTAGTAGCGAACAGGCGAAGAAGCCTCAGCAAGGCAGCAACACCACCGTCTCCACCAACCTACAAGGCAAAGAAACTGATCATCAGCAAAATTCAAAAGTTTGGGGTGGCGCGGGTGGGTGTTGCCAAAATTTGAGACATCATGGGAGGCAACTTACGGTGACTAGTGGCAGTGGTGAATCGGCGGCAAGAGGTGTGGCGAGCGGGAGCCACCATGGGGTAATTTCGACGGGTGTTATGGTCAGAGATGGCGGAGAGAGCTGGAAGGAGCTGGCATAGGAAGCTGAACAGGCTTGGATCTAGCGGAGAAGGAAGCTGAGAAGGTGCGGGTGTGCTGAGGAAAACCTAAGTGCGCGCAGGAGTAGTGAGTTAGGTTTTCAACCTAAGTATTTGTATATATAGAAGAATATTTGATGTGACGATGGCCCGATCTTCCGAGAGGTACTGATAAGTCGATTGTGGAGATCTCGATGTTGATGATCCAAAGGCTCCGACCAAAACAGATCGAACCCTCGCAATCACTACACCACTGCTCCGTTGATTATCAACCGTGCCGAACACGGTTGACCTCGCCAAGAAGGCTATCTCCTGCAAGCGAATCGAGAACACAAGCAAGAGAGTTTAAGATGCAATCTGAAATTACGAATAAAGTTTAATTTCACAAGTTGGGGTTCCTCAACCGAACATGCGGCGAAACTGCTAAGCAGAATAATCTCTTAAGAAAAACCCAAGCAAAACTATAGGGGTGCGACCTCCTTAAATAGGGGAGAGGGAAGCCATACTTATCTAATGAAAAGGGATATGGTACTATTCATGGTTACTATTCACGTGGCCATGGTACTGTTCACATGAACAGTATCGGCCCAAACAGCCCAAGTTACAAGGCCCTCGGCGCACTTTGATTCGGACTGGAAAAGTGATGTGACTTGTTTCACAGTTTCTGATCTGCTCGAGTGGAGTTTGGAGGTGAGACTAGATTCATCTGAAAGTAGACTCCAAGATATTTCCAACGAGTACTCACGGTCCCCGAGAAACCTTCTGGATCAAAAGTTATGGCCGTTTGAAGTTGACCTGTCAAGCTGAATCTGAATTGATCTGGAGGCCGAATTGGATTCCAGAACCTGTCCAACTTGAACCCTTGCTTCAATTGGTTCCAAAGTGATGTGGTGCTACAAATATATATATTTTCATCATTAGGTAGTATCATATTCTCATTTAAAATGTGTTGAAGTTGAACAAACGAATTTACCTTTAGTTCAATCTTGATATTGGCTGCTATGGTCGTATGTGTTGGCAACGTGGTCACATCATCCTCCCCTTCTTGACAGAAAACCGTCCTCGGTTTTAACATATGTGTAGTGTCACGTATTCCATGATCTTGATCATAAATCTTGGTACATGATAAGAAACGCAACAAACTCTCATTATGTAATATCATAAGTTCTTTATCAAATAAAGTAAAATCTCTTTGAAACGAGCTCACCTCATAATTTAAGTGATGCGTAGGAGCTCTAGTAATTGGAACAATAAGTATAGCAAATATGGTTGTATCCATAGGGTACATGTTCTTATCATCCTTCCCTTCTTGCAAATAAAGCCGTCCTTAGCTTTTGATAAGCTGAAAATATGGTAACAAAGAAGCCAAGGTGTATGCATGGTATATGTATATGTCATCTGTTTTAACAGTTCTTCGTTGTTGCACAATTAATGTTATAAAACAACAGTGATCATAAAAGCTCATTGTATTATTAACCCAAGAGTAATCATATATGTTAATGAGCAATTCAAAATTTCTCACACAGTAATTATTGCAACTTGTTTTGCAAATGTAAGTGAAGCATTTATGCAATTCAAATCTTTGACGTTGTAAACATGTAGTGGTGGCACATATGGGCAAAACTACAACTTTTGGAATCAAGCAAAGTTCATCCATATAATCATATCTCAATCAAACCATAGCAAATTCATCTAACAAGGGTGAAGAGGCTTGTATGTTCTGCCATAATTCATCATCTTTATTCAGATTGTCCATACTAGATAGTGAAAAAACGCGATGAACACATAGGCATTGGATGAGTACTAAATTTTACTTCCCTCTCACATTGAACATGATTCACCATACAAGAATTGTTGTCCCAAATAGCAAGTTTCAATTCATCCACGTGATCGCAAGTTATGCATATTCGATATACAAGAAATTGATTTTCCACACCATAATCTCCAATCAAATTAAACTTATATCCACGGGTGTAGGTACTAAATAAGAATTTTGAACATGCAAGTTCAGAAACTTTCTCCATAGCACGTGACAATTTCATAGGTAGATCCAACATGATGTAACACAATGAATTAGCAGGAGAAATTCTAGTCAAAACTTCTTTATGTGTTATTAATTCAACATGTGCAAAATTATGAGAATTTAGATCAGCACATGGTTCATTTAAGTCAACACAAGGAACATCAGAAGATTGCACTACAGTAGGTATATACTCACAAGATTGCTCTATGTCTTGTTGTAGCACCAAATCAATACCGTGAGCGATGATAGCACCATGTTCTTTACCTTTTTGGCTCTCCTCAGATGATGTAAGTGCATCCATCTCCTTATCTTCATTCTCAATCAATGGGATCAGTGATTCAATCAGCTCATGCTCCTCTTCGGCATGGTTCTCAACTACCTGCAAGTTGTTAGTCACAGAAAAGGGCACAAACACAGGTTTGTTCTCATGATCATCACCATTGCCTGCAATGTTAGCTGTAAGAGCATATTCATCCTCAACATCACTAGCACTTACATAACCACCATCTTATGTCGCAATGTACGCCCGCTGACTTGGGCAATCTCTCATGACGTGGCCCATCCCTTTACAACGGTGGCACACAATGCCCGTCGTACGGCCCATGGAAGCAACCGATGAAGAGCTCTTTGCTGGTGCTTGCACACTAGTAGATTTGCTCGTCTCGGATGCGCGTGATGGTGGCGGAGGTGCTGCTGAACGCGCCCTACTCACAGAGGGGGCAGCAGCTCGACAAACAGGAGGTGGGGCTGTCTTGGCTTGCCTAGGCGTCGATTTTGATGTAGACATACTTTTAAAGTTGCTCCTTGTCCTTTGTTGCCTACCCTGCAATTCTTTTTCTGCCAAACAAGCAAGCTGGAATAATCTATTGATATCATTATACTCTTTGTAATCAATTATGTCCTGAATTTCACGCCTTAAGCCCCCATAAAAACGATCCATCTTATCCTCCTCATCTTCTACAACATTACAACGCAACATGTCTATTTGTAGTTCTTGATAATATTCCTCGACAGATTTATTACCTTGGTCTAAGCGCTGCAATTTCTTATGCATTTCATGTTTAAAAGCAGGAGGAACAAATCTAGCACGCATAGCTACCTTCAATTTATCCCATGTTTCAGGTGCTAAAGCAGAATTAACTACATGAGTCCACCAAATGATAGCACGATCTTTAAATTCACTAGTAGCTTGTCTGACTCTATGCACTTCAGGAACTAGATGGGCATTAAATTTTTGTTCAACTGTCATCTCCCAATCTAGATAAGTTTCAGCATCATAAGTACCCGCAAAAGATGGTATGGTAAATTTGACTTTAGAAAATGGGTCATCATTAGCACGAGCATTGTGGTGCTGAAAATTAGTACCTCCCAAACCGTGACGGTTTTGATGTAGGCGGTGTCGTGCATCTTGGGCAGCAAATGCAGCTCTGGCGTCACAGTTTTGTCTCTCATTATCATCTCCCTCCTCGAGATCTTGGCCTGCATAGTGATCATACTCGCGTCCATTGTTTGGCGGCGATTCACCATTCTTTCAAGGTGTGTAGTGAGTGCTGTAATACTCTCATTGATGGAATTGATGGAGCGCTGCAATTTATCCGTCGAAGCTTGAAGCTTCCTATCGATGCGTGGTTCATCCAAAAGCTTCATAAACTCTCCCTTTAAAACACACTCTTGATCATCAGACGACTCACCTGTCATGGTTAGTAGAAAACAAAAGACAACACAAAGGTATTATCCCTATCAACTACTAGGTGGTGGAAGGTGGAATCACAAATTCTCAAGCGTCTTACCACACTCTTACAAGTGTTCTTACCAATGCAGCAGGTGGTACAACCGGTGGCTGGTTCGTGATACCATGTCGAGCGTGGGTACGATTGCAAGAGGGAACCTATTCTGATCAAGAGTATGTGGAGCTAGGAAGGCACAATATGTAGCAATGGAGAACAATCAATTAATTTCAGAAATTGCATAGAATTGAATTATAGTTCGTATCTAGCATTTAGCCTATGTTGCTGATCAACCAAGAATGGAACAAGGCTAAAAACAAGTGTATGGCAATGTGTAGGAGTGGTAAATACAAGATAATTCAATCCAATGCAATCTGGAATTGAAGAACACAAGGATTGACCCAAAACTGAAAACTGAAGATTTCTGTCCACTGGACAGTACGTCGGTATTTTGGCCGTAACTTTTTGTCCGATGCCTCTTTTTCACTGATTTTTTTTTCTGTTTTCTGACGGATTTTTCTACAGATTTTCTTTCGGGGTCAACTTCTGAAACCAGACACAGAAATTTGCACAAAAAACACAACTGCTGACTGTTGCAGATTCAAAACAGATAATTGGGTCAACTTTCACCGCACATATATCTTAACTGCCTTGCTGGAATGACATGAACTTTTACAGATAGATGGATAATGAATTTTTGAATCTAATGGCGGTGGTCTCACTCAAAAATAATCTCGGAATCAAAAGTTATGACGTTTGTGGTGGCGGCTGCAGAGAAAGGAAAAATCAGCCGAATTTGGAAATTAGGGTTTGGGTGGGGAATTTTTCTTTTGTTTGGATTTTTAATGGAACAAGGAGATGACCAGCAATTAGACAATGCTAATATGGACACAAATTCAATTTAGCAAACCAAAACTAACAGATTGAAACGCACAACGGGGTTTGGACAGCGGAATTAATTCTTTTTGTGGGACAATTTTTTTTTCTGGACAATAGGAAATAAAAATCAATCTACTAACTAGGGATACAAGAATTACCTCACGGGCAACCATTGCTCTGGTACCAACTGATGTGACGATGGCCTGATCTTCCGAGAGGTACTGATAAGTCGATTGTGGAGATCTCGACGTTAATGATCCAAAGGCTCCGACCAAAACAGTTCGAACCCCTCGCAATCACTACAACACTGCTCCGTTGGTTATCAACCGTGCCGAACACGGTTGACCTCGCCAAGAAGGCTATCTCCTGCAAGCGAATCGAGAACACAAGCAAGAGAGTTTAAGATGCAATCTGAAATTGCGAATAATGTTTAAGTTCACAAGTTGGGGTTTCTCAACCGAACATGCGGCGAAACTGCTAAGCAGAATAATCTCTTAAGAAAAACCCAAGAAAAACTAAAGGGGTGCGACCTCCTTAAATAGGAGAGGGGGAAGCCACAGTTATCTAATGAAAAGGGATAAGTTACTTTTCATGGTTACTGTTCATGCAGCCATGGTACTGTTTATGTGAACAGTACCAGCCCAAACAGCCCAAGTTACAAGGCCCTCGGCCCACTTTGAGTCGGATTAGAAAAGTGATGTGACTTGTTTCACAGTTTCTGATCTGCTCGAGTGGAGTTTGGAGGTGAGACCGGATTCATTTTAAAGTAGACTCCAAGATCTTTCCAACAAGTACTCACGGGCCCCGAGAAGCCTTCTGGATCAAAAGTTATGGCCGTTTGAAGTTGGCCTGTCTAGCTGAATCCGAATTGATCTGGAGGCCGAATTGGATTCCAGAACCTGTCCAACTTGAACCCTTGCTTCAATTGGTTCCAAAGTGATGTGGTGCTACAAATATATTTTTTTCATCATTAGGTAGCATCATATTCTCATTTAAAATATGTTGAAGTTGAACAAACGAATTCACCTTTAGTTCAATCTTGATATTGGCCGCTATGGTCGTACGTGTTGGTAACGTGGTCACATCAATATTATCATAGGCGATTTTTAAAAATAACCATCTGTGATAAGTCACAACACAGATAGTTTTTAAAAATAATCGTCCGTGTTATCTGGCATATCACAAATAGCTAATGTAAAAAATCATCTGTTATGGTCTATGTATCACAAATAGTTTTGTGTTAGAAACTGTTGTGGCTACGGACCAGACAGGAAGAGAGTATGGTAGTGGAGAGTTAGGTGAGTAATGGCATAGGGTTTCCCCCCATGGCCTGTGCTGTATAAATATATCCACATGGGGAGTGCTTTTACAATTATACCCTTACATCGAAGTATTCCCTACAAGGGCACTTATGTCATTACACATGTCCCATTCTGGGCCTTACATTCCTCTAACAGGCTTGCTGGGCATAGGTGGGGGCCACCCCTACAACAGGAGCCTCTCATGGTGAAGGGCTTCACAGGCCGAAGCCATGTCACCGAGCCATTTGGCCCCCTCCGTCCCTGCGGCCTGTGAGCTTAATGTTTTGTGGAGCCTTATTGCTTGGCGTAGCATTCGCCCTGGCTCGAGGGTATGACGCTGGGCGGGTTGGCGAAGTCGTAGTCGTCCACAGGGCCCTGCAGTAATGGGATCGAGGTTGCCCTCCGGGCCGAAGGTCGAAGTCGAGTTCGACATGGAGATCGGGGCCAACGTCGGCGTAGGGGTCAGGGGCAAAGCCGAATCGGGGGTGTTGGCGGAGTCAAATGCACCGGCAGAGGTAGACGAAGAGGGCCCCTAAGTCGCCGCACGAGCGCCAAGTGACCGCGGACTCCAGCGTCGAGCGCCCTCGACGGTAAACGACTGCTGGCTGGGCCTGGTTGCCGCGGCGCGAGACTCGAGGCGCCGTGGCCATACTGTGTTGCGACGTTCCTTCTTCTGCCGATCCACGTGGCGAAATGTGCTTGGCGTGGTGCAGGTCTCAACGTCATGGCCATGCGACGCTGCGACGCTCCTCCGGCAGTTGAGCTTTCCCCCCGTCGGTTGGACTCCTACCGGTTGAGCTCCTGCCGGTTGGGCTCCTACCGGTTGGGCTCCCCGCTGATCGGGTATATATATCATGCTAATGTTGCATTGTACCTGCATTGTACAGTCGGATAGATTGCCTCCTGCTGGCGCGTCATATTCCCATACAGGGAATGGCAAGGTTTGACCTGTTCTCGTAGACAGATATGCTTGAGTTCATCCTGCATCCCCTGATTGCGCTAACTGGCGTTACTGTTGGGCTATGTTGATGCGCTGAAGCTTATCTGTTTATGAGAACAAGTCAAAACCTGCCGTAAATCAGTCTTCGCGTTCCCGAACTACGGGGAACCCAGGCGGCTGGATCCCCGCTGATTTGGGCTGTGACGTCACGTGAGCTCTGATTTACGCGGGCTAGGGGTCGAAAGGCTAGCCTGTGCTCCGCGGCTCAAGGGTGGCGGTTGGGTGCATTGTGGGTAGGCCGACGTCCGCTCGCCTTCGCCTTCTGCTTTGCCCGGAACGTCCTGCCAAGGGGAAGCCAGGCCCCCAACGCGTGGTGCTGAGTCGGGGACCCGGCTGGATCCCAGTAATGTATTGCGCAGAAGTACCCGGGGCGGGGTGAGC
This sequence comes from Dendrocalamus latiflorus, assembly GCA_017311315.1. NCBI lineage: Eukaryota > Viridiplantae > Streptophyta > Magnoliopsida > Poales > Poaceae > Dendrocalamus > Dendrocalamus latiflorus. Next base: position 6,895,091 of record CM029671.1, on the reverse strand, counting down.
TCTCGGTCTTGTCGCGCAAATCTGCGATTGTCCCCCGTACAGGATGGCGAAGTCCTCCTTGCCCTACAGTATCAAGGGCGAGGTTGCCTCCCGGGCATAAGGTCGAAGCCGAGGTCGACGCCAACGCCGGAGCCGAAATTGGTGTGGGGGGCCAAGGCGGAGCTGGAGTCGAAGCCGGAGTGGGGGCATACCTCGCGCCCCAAACTCTGCCCCAGGCGGTCCAGTCGTGCGCTGCTGCCCTTATTCTCGCGGGCGCGATCATGTGGCGGGCTGGCATGTCTTGGGGTCGGAGCGGCTTCCGGTGCATTCACAGCGGTGTCCCTTCGCACAGGTGCGGCTAGAGCCAGGGTCAGGGCCTCGCTACTGGGGCGAAGACCCCGTTTGGACTGTTGCGATTAATGGGTCCGAAGAACCACGCCGACGCGCACCGGAAGCTATGTCGGGTCGTGCAACCTGAATTTATTCCCTGCGCTGACCGACACACGGTGGGATGCTAGTGGCACGTCGTGCGGTGACCGGACTCTGTACGACCACGGTCATATGTGGCCTACGTGTGCCATCATAACACTTCGGCTTCGAACGTGGGGGGGGGCGAGCGGTTGTCATTCGCCGTTTGCGCTTACCGATGGTGGGAGGCGAGGGGTCTTTAAATACCCCCTGTGGTACTGTGCTTGCGCCTCCTCCATGCGCTTTCTGGTTGTTCACGCCACCTCCTATATTTGCTCCTCCTGCTCCTGCGCTCCTTTTTGCCGTCGAGTACCCCGTGGACACCAATGGCGACTTGCGGCAAGCGTGCTTAGGTGGGCGGCTACGCCATCCGCCGGTGGTCATCGCCGCTTGTGGTGAAATACGCGCTCGAGGAACGCGATTCGGCAGCGGCAGACAAGTGGTGGGCGACGAAGAAGAAGGAGGGTCCGTACTTCGGCGACTTAGGCCGCACTCTCGTGACGGAGGACACGATCCAGTTGCTGCTGCGCGAGGGGAGGCTATCGGACCGCCAAGCGGTGCGGCTGCCCGCCGATGATGAGACAGAGCCGCGCCCTGAGAAGTCGGAGGCGATCGTCTTCGTCGCCTACTTCGAAGCCGGACTTCGCATCCCGTCCGCGGCGATTGTTGGGGACGTGCTGCGGACCTTCAAGCTGGAGTTGTCACAACTGACTCCGAACACGGTGGCTCGCCTTGCCGTATATAGTTGGGCCTTGCGTTCGGAAGCGTGTTGGCCCAGTGCGTCGATGTTCGCGTATCTGTGCGAAGCACGGTGCCAGCCGAAGGAGTGAAAGGGCGGGGCGTTGTCGAACTTCGGCAGCGTCAACTTCATCCTGCGGTTGTCATGCGGGCAGTTCTATCACCGTGTAACGAGTGGTAGCGGTCTCGAGTGTACGGGCCGGCCGATTGCCTTCAAGACCTCGCCCAGCCTAACGCTCGACGTCGATGATCGACGGAGGGCGTGAAGACTTGTGGGGATCACCGCTCGCTTCAACATGCGCGACCTCGCCGAGGAGTACATAATGTACGGCGTGGCGCCGCTCGCTCATGAGTGGCGCCTCGCCGGTGGGGAACCCCGGGATGACAACGTCCTCCCGTCCATTTGCTCACTGCCGGCGCCCTCCGGTCTTCGTAAGCCTCGACAATGCGCTTCCTTTCCTTCACGCGTACTGCGTTGCGTCTAATCGTACCCCCGCCCTGCGCAGGAGTTCGCCTGGAGGACACGGAGCGAGCAGCACGTGTGTTACTTGGGCCATATACCACCAAGGAGCACAAGAAGCGCGCGGTCGCAACTGCGAAGGCGGGGCTAGGGCGGATAAACCGCGTGTGCGAGGCCAAGGGCCTTCGCGTGCCAGAACGCGCCCTTCTGGCCCCGCAACGCCAAGATGACGGTGCCGTAGGAACGAAAGTACCGTCCCGAAGGAGGGCCCGAACTACTGCGACCGCGCCCAGTGCGACGGCTGCCGCCGCCTCTGTCGATGCAGCGAACGCAGAATTGGATTCAGCGAAGTACACCGACTCGGATCTGGAGGAGGGCACGGGCGCCGAAAGCGAAGCGTCCTCGGGCGGCGCCAGGGACGGAGAGCGCTCCTTGGGCTACCGGGAGGGGAAGTCCTGACGCCCACGACGGTCGCCGAGGCGAAACTGGTGTTGGCCAGCGGCACCTGGGCGGAGCCTTTGTCCATGACCACGACGGTGCTGGGGTTGCCCTCTGCGGGGGTAAGTGCAGCGGGGCCTCCGCCGACGGCAGCGGCCGAGACTGGGATGCCTCCCGCGGAGCTTATGAGGGTGGAGCCTCCGCCCGCAAGCGTTGCGGTTGTGGGGGGCCCGTCTGCGAGCGTTGCTACTGTGGAGGCTCCTTCTGCGGTGGTTACTGAGGCGAGACCCTCTCCTCCTCAAGCGAAGCGGCCACGCCTGTGATCCCCCCTTCACCAGACTTTGAGGGGGTTTGCCGTAGCGACCAGCATTAGGAGCCTATGGGAGCCGAACTCACACACCAAAGTCCCTGTCCCTCATGTTTCTCCGTCTCCTCAAGTCACGGCGACTGTGGTGCGGGAACCGTCGGCTTCGGGTCCCAGTGCGAAGGCTCCGCCAACCCAAAAGCCGACGCTGTCCGCGGGGGTTGGCTCTACTGCCTACCCGCCCAAATTTGAGGAGGCGCTTGCGCGAAGCCCACCGTCCGCCACCGAGGGTAAGATACCTTGGCCTACCTTGGCAGTGCTTCTTATGAGACTTAGACCGGTATCTTTTCTTGCAGCGATACTTATCCCGGAGGACGGGCAGCCCTCGGGACACGGGGGCCTCGATGCTGGCGGCGCAGCCACTGCGCGCCCGAGCCCAGCAGACTTCGTTCCTCCATCGGAGGCGCTGAGGGCGTGGCGTGGGATTGCGGATGACGCGGCCGCCAGCATTGGCCAGCAAACATTGGTGACCTACGGGGCGGGGCGTCTTGGGGACGCACTGGAAGTATCGGGAGTGAGGGTAAGTACCTGACCTTAGGACCACTTATGGCCGCATGAAAACTTGCTGACCCCCTTTGCCGCGCAGACCCTCGTGCTGGCCCAGGCGCTGCAAACGGTTTACGTCCGTGAAGAAAGGGCGCTACAGGTTAGGCTGCGGACCGCCGAAGTGGCGCTGCGCGAAGCTGCGGGGGCGCGGTCTGTCCAAGATAGCCATATCCGCCACTTGAAAGCCGAGTGCGCGCGTCTGAAGTCACACGCCGAAGAATTTGTCACCGCGGCCCAGGCGTCAGCCGTAGAGGCGGCGTGGCAGGAAACCGCAGCAGAGCGAGACGGCTTACTGCAACAAGTCGCTGCGTTGGAGAGGGAGAACGGCGAGCGGGATCGAGCCTTGGGCGACGCTTCGGTGGCTGCTTGGGACGCTATGTTGGCCCTGGAAGACACCCTTAAGGGGCTTATCGCCGAAGTGCCGGCACGCTCCTTCGAGCCCGAGGACCTGTCGCGATCGCTTCGGTGGATCAGAGATGCGGCCGACATTGCACGCGGCGCCGCGATGACCTTTGGCAACCACTGCGCCTACGTGGCGTCATGTCTGATATGCGAGCTCCTGCGCCTCCGCGGCTGTGAACATGTTGCTGGGCTAGCCGAACCTCAACTGGAGATGCCCGCCGAAGGCGGGGTAATGTCCGGTGCCGTGCGCGCCGTTCGCCGCGCCGTGAAGTTCTTCCATGAGCATATTTGGGAGTACTGCGGGGAGGCCGCAGCCATAGTCGAGCTGTGAAATAACCTACACGGCGAGGGAAACCTTGGCCAGTTTCTGGACGAGGTCCCACGGTGTGACGAGGGTGGCGCTGCGGCCTCGGAGGACGCTGCGAACCCACAGGTGTGACGACAGGTTGTCACGTGTTGGCGTGCGTTGTAACCGATGCCGCTTCTTTTTTGAATAAAGTACGAAGTTGCTTTGCCGCTATTCTGATCTTTGCCCCCTTGTTCTGAGCAGCTACACAGCCGGGGCCGGCTGCTAATTTCCGACCTTGCGACCCGACGGCGTCTTCGACGTTAGCGAAGGGCCGAGGAAGTGCTGGATTTTTGGGCGGGTCAGGCATCTTCAAGCGGAGCCTCGGCACGGATGCGTGTTAAGGATGAGTCTGCCGAGTAGCGGCCTCGAGCGGCAGAAGTGTTTGTATGCCTTTGTAATTCACCTTTGTAAGCGTCCTTCAACAAATGCAAAGAATAATCGTGGTTGGAACTTGCGAAGTGCGTCTCCGCCCCTCTGGCTACGCTGTCCCATGGTGAACTCGGAAGGTTTCTGCATTCGCCCGTACACGACGGTTTGCGGTTCGGGAGGGTAGGGTGGTCAAGGTGGACGTGTAGTTGAAGTAACCGCACAAGCGCTCCGTCCCTTACCCCTTTGAAGTGGGGGCAGCGGAGCTGGCGCCTTAGTCGAAGTAGACGCGCGAGCGCTCCGTCCCTTACCCTTCGAGGTGGGGGCAGCGGAGCTGGTGCCTTAGTCGGAGTAAACGCGCGAGCGCTCCGTCCTTTACCCTTTGCAGCGGGGCAGCGGAGCTGGCGCCTTTGTCGAAGTAGAGGCGCGAGCGCTCCGTCCCTTACCCTTCGACGTGGGGGCAGCGGAGCTGGCGCCTTTGTCGAAGTAGAGGCGCGAGCGCTCCGTCCCTTACCCTTCGAAGTGGGGGTAGCGGAGCTGGTGCCTTAGTTGGAGTAGACGCGCGAGCGCTCCGTCCTTTACCCTTCGCAGCGGGGGCCGCGGAGCTGGCGCCTTTGTCGAAGTAGATGCGCGAGCGCTCCGTCCCTTACCCTTCGAAGTGCGGGCAGCGGAGCTTGCGCCTTTGTCGAAGTAGAGGCACGAGCGCTCCGTCCCTTACCCTTCGAAGTGGGGGCAGCGGAGCTGGCGCCTTTGTCGAAGTAGAGGCGCGAGCGCTCCGTCCCTTAGGGTTCTGCGAGGACAGCCTCTGGTGCCTTTCGCCCGCGAGTGCGCTCGCGCGGGAGCTAGCCTCTGGGCGTCACCTTGGTACTTCGTGGGGTGCACATAGGAGTGGGCCCCCGCGGTGCGCCGTGCTTATGTCCTGTAGGGTACGTGCGGAGGTGAACCTTGGCGCTACGCCGTACTGAGGTCCGCAGACTGCGTGTGATCAACACCCACGTCTCGTCTATACTCCGAAGAGTACGCACAAGTACAACATCCGTGCGCGCGCGGGGTTCGCGTCTTGTTTATACTCCCCAGAGTGCGCAGGGATAGCCTCCGCGTCTTTTTTATACTCCAGAGAGTGCGTGGGATCGACATCCACGTCTTATTTATACTCCGAAGAGTACGCACTGCAGCAATGCCCATGCGTGCGCGGGATTCGCGTCTTGTTTATACTCCGCAGAGTGCGCAGGGATAGCATCCGCGTCTTTTTTGTACTCCGTGGAGTGCGTGCGGAGGTAAGCCTCGACGCTACGTCTTATTTAGAGTCTGTGGACTGCGCGCGGAGGCAAGCCTCTGCGCGTTGCGGGCAGTGAGGTGCATGCGGAGGCGGACCTCAACGCTACGTCTTATTTAGAGTCCGTGGACCACGCGCGGAGGCGAGCCTCCGCGCGTTGCGGGCGGTGAAATTCCGTGCGGAGGCGGACCTCGACGCTACGTCTTGTTTATACTCCGTGGAGTGCGCGCAGAGGTAAGCTTCGACGCTACGTCTTATTTAGAGTCCGTAGACTGCGCGCGGAGGCAAGCCTCTGCGCGTTGCGGGCGGTGAAATTGCGTGCGGAGGCGGACCTCAACAATACGTCTTATTTAGAGTCCGTGGACTGCGCGCGGAGGCTCGCCTCCGCGCGTTGCGGGCGGTGAAATTGCGTGCGGAGGTGGACCTCAACGCTACGTCTTATTTAGAGTCCATGGACTGCGAGCGGAGGGGAGCCTCCGCGCGTCGCGGGCTGTGAAATTGCGTGCGGAGGTGGGCCTCGACGCTACGTCTTGTTTATACTCCGTGGAGTGCGCGCGGAGGCGTCCCCCCATGCGTCTTTGTTTATACTCATGCCCGTGTTTTTCACAGAGAGTGCGCGCGCGAACACGTGTCTTTGTTTATACTCATGCCCGCGTTTTTCACAGAGAGTGCGCGCGCAAACGCGTGTCTTTGTTCATACTCATGCCCGTGTTTTCACAGAGAGTGCGCACGCGAACGCGTGTCTTTGTTTATACTCATGCCCGTGTTTTTCACAAAGAGTGCGCGCGCGAACGCGTGTCTTTGTTGCGGGAAACAAAAAAATTGTGCAAATGGTGAACTTTATTAAATTCCCGTTTGCGCGGGTGAGCGGTTACAAAAGGGGAGATATCGACCACTGACCGCTTAAGGACGGGGGCGACCACTGACGAGCCTCTGCTGCTGGGACAACCCATGCACGGGGAGTGCGGGACGCTCTCCGGGGTCGCCCGGGGTCTCCGCATCTACACACCCGACCTAGGTGCCATGGCGGGCCTCGCGGCACGGACCCCTGGCACCGAGCTCTATGCGCCGAGCCGTGTCCTGGTCGCCATGGACGATGATGATGGCCTGCAGTGCGGGAAGCTTCATACATAGGACGCCGTGGTGCGGAACTGCCCCGAGAGAGTTTAGGAGCGGCCGCCCCAATATGGCGTTGTAGGGGTATGCAATGTCGACAACGTCGAAGATGGTATCCGCACTCCTCACGTTGTCGTTTTGGCCAAAGGAGACTTGGAGGCATATCTGGCCTAATGCCCGCAAAGGTTGCCCTCCAAAGCCCTGCAACGGGATGCCTGGAGGGCCCAATCGACTCCGAGGGATCCCCATCTGGTCGAAGGCCGTGGCGAACAAGATGTTCGCGGAGCTTCCTCCATCGACCAGGACGCGCCTAACTTCGCATCCTGCAATGAGGACCCGGACGACCAGGGAATCATGGTGGGGGAACTCCACGCCTTCTGCATCAGCGGGCGTGAACGTGATTTCGTGTTGTGCCCACTCCGGCGGTGCTTGTGCTGGGTATGCCACGACGTGGTGAAGCCTCCTCACTAGGACTTCCGTTGTCGCGCCGAGGCAAACTCCAACGAGGAGCCTTCGGAAATGACGTTTATGACCCTGCACTAGGCTCCTTCCGGGGCTTGCAACTGCAGGAGGCCCTCCCGAGGTTGCTGCACATGGGCCTGGATTCGTAGGAGGCCTTCCTGTGGCTGCAATCCTTGGTCTTGGGGATATTGGACGTGGGCCACGACAGACGCGGGTGCCTCCGGGTTTTTGTCCCTGGCGACGCTTTGCCGGAGCGCTGCGATATTGGCGCAAGCACGCGTGTCGTGGTTGCCCCGGCCGTGGACTTCGCACCACTGCCTGTGATGCTGGTCATTGTACTCTTCGCGGGTTATGTCGTCGCGACCCCGCCCAAGTCCCCGCCCCCGGCCATGGCGCCCTCTGCCTCCGCGGCCTGCGAAGGCGTTATCTTCGGAGCCACCCTCGATGTCAAAGATGTAACGAGGTTTCCTAGACTTGCGTTGGTCGTGCTTGGGCCTGTCACCTGACGAGTCTTTGTGCTGGGTATCTTTGCGTTTGGAGGCGTCCTTTGACTGCTCCTTCTTGCGTTTGCCTTTCGAGGAGCTATCTTTCAATGGGTCTTCACTCTTGGCCAGGCCTACCTGATTGGTGTCGGAGCCGTCACCTTGTATTCGACACGCGTCCTCTTCTGCCCTGGCGTATTCCTCCATTTTATCGAAGAGCTTCGCCACTGTCTTGATTGGCTTTCGCGCGTTGTATTCGGCCATCGGGCCAGGGCGAAGGCCCTGTATGGCTGCATTGATAATGGTTGTTTCGTTAACGTCCTTGATTTGGCAGCGTACCTTCACGAAGCATTTGAAGTAATCCCGAAGCTTCTCTAAAGGTTTTTGCTTCACTGCGAAGAGCTGATATGCGTCCACTCGCTCGATGTAGTTCCCCTGGAAGTTGTTATAGAGGCGGTCGCGGATCTGCTCCCATGCGTAGATGGAGTTTGGCTCTATGGTAAAAAACCAAGAGAGCACCACGCCTTGCAACGCGAGCGGGAGTCCCTTCGCCTTCGTGGTGTCGTCTCCGCCAGCGGCTTCGATGGCGGTTTCGTACACGCGCACGAATTCTCGCGGGTCCGTGTCGCCCTTGTACGATTCGATAGCGCTGGGGAACTTGAAGTCATCCGGCCACGCCGCCTGCTGCAGGCCCGCGGAGAGTGGGGACTCCGGATCCACACGCCGTAGCGGGACGCGGCTGGATGTGGGGGCGTCGCGGCTGTCCGCCCTCTCCGGTGTGGGCTCCAACGCGACCACTGGCGGGGTCTGTTGGCTTCGAGCCTCCTGCATGTCCCGCACGGCCCCGCGGAGATCCGTTAGCTCCCGTTGGAACGCGTTGAGGGCCGCCAGCAGGGCGTTTTCCGCTGTGGACGCGGGTGGGACTGCCGGCACTCCTGGCGGTACAGTCGGAGCAGTGGCAACCACGTCCCGCGTTCCCGAATTACCCGCCGCGCTGGCATGAAGGGATCCGAAATCGGTGGCGAAGCCCACATTACCACCGGAGCCGCTCGCCGTTCCTGTACTAGGTGGGAGGGCAGACACCGCGCCGGCGTGAGCGCCGACATTACCAGCTCCGAACGCCTGAGCGGCGCTACCGGCGGCCACCGCGGTACCTACGATGGGGTTACCTGCGACGCGTGTGGTGGTTTCGACGGTTGTCGCAGCAATGGTGGCGGGGTCGGTCGTCGCGCCGACGGTGACGGGGTCGGCCGTCGCGGCGATGGTGGTGGGGTCAGTCGTCGCGGCGACGGTGACAGGGTCGGCCGTCGCGGCGATGGTGGCGGGGTCAGTCGTCGTGTCATGAACGCCGATGCCGTCGGCCGCCACACTCGCGTCACCATCCATTCCTGCAACTACCGATGCCGAAGCTCGGGTACCGACGCGAAGCTTCGCCACGTCCGCCTTTCTCTTTGCTGCCGTCGACGAAGCTTTCTTTGGTGCCATCCTCCTCCGGATTTTGCAGCTTGCTCCTGTCCTCCCCACGGACGGCGCCAACTATCGTGGCTACGGACCAGACTGGAAGAGAGTATGGTAATAGAGAGTTAGGTAAGTAATGGCTTAGGGTTTTCCCCCCATGGCCTGTGCTGTATATATATATATATCCACATGGGGAGTTCTTTTACAATTATACCCTTACATCCAAGTATTCCCTACAAGGGCACTTATGTCATTACACATGTCCCATTCTGGGCCTTACATTCCTCTAACAGGCCTGCTGGGCTTAGGTGGGGCCCACCGCTACAACAGAAACCATTTGTGATAGTTCTTTGTATAGCTAATTTTTTTGTTTTTCAGGTAGCCTCAGGAAATGCTAGCCATGCCCTCTAAAAATAAACAAACAAATTACAAATAAATGACAGATAAGTGAATTACAAGTCAAAATTCCACTCGGCTATTTCCTTTAAAAATAGCCCTTTCACAATGATCAATGAGCATATAGCTAGCTTCCTCACTGGGTCTTCCTTGGCCCTGATGTTGTCTCCGAATAGAGACAACATCAAATCGATTGTACTCTTCCTCATCCACGATATCCTCAACTCAGACAATCCTTCTTTTTCTATGAAGAACTATGTGGTGGTTCGTATTTGCTAGGTCTGTTACATAGAGAACTTAAACAACTTGCTTAGCGAGTACGAATGGTTTGTCTTTATATCCGACACGTTCAGGTCCACAGTAGTAATGTCGTACTTGTTGACCTTCACACTTTGTGAAAATTGGACCTAACAGCACCAAAATACAGGAATCTTGAAAAGTACGTAGTTGAGCTCCCAAATCTCCTCTATGAACCCACATTAAGAGCTCAACCCACGTTTCATTATGTTTGCCCCAACAGTATTGAACTACTCATGAAATGCATCATACAGACACCGCTGTTCTGGACTGTGCTCTTCCTATCCTGAGCTGTCATATAAAATATGTACCCACTTATGTCGTGTCATTACTATGTCACAATTGTAAATTTTGGCCCTATTGCCAACCATGGTAGCATACATCATTCGATGACCTCCCAGTGAATCACACTTTTAACCATTCGTTGAACCATCTGTTGTGCTCTCTTGTGATTCAAACATCCGACTAGCTTGGATTCTCCTTGCCTACCATGTCTTTGTTCTCGTCGATGTACGGGGATACTTTGGTCATGTGTTGCAAGACCGTGAAATGGGATTAAACATATGTATCTAGATTAGAAATGATTGCTTTCCTTCTAATGGTCCTGATACCCTCCAGCCTCCCCTTATGACAAGATAGTGGCACAACTATCACTTCCACATGAGCCATGTAGTCGATACAGAACTCAATAACATCTTCGGTTGCATAACCTTCGATGATGTTGCCCTTCGACCGAGACCGATTTTGTACACAGGACTTGAGAATTCCTGTGTACCTCTCAAATAGGTACATATGACTAGGAACACAAGGCCGCATATCTTTATCTCTTTTACAAGGTGAACAATGAGATGGATTATACTATCAAAAAATGATGGAGGGAAATACATCTCAAGATGACATAGAGTTATCATCACCTCGGCCTGTAGAGCATCTAATCCATTTGTAGCCATTACATGTACATACACTCTTACACATAATAGTTAATCACCATGATTTGTGCATCTAAAGTAGCTAGCTATGATTCATGAACCAATCGAACAAGAATTAAAGTAGATAGGAGTGAGACCCACTCTTAAATTGGAGCAAAACTACCAAGCTAGTTCTCTCTTTCCTTGTAACTAAAACATACATAGATCTAGCTAGAATATAATGTATTTCATTATATATAGTACCAATTACTAACCTTAGATCACCAAGAATAAATGGATGCACAAGCACCCTTCCAAATCTCCAGTCTCCTTTCACCAAATCGCCTCAAAGTCGTTGCCTAATAGACAAAATATCTATCAGGACGAGGGTATTTAATAACATAGTGAATATCACAAACAGTTCTATTCGCAACCAGTTTATGGTAAGTAAGTCATCACAAATGGTTTTTTTATAAAAACCGTTTGTGATGTATCACTGACGGCTTTTCACACAAACCGTTTATGATAAGTCCATACATCACAGATAGTTTTTATTACAAATCATCTATAATGTATCATAGATGATTTGTGTAAAAAACTTTCTATAAAAAGTAAGTCATCACTGATGGTTCTTACCATCAATTGCAACATAGGTGGTCATGCTAGTAAAACTATCTAAGATAACTATGCTGTAGTTTAACACTATAGATTCTGTAAAACTGTCTGTGATGAGGCGACCAGTATGACCTTCTATGTAGCAGTGCAATTTTCTAGAGAGCATGTCCAAGTGAGTTCAATGGGAGTTGGATGATCCGACTTACCTAGAGTATGGGTCAAATCAATTTTTTAGAGTGCATGTAATTTAGAACTTAATGGGAGTTGGATAATAAGAATCATCCGGAGCATGGATCAAACAATTTTTTTAAAGAAGTGTGTTTTTGAAGTGAGATGAGATCTGAATGATCCGAGGAAGTCAAAGCATAGGTCGGAGCATTTTTACAGAGAGATGGTCTGAGGTGAATTTCAATTGAGTTGGATGATCTGGGTGGGATTAGAGCATGACCTGGATCAATTTTCTAGAGAACCTGCTCTTCAGGTTTTGCACTAGCGTGGAAAATCTGAGCTAGGTGAATTATTCAGGTGAGTTGGATAATCTAACTTGGTTGAGCAATCCGAGTGTGTGTTATAGCTATTTTTGACTGTTAGAAGCACGTAAGTTAGATGATCTGAGCAGGTTGGATAATCCAACTCAAATCATTATTGGGATACGAGTAGGCTACACTAGCATAGATTAAAATTTTCTACAATGTAATTAGGAAGCCATGTGAGTAAGAGATCATAAAACATTACCACTAGACGCGCAGTGCAGCGGAAGTAGAGTTGAAGAGACCGGTTCAACGTAGCGCGCATCGGTGTAGTGGAAGTAGTCGATTGTCCTCTAACTAACCATCTCCTCCTCATGATCCTCCCGATCAGTGCCATAGTCACAGCAATGCTTCTACCAAAGACCACACATCTAGGGATGGAACGTTGTTCATCGGTGTGCTAGCACCAGTGCACACGGTAGGCTTTTTTGAGAGGTAGTGGCTAGGATTTTGATAGGTGTGTCTCGGGATACCTCCCTCAGCCCCACACCTCTCTATATATAGCCTCTAGTCAAATCCTTATATAATACAATTAGATATCGTATCGAGCTTAGAAAGCCTCTGACTAGATCTTTATCCAATACGAGTAGAGATCATATCCCTCTCGAAGAGCATCGAACCGGATCCAATACTATTAAAGATCGTATCCTACTCGGAGTCTATCATTTGGACCCTTAACATTACAACACGTTAAGTGTGTGAGCCTATAGGCTCATATATATTCAGCCATGGGCCGAAAACTCCTTTCTGCTCCATAAGTCGGTAGTGGTCACTAGCAGGAAATAATGACTCCCAAATATACATAAAGATCATGTCGGATGAATCTATATGGTGCTTATGTATCGATCCCTTTGCCTCATGATACCAGATCACACTCGAGACGTGAAGCGTGCCATCCTACAATAGTTCGATCCTTCACTCGAACCTATAGTGGATTATTCAGTTGTGATTGACTCCTCAACCATATTCAACATGGCTATGCACTTCTTTAATATAACCACGTCAAGGGGTCCAGTGATATATCTCCTGTTATATAGGAGGGGCAAATTCTATCTTGATCGTTCATGTTCATCCATATATTTCATAGTAAACCCAAAAGATACTTTTATGACCACCCAGTTACAGAGTAATGTTTGACAGCCTCTCAGTAAAATATAACACATGTATGAAACTATGACAATCTCAGGTTTAAGAAACCTATATACACTATGTATAAGACCAACTGATAACATTTAAGAATATTATATAATATATATCCACATTATTGATTTGATATCCCCATATCAATGATCTATGTAACATGATCATCAATCAATATATATGTTGATCTATCAATTATAATTGTCCCATATAATGATATAAAATCAGGAATTATTTAGAATAATATTAAAACATGAATAAAGAATTCTACGAACAAGTCACATATTTGCTGATCAATACGAAGACATTTATTCAAGGATAAAATAACATATTATTAAAAAAATCATAAACATAGAAGTGATATAATCATCCCTATGGTTGCCTCTAGGACATATCACTAACACACCTACCAAGCAGATGGAAGGACATCACCTCTCCAATCCCAAATAATAACTCCCAAACTCGCTTCCCCTGTTATCATCAAGAAAGCGCCATCTACATTTATTTTTGCCCATCCTTCAGGTGGAGGCTTCCATCTATATTTCTCCTGCTGTCCCACCCTTGGTTTACCACTGCTGTTCAAGTTGAACATGTAACGCCCCCATTTCTAGTGTCATTAGGATTTCCTCGCAACTGTCCAGGATTGTTTAGCTGCAATTACCGTAGACGAGTGTACATCATTCCATCACAAGCTTAAGCATAAAAACTAAACATTATTATAAAAGTAAGGCTTAGCAGCCAAGTTTTACACAGCAAGGTGAGCGACGCAAAGTTACATTACAATACAAAATAACTCCATAGGCATGCTTGGGTGTAGAATAAACCCTAACACCAGGCGTCGTCTACATCGTAGGGATCTTCAAAGCCTTCCTCAATGGTTCCTTCATTATTTTCCCAAGCATCTTCTGTTAATAGTTTAGTAAGTGTGAGTACAACCACTGTACTCAATAAGTCACACGGGGAAATACTATATAGCTACTTGCAAGGATTTTCAAGAGATGGGAATATAGTGGTTTTGTTAAAGTATTTGTGGATGCAATTTTATTTGTAAACATTTTGTTTTTAAACACAAAATAACAAATCATAAACTTCTTAAGGAATTTAGGTTTTCAACATCTCGATTACTAAACTTCAACATTTCCAAATTGTTTCTAAATCTACTTATGCTTCGCTATTGGAATCACCCATTAAGCACGGCGTATTCAAATACCACATATTATGACTCTACAGAGTTACCCAACTTTAACCACAAGATTTCTTAACACCCAAATCTGAGTTAAGAAAATAAGGTTGTTTCATTGCTCATCTCTTTATATAGCCTCTACTCGATAGACTAGGTACCCCCTATCACAGAATACAGTGGCCTGACAGGGCGGAGCCTACCGTTGTGAAAGTATAGTTTTAACGTTTCCATACCACAATCTTACACATGCTATTCCCTTTTTCTGGAACAATGTATTATATCCTTATAGTATATTTTCAATCGATTTGAGCAGCTACAAAACCAGGTTTGACAAGTCAACGCTTGTGGTTGAGCGATTACTATATTTTTTTTACTTAGCATAAGGTTCTAGTCCTTACTTTTCATCAACTAGGTAACCATTCACAAATGAATATCCCAATGCACTATGGCACTGTCACTACTAGTGTAAAGCAGTTGAATTTCCTAAACTACCTTGGTATATATTATAGTAATTTATTATTACTAGAGCTTGTCTAGGTGTATATGGCCATCAAATAAAACAGGGCTTTTTTATGTGGTAGGACGTAACTAAATAACATGTCATTCTAAATATTTATTATACAAGAAATAACTGCATTAATAAGATAATAAAAATACTGGTAATTAAATAATTAAAGAAATGTAGGTTCAATATGATAAAAAATATGTGACTTGCCTTGCAGACCAATGTATTCTACTGATTCGTATTCTTCTAATTCCTGGGCCATCTAGTCTATGACACCGTGTGCTAGCGCAAAGCAAAAGAAACAAATCGATTCCATGCTTGAAGGATTGATCTAGGAATAAAAAAGAGTTTAGGGATTATAAGAGGGCTGGTATGGGAAAACGGAGCTGAGAAATGGGTAGATGGGTTTAAAATGATCGAAATGGATGTACTGTTCATCGCGGGTTTTACTATTCATAGCGGGTTTAGCCCTTATCGTGTTGTCACTGTGTACTCGGAGAACAGAGGAGTTATGAGTACTCGGGTGGTCTCGAGTATGACTACGTCGTCGGTGGACGGTCGAGGTTTGACTTCGAGCGTGAAGTCGATGGAGATTGGACGGTGCACGAGTTGCTATAGAGATCGAACAATGTCCAAGTAGCTACAGAGATTAGGTGGCGTCCGAGTGGCTTAAAAGATCAGCAGTGTTCGAGTGGTTTAGGAGCATCAGATGGGGCTTGAGTATGTTGCTCAGGACTCGAAGCAGAGTGGTCGAAGCTCCTCTCGATTACATGGTGGTCGAAAAGTTCAAGCCGTGGAGCGGTCGAAGAGTTCAAACGATGGGGCGGTCGGAGATTTCAAGCGGTGGAGCGGTCGAAGAATTCATGGTTGAAACAACAATTGACGACCATGGGTAGATTCTTGGTGATGAGGGGGTTCCATTGTTTGCCTCGAGTGTGGTCGGGGATGGCCAGAGCTTCGCCGGCGGCAAGGTGTCTACGCGATGGTTTTTAATGGCAACGGTGAGCTTCAAGGGTGAACGGGACAAGAGCATTAGTGTTTGAGCATCCTTGGGGGTAGGGCAAGTGTAACATCCCAAATTTGGCTTTCTGGAAAAATTTAAATTCAAATTAATTATTTTAAGGTAATTGGATTTTACTTGGCTTTTATTTGATTTTCTGGATTGTCTGGAATTTAAAACCTATTTTTAGAATTTAAAAAGTAATTTAAAATATGAAAATTAAATATCAACAGTAGTTGGAGATAATTTTATTTAGTCCAAAATGTGTCCAGGAGCTTCTGTGAATTTTTTTGGAATTTTTGGAGGTATTTTCATATTTTTCTGAGGCCTAAATAATTTTCTAGCCTTTTCTGAAAATCCAAATCAAATTCTAAAAATAAAAATCCCTTCCTTCCCTCCAGCCGACGCGTGGACGGCCCAGGACCGCCCACGTCGCCGCCCGGCCAATCCAGGCCGCTCCTCCCCTTCCCCTCGCTGCCAAGCGGGCCCGGGCCAAACAGCCCCGCCTTCCCCTCCTCCTCGCCCGACGCGTGGACGGCCTGGATAAGTCGCGTCCCTGCGCCCGGCCCGATCCACCGTCCCCGCCCACTTAAACGCGGCCGCCGCCCGATCTGCCCTCGGACCACGTGGCTTCGATTCGCGCCACCCGCACCCCGCTCCCCTTCCCTCTCTGACCTGCGGGCCCCGCCCGTCAGTCGCCGCGTCCCGCTCCCGTTGCCACCCCGGCCCCGCCTGTCAGGCCGTCGTCGTCCCCGCGGAGTTGCCTCCTTCCTTCTTTCTCTCCTCCTCTTTCCTTTTCTCGCCGGCCGACCGAATCCGGGTCGATCCTGACCTTTCCTTCCTCGCCCCTCTGCGATTTTGGAAGGCCCGGACGCCGCCGTGACCGAATCCCCAATCTCCTGTGCTCCCCTTCCTTCCGCGCCCCCTCTTGCCTTCTCTCCTCCGAACCTTCCTTTTTCCGGCCGACACACCGGTGAGGAATTGCCGCGCCGTGCCCCCTCCTCCACCCCTATAAATACCCCCATCGCCCCCCTCTCTCGCCGCACCACCTCCTCCGCTCTCCCTCTATCGCTTCCCGAGCCCGAGCGCCCGCACCGTAAGTTTCCCCGTGCGCGCCCGGTGAGAACTCCGGCGAGCAATCGCCGCCGCCTCGGTGATCCCCGGAGCCCGCCGTCGCCATCCCAAGCCTCCTCACGCTCGGGCGAACCTCCCCGACACCTCGGCCTCCTCTTTCCGTCGCCGGAGCACCGTCGCACCGGAAGACCCGAGCCGCCTCCGCCGTTCCCTCGTCGCCGGCCGTCCCCGCTCGTCGCCGCTCTCCGCCGACCCCTCCTACAACACCGCCTTCACCCCGGGAGCTCATTTCGGGAGTCACCAGCACCCCTCCGACCCTCTCGCCGCCGGCAACCCCGCCTCCGTTCAGTGCTGTCCGGACCTCCCCGCAGGTAACCCTCAAGGGGATTACCTACCCTTATTGGGTAGGCAACGCCTCCCCGCTCACTTGGCTATCACCGCTCACTCTCCCTTCCCCCGACTCCCTCGGCGCGCGTTCGAGCCCTCGGCTCTGCACGCTGAGGTTGAGTTTTTCCTGATTTACTCGCGCTGACAAGCGGGCCCCACACGTCAGCGGCAGCCGTCCGTGCGGGCCACTGTCGTCTGGGCCCCACCCCTCTGCCTGGTCACTGACAAGTAGGCCCGGAGTCCAGTGGGTCCCACATGTTATAGGCTGATTTCTGTGGACTCACTGACCCGTGGGCCCCACCTGTCATACTCTCAGATTAAAAAATAAAGATTTATAATTTAATATCCCAGTGGGCCCCACCTGTCAGAAATTTTCGAATTTCTGGATTTATTCAAACTGAGATTTTCAAATAAGCATAACTTTCTCATTTTAACTCCAAATTCAACCATTCAAATTTTTAAATTCATCTAAAATCATGATCTATCCAAATATGTCCTCTTTTGAATTTTTGGATTTTATTTGAATTTTGTTTGTATTTATTTGCTTTGGTTGCTTCGTCTTTTCCCGCGTAGATTCCAACGTCGTCGACGATCACTCCACCCAACAGCAAGAAGACCTAGAGAATCTGCAAGAAGGCAAGTCTCCTTTGATCATCTTGAACCTATGATTTTGAAATGTTTTACTTATTTTAAATTATGTGCATTGCTATTTATATACAAGATTAGTTCAAATTTTAAGGTAATAGTTAATCCAACCTTGTTATGCCCTCACTTGAAGTTGATTGCCATGTACCTTTGCAACCCTAGAAATTCCCTTGACTCATTAATGAGAGTAATATATTTAATTGTTATTAGAATGGTAGAACAATGCTTAGCCATGCTATTGAATACCTCATAAATCTTGCAAATGGGAAATTATGAATTATTGTAATACCCTTGTTTTTATAAAGTTAGTGGTAATTGGAGTTGCCACTGTTCTTTTAAAACAAAATGAAATGTGGAAGTTGGTTTAGATTAGGGTGGATGGTTGGTTTGGGTTGGTGCAGCAAGCACGAAATCTTGTTAATTGTATGTTCCACCCTAGTCAATTAAGGACCGACGCTTGTGTTTGTCCAGACTGAGCATTAACCGTACAACCACAAGTCTATATGGGTACGATCTAGCTGACTAACTTATGATAGTCTAGTTTAGGTGCCACCAGTGGAAAGTGGGTGCCAGGGATGGACTGGTTATTCACAGTGAGGGACAGGGATTTACTGTACTCATATGGCGCAAGAGGGGGCTTCGGTTCGGGCAGTTAGCCTGCCTGCGGTGAAATCTCAGCGGGTGGTATCTAGCTAGATTAGAGTAAGGTAAAGGCTTTGTGATATTTTATCTGGGTCTCATGCCAAAGGAAGCGTGTTGACTTTTAGGATAATTTATCTCTTGTGGGTAAAGTTGTACAACCTCTGCAGAGTGTCAAACTATTCGAATAGCCGTGCCGACGGTCAAGGGCGGGCAAGGAATGCATTCACATGGTAGATTTTTGGTTTTGGTTTTAAAATCAAAGTTTTTGTATTCCGAGAGTGGAGGGAGCTCTCGAAAGGGTATCCTGGCAGTTGGAGCCAGAGAGGGTGGATGGAACCCGCAGTTTTAAGCTTGACCAATTGTAATTGGTTGGCTAGTGTTGGTAGATGGAACCTTCACTAGAAAGTTAACGATAATTTCTGCTAAAACAATTACTTTATTAAATTGATGCCTTCGAAAATAATTAGAAGTAATTAAATGAAAATGTTGCTTTGTGCAAAAGAACCATATAGCCTTCCTTTGTTAAGCCTTGCATCTATTGCATTTTTCCCAAGACTTGCGGAGTACTTTATGTACTCACATGCTGCACTCAAAAACAAATCTCAGAGGAAGTAGAAGCTCAAGAAGGTGACTACGACTACTGGTTCGCTTGTGGCTGTGATGGATTTTTCCCGGAGGACTAGGTCGCGCTTCCCCAGTCAATTGCCTGTGGCATATTGATGGGTCGTCGTCAAGTTTATCAATTGCTTCTGCTTTAATTCGTGTGTGCGAGGTTTTTGGAACCTCAATTGTAATAATGAGACCTGTCGGTCTGTACTCTTAATTATTGTAATAAATCGTTATTGGTGATGTTTTCCATTCTGTTTAACTGTGTGCACTAGCTTTGATCTGGGACTAGTGCAGTGATACACAGAGGGTCCGGGTTCGGAAATCCAGGGTCCCGACAGGAAGCTTGGGTAAGTGGCGGCTCAGGTCAATGGCTATGCAAGGCTGTCCACAATGAGGCCTCTCGGTTGGGCGGCAGTTAATGGTACCGGTGTAATGGGGGGGTTTGAGAGCTTGCAATTGTGCTTTGAGGGTGTTTCTATGAGTACAAAGGGGCTACATGCCAAAGGAATTGAAGTGCGATTGATTGTACAAAAAGAATTAGAAAACAAAGGCCGATGATTCCTTTGCCCATGCTTCCCATTGTCCTGCTTTTGTCGGACGAAGCACAGTGATTCTGGTAGCTTTCCAGGAAGCGTACCTTTATTTTCCTCTTAAAAATCTCTAGAAGAGCCAGGACGATGTAGTCCTGCTCTAACACAATACAACACGTGCACCGCACATCATCAGTGATTCCTGGTTAGCTTTCCAGGAAGCGTACCTTTATTTTGCTCTTAAAATTCTCTGGAAGAGGTAAGACGCGATGAATCAGATGACACTTGATGAGCTAGCATTGGCTTCGCCTTGGTAATAATTTGAACGTGTGTACCTTAAAGCACAGGGAATCCCGTAAAGAAGTATTTTAAATTCTTTTGGGATGAGTTATTCTCTAGGAATCCTATTGGAGTTCTAAGAGCTCCATCCTTAATTTGTTCCAAACATATGTATAGGAAAATTGCTTGTAAAACTAGAATCCCCAAATTCCTTCGTTCTGGCACTTGGAACTTTTTTTTGTTGACAGCTCTGCCTTCCTATTAGAAATTGACTGTGTTTCGAACAGAAAAGGGGTAGTAAAACTTATTGTGTTTAACTTTTGTAGGATATATATATATGGTGGATTAGTCCTTAATTAAAAACCATCACAGCATTCCTCACTTAGACCCGCAGTGTTGCTAAAACTTTGAAAAAAAAAATCAAATCTGCACTCGATCGATGAAGGTGCACCAAATTATGATTCATGCATTACGGATGCCTCATCTAATTCCAAAAGTTTGGTCCACAAAGAAAAGTAAGATAGGCAAATAAGCAATCCAATGTAAGTTGTGACGAAAACGAAACTGACAAGGAGAAGATGCTGGAGCTAGCTAGGCAATTAGATGCCTGAGAATGAGATGTGATCGATCTGTATAAAGCACTTTACAATCCAAAGCTAGAATAGATCGACATGACAGCTACGTTGATATTTTGTAATGCCGAATAGTGACCACGCTATTTATTAGGAAAATCTCGTCATATATATGTATGCCACTGGTTGGCTTGGTCCTGTAGGATTGCCGTACCACTCCTCATCATTCTATATATTACGAGTCTGTTTAGGCATTAGGCACTCGTATTATCCCTAATAAGCAGGTAATACACTATTTTTGGAACTCTAAATTGCGATTATGATCCTACCAAAACTTTGGTAGAAACATAAGATTATTAGGATTCTAACAAATAAAAATCGTATCTAAGATCCTGCAAGCCTGCACGATGTCCGCAAAAAAGAAACCGTATGTTTTCAGGCAAACAGCTAGCTTGCACTTCAGACCGAATTTAGGCGACCGAAGAGGCGCATTTTCATTGACATTATTATGTTTTATTGCAATACCGAAATAGCGTTTCCATTACTCTATTTTTCTTTATTGTAAATGCGGTTTACAGGTGCGTGCTGCCACTTGAAAATTAAGTTGGCCTCACAGATCAGCAAATAAGTGGTAAGTCCTGGAATCCACCATGATAAGCCTCAGCGCAGCAACTGCAGCGGCGACAGACAGCGAGCTGAAGGCACCCACATTCAGCCAGTGCCAGCACTTCCGGAGGGCAGACAGCTTGTGCCGATTCACCATCAGGTACATGTGATTTGCAAGGACGAACGTGAGGGGGAAGGTGCTCAGGGCGCCTGTCAGGCTCATGAAGTCGCCGAGGAACGGGAGCATGGCGGCCACCAAGGTGTTGACGGTGAGGTAGCCTCCCCTCACGACGACTCTGAACATCACGTTGTGGATTGCGAAAGGGCCACCATGTCCACTGCCGTACCTTGTGTCCAAGTACTCGTACATTGGGCTTGCAAATATCTGAGGGATATATAAAAGAACCTCCTGATCATGTTACTTATTTCCTTGAGGGGCAATTAAACAGATTAATTGGATGTAAATAAACAGCACTGGGACGTGAATATTAATTCGAGAAAGGTATGGGATTAAATAGTACTGCAACCGTGAACTTGATGATGAATTGACAACAATAACAAGTTGGACCCACATGCAATGCTATGATAGTCTGAAGAAAGGCTGAGAGATTTGCAACAGTTTTTATCCAAGCTGGTCCATTGACGCTGTTCAGTAGATAACTTGATGTTGAGGAGCCGTAAGCCCAATAACCCATGAAGATCACAGCGTACAGAGGCACCGAACCAACAGTGAACTGGAACCATAGAGCCTTCTCCATGTTCTTGACCACAGGAGGCCTTATCGTTGCCTGCAATATATGAGACACAAGTAAGGTTCTTTCATGGCAAATAAACTAGCCACGCACTAGTCATATGTGCCGCACTGACTCACTTGAATTTCCGGCAGCATTCCGGTGTTGTAAGCAAATACAAGGTCTGCTACAGCTCCTATCGTAGTGAAGATTTTACTTGAGTGTGATCCAGGGATACTATAATCCCTTGCAGGCGCGGTTATACCTTCGAAAAAATCGGTGGTGAAACCAAATGTCATATATTAAACACACTTCCAGTATTGTATATTATGACAACAAGAAGAAATGCATATGGAATCATGCATGGTATACCATCTCTAAGCGACAGCACAAATGCGATCACAATATAGATGAGACTGAAAACTGTGGAGAATCCCAGCCAAATCCTGAGAGCGGACAGATAAGGGATTCCGAAGGCAAAAAGAGCACAGACAAACCCAGATAACACTATGCAGTAGGGAAGTTTCAGAACATCATCATCCCTAAAGAGCACATATGTTGCCTGCACAGAGGATGCCACAAATAAGTTTTGGAGGACAAAAACATTGTGCAAGTATCTAACACAAAAAATAAATGGCACTAATCGTACTCCAATCTTTCTGTGACAACAAATCTAGGTAAGTAGTCGCATCAATCACATATCTTGAACTGTCTTGCTATATGTTCGTGTGCAGCGTGGCATCAACAAATTAACTGTTCTCCCTGGAAACAAATTCGGCAGATGGATTTCCAGAAAAAATATATATATATATATAAACATAGAAATTGAGAAAATGAACAGCTGGGCCAGATATGATGGGCATGTTCTTTTGGGCTGAGGTTTATGGCTTATGCTGTGGTTTTTTAATTCTAGCCTGTTCGTGAGAGGCAGTATGTAGAGGTAGATAGTCGCATGCGATTTTGGCCAGTACAGCTAAACTCGATACAGTTTATATACTACAATTTACCTGTAGACCTCGCCTTGAAAAACGCACCGTCTAACGGCGAGATACTGTTGAAATAGAAGCCAAAGTCTAAACATAAGCCCAAAAGAACTGAGCCATCGTGGGAGATGGAGAAGGATATAATGGGAGGAACATTTTCACAAAATTGGTTTTCACCATAACAAAAGTTAGGTGATAGTGGTGGTTTTGTTGCCGTACCTTCAATGCTTGACCAGCTAAGATGATAAAGCCTGTGTTGATCATGAAAAGATTAATATATTGCAGAGCCCATGTAAGCGCATACATCTTTTTTCCTGTAGTCACCAAAGTAACGGTAAACCAATCATGTTGCAAAAGCAAACTAACTTTTGCTATGAAGAAATAAAATTCGCTTAAGGATCGCATTTTGAATTTCATCCAATAACATGAAAACACACAATTACAGTGTAAGGGGAAAGCTAAAACAAGGAAACTGGTTTAGGAAATCCACATTTGAAAAAAAAAACAGAGAGAGAGAGAGAATGAAACTCCACTTTATGAAATATCAAGTCCACCTCATAGAAATGTAGGGGCTGAGCACAAGAATACGTACCATATATGTGTCCAGCAAGATCTCTGTATCTAATATGGCGTTTGCCGCCAACTTCGTGAAGCCGGGCAAGAAGAGCATTAGCATACATCGATATTGCAGCAGCCAGGATCAAGCCGCATACCCCACCAATCCAGCCCAAAGGGACCATAACTGATCCAGAATATCCTAGAACATATGCACTATTCACCCCAGTTGTCAGGACAAATCCAGCTTGATACCAAGGATCTGAAAATGACAAAAATCTTTCAGGAGTTAAAAATACATGCTACTTTTAGTTAAAAAATACCATGTCTCTACTTGCAGGTAGTGGAAGCAGTGAGAAGAGGTATCACTGGGAATTCAGATGAAATCAGCATTTGTTTTCTGTGTGTTCGAGATCTTTTCGTGATCAAAGTCTGAATATGCTAAACATGAATGTATGGACAGCTCCAGCGAAAAGCAGGAATTTCATTCAGTGGAAACAAAGCAGCATGTGAGCAAATCAATAGCAGCGTATGACAAGCATGGCAACAAACTGATGAGAGCTGAGACAACATAAACAAGCATGCACAGCGGTGTAAAGGTCACTAACGAAACATATAAGGAAAGAGCAGTTTCTTCTTCCACTAGTTGCATCATAGACTCATAAGACGACAATCAATAAGCAAGCATCTTTTTTCCTCAGAGAAATGTTTTTCCCTGCTTATATTGAAAGCAAATATGATAGTCTTACAATAAATAAGCAAGCATGTAGCCGTTATCATCTAGGAAAAGTCAGGTTTAGTAGTTTAGCTGACATTTGAGCATTAACAAACGAGGTAAAAAGGAAAGGGCAGAAGTAAGAAATCATTATATACCGACGCTAATCTGGTGCGCCGTGTCCTCGGAGACGTCGACGGTCTCACACTTCTCATCGGCCATCTTGTTGGACAGCAACGGCGCCCCCTCCCTCTCCTCTGGACCCGGCTGGGTGGCAAGCAAGGAGGAGGAGAAGAAGAATAGGCCTCGTCGTGGTAGTGCTGGTGCTGTTGCTTGGTGGCCTATAAAAAGGAAGCCGCCAACGTGGTGGCTTCCCAAAAAATAGCATCATTTGACCAATCCTCTCCTTTGGGTTCCAAATCACACATATGATTGTGAAAGAATAATAGGTATCTCTACTACTTAAAAGAGAAAATTAATGCTAATAGTTCATTTGTCACTCTCTCCCACTCCTCACATAAAACATCACGCCGACATCATGGCCCGACCACCTTCCTCCTGAATTCCTGCCTCTACCTTCGACCCCCTCTCCACTCCGCCACCTCGCCCCCTCCCTTCCCACCCCCGCTCCACCTCCTTCGTCGTCACTCTGTCGCCTCACCCCTCCCTTCCCACCCCTGCCGCCTTCCCCCTCTCCCCTACCTACTCCTCCTTTGTCGCCTCCCTTCTACACTGACATCGCTATCTCTTCCCTCCACTCTGCCTCTCCTCTGCTGCCTCGACCCCTCCCTTGCAACCCCCACCGCCTTTCCCCTATCCCCTGCTTCATCCTCCTCCTTCGTCACCCCCTCCTAGGCCGATGTCGACACCTCTTCTCTGCACTCCTACTCCCCTAGATCCATGTGCGTCATGGCCCTTCGGCGAGTTTGGCCCCAGGAACTCCGCCTCTAACTCCAGCACCATGCCCCCCCCCCCCCCCGGCGCTGCTGAGGCATCCTCCTCCTCACCCTTCCCCTCCTCTCCATTGGCCTCCTCCCCCATGTTGGGCTCTAGCCCGGTCCATCTACGACCGCTATCAATCCTGTAGCCCTGTGACCGAGGTCCTAAGCCATTGCCCCCAAAATGAAGGGTGCAGCCTCCACCACCTAAGTCTATTGCAGAGCCTAGGGCAGCGCATGTGTCGAACCCCTTCGTGGCCATGCCGCCTCAAGCAGCTTCTCCCTCAGACGAGGACGACTCAGATGAGAAGAACATGCACAAGTCGCGGCCTTTGCACTTGGACAAGCTAAAGCCAGGGTCGTATACGACTAAATTCTTCTTTTGGGATTGGATTGGATTTCTGAGATTGCCTGCCTTGCATTTTGTAGCATGAAGGATGAGATGATCTAGGTATACCTGAACAACTCGGCCGTTGCGGTATAACAGCCCAAATAAGAAATAATAAGAATAACATTCAAAGGCTCAAATAAAATTCAACTAGATCTTTTTATTTGTTCCTATGTTATTTGAAAATTCTCCTGGATTCTCGATTTGGGTTTTGCAAATTAGACTCAAATAAGAAATAATAAGAATAAAATTCAAAGGCAAGAACCAAATAATTATAAATTATTTTGATCATAGCTTGAAATTAATTTTCTAATTTGAAAACCCATATCCAGAAATCAAATTAAGTAAAAATAAATTTAAAATCCACCTTCAATCAAATTAAGCAAGAATTCAAATTCAAATTCAAATTTAAATTCAATTTTCAAAATTTGAAATACAAATCAGGAATTCGAATTTGACTTTCTGACTAAAGCCCTTCCTGTCTTTCTCCTCTCCTTCTCTTCCAGTTCGGCCCCTACTTCTTCCATACTTTTTCTTGTTTTCCTCTCTCCTTCCTTCCTCTGTTTCCAAGCTCACGTGCGCCAACCCACGCGCCCCTACGCTCCTGCTCGGCATGGTTTAGCAAGATAATTATAATTAGTGT
The DNA here is from genome assembly GCA_017311315.1 of Dendrocalamus latiflorus. Classification (NCBI taxonomy): domain Eukaryota; kingdom Viridiplantae; phylum Streptophyta; class Magnoliopsida; order Poales; family Poaceae; genus Dendrocalamus; species Dendrocalamus latiflorus. The sequence continues at coordinate 6,869,316 of CM029671.1, read as the reverse complement.
AAAAAAGCCGTGTGCAATGAAAATTAATTGTATATTCCAAGCCTTATTTAAATTGACAATTGTGTTACGATTTAGATTATTAACCAATATATCATTGCTACTTAAATTGGAATACCTATTTAAATTAAAGGTTGTGATTAAAATATAATCTTGCCATCGGCATCAAATGTAAATAATATTTTATTAATTTGAATGGTACTATTAAAATGAAATCTTGCCTAAGTAATGTTCACCTGGTCATTATCTCTGCATATTAAAATGACCGATAATTAATGTACTAATAATTTGAGGCATAACCTTAAAAGAGGACCCATTAAAATATAACTCCTTGTCCTATTAATGCACGGGCAGCTGATCATTCATGACAAATTTGCTAATCGGTAAAATGATAAAGTATATGCACTGTAACAATTGGTTAAATAACCAACTCCTGCATTTAATTAATTATTGAAATAATCATCTAATTAATTTTCAATTTAAAACCTCAGCTGTAACATCTCAAATTCCAGGGCATGCAAAAATGAGAAAATAAATTTTTTGAATGAATTTTTGTTTCCCTGGATTTTATTGCAATTTCTTTGGAAAAAGTAATTTAAAAAATCAAAAGTGCATAAAATATAAATCAAATTCAATCCAAATCAAATGTTGGAAAACATAGTTAAAAGTGGCTTGAGAGAAAGTATGGTGGAAACCATCCTAAATGCTCATAAGTATAATCTTGGCACTAAAATAAATATTAAAACAAGATATGGAATTATTTAAATCAAATAAGTGTATTTAGATTCAAACAGAAGCCTTCTCATATTTTTCTAGAAAAATCAAGAGAAGATAAACTCTAAAAAAGTTATGCAATCATTCGCACTATGTTAGGAGCCTCCACAAAAAATTTATAATTTTTGGAGCAAGTTTTCTAGGTTTTAAAAATATGTACCCAACACTCTCAACCATTTCTCTCTCACTACTGAGTGTGGCCCGCTGACAGAGTTTGTCTTCCACCTCGCGTGCCTGCGCTAGCTCCGCCATGGTTGTGCTGCCCCTGGTATTTGATGTTGCGCCCACCGTTCCTCTCTACTTCTACCAACCCTTGTCTACCCCTCGCCTCAATGTGACACATCTCTTTCCACTTGTCTTCTTCTGTGCCTCGTGTTCCACCACGAGTAATCGAGCCGCGTCGTTCGATTGCATTCGCGAGAACTTGCACTTTGGCCCCAGCCATCCCGTACCTACAAAGCCCCACATTTGTGCCTTTGCTCTTCAGCTCGCCCCTCGATCTCTTGCGTACATTTCTTGAGCACCTTGCTTACTGGAACACCAAGAAACCAAAGTCATTCACGACGCTGGCGAGCAGGCCACTATGTTCTAGTAATTTTGGTGAGCTTCACTCCTTCCCAACTCCGTTAAAACGTGCCTTACCTCTCCCTTAAGCACCCTACTCATTTGATTGACCTTTCGTGCAGTGGACCACTCGGGCTAGGTTTTCTTCTACATCTCTGACCAGGACACTGGCGTAAGCCGGCCATACCTCGATTCCATTCACCCATACCTTCGCATGCATGCAAGCAAGCTCATGCACACCCTTTTGTAGCTTCACTATTGCTAGAAATTGCTATCGCCATGGGCCTCCTCTTCGCCGCTGATAGGGTCTTCGATGTCAGCCTTCTCCGATCCTCCTCAAGTGCTATCATCACCTTCAGTGAGTTCCTCCTCCCCTATGGGAGCTCTCCTAGCATTGAATTGAGCTTGGTAGCTCACAACCCCATAATGCCATTCGCCTGCCTCCGTCGTTGCAGGACCTTGTTGCCAACCACCCTATCCTCCAAGTTGAGCCTCGTTACTTCGCCTAGGCATGTGGGCCGAGGTCCTGACTCTGTTTTGGCTCACGCTCCATCAGTTGAGGAGTCCCTCACTAGCGATGAGCCATGGCTCTCTCGAGAGATAAGAGTACTGATGTGGTCAAGTGAATGAGAGTACCATATCAATCAAAGTAAAAAAGAGAGCTAAAGTAATCAAAGTCAAAAAGAGAGCTAAAGTAGTCATAATCAAAAAGAAAACTAAAGTAGTCAAAGTCAAAAAGAGAGCTAAAGTAGTCGAAGTCAAAAAGAGAACTGTAGCAATCAAAGCAAAAAAGAGAACGAGAACCGTAGCAGTCGAAGTCGGAAAGAACACTATAGAATATATGTAGTTAGAAAGAACAATGTAGAGTATGTGTGGTCGGAAAGAACACTGTAGAATATGTGTGGTTAGAAAGAACACTGTAGAACATGTGTAGTTGGAAAGAGCACTATAGAGTATGTGTAGTCAAAAAGAGTACTCTAGAGTATGTGTGGTCAAAAAGAGCATTGTAGAGTATGTGTGGCCAAAAGAAACACTGTAGCAGCTAAAGGGTATTAGAAGTTGAATGAACATTGTAGTAGCCGAAGGGTATTAGAAATCGGATGAACATTGTAGTAGCCGAAGGGTATTAGAAATTGGAAGAACAATGTAGCAGCCAAAACAGTGTTAGAAGTCGTAAAGAGCACTGTAGGAACCGAAGAGTGCTAAATGTAGTAAAGAGTGCTGTAGAGACCGAAGAGTGTTAGAAGTCATAAAGACCATTGTAGCTGTTAAAGAGTGTTATAAGTCGTAAAGAGCACTATAGCAACCAGAGAGTGTTAGAAGTCGATGAGAGCACTATAGCAGCCGGAGAGTGTTCGGAGTCAAAGAGGGAACTGTAGCAATCGTAGAGTGTGAGAAGTCAAAAGGAGTATAGTAGTCGAAAATAGTACCATAATCAATCAACAAAAATACTGAAACACTCAAAAATAGATGATTCAAACCGAGCGAAAACTCGAACACTTATAACTTTTGCATGTGAACTCCAATTTAGTCATCTTTGTTTCTAAATTCTTCTAAAATCATGATCCTTCTTAATATACAAAAATATTTAAGTTTTTATCTCTGCTTAAATTTATTTGTCTCTTATTTTTATTTATCTGGATTTTTATCGATTAGACGACGCCACATCAAACAACTTCGAGAATGCACCTAAGACATTATCTGAGTAGTAAGAACAAGGCAAGCACCCCCTTAACCATGTTCATTCTAATATTTCAATTATTATATATTGTTTGCAAAATCTATTATGCATGCATGTATATTCTATTAAAACTATTATACTGTGGGTAATGGTAGTTATAATTGCTCATATGCATTAAACCTCCTTGCAAATTTGATACCCTCACTGTTATAACCACTAGGACATGCTTTAGACACTATTTACTATCAAATTGAGAATATTACATTGATATATGGTCTAGATGCTTAGCCACGCAATAACTTTTTCTAAGCTTGATATTTCAAAAAATTGTGTATCGACATGGTGGTTTCAAAATGTTAGACTAGAAGAGAAATCTCTATTAGTTTGGTGTAAAACAAAATAAAAAAACCTAGTTTTTAGATGTGGGTGAGTTATATGATAAACTATTAAATGGGAGAAGAAACCATGCATATAGATAGGGGGAGATTCTCGCCCAGGTCAATTAAAGACCAAACATTATTGCTGCACATCTAAGTCACATTGTACAACTACATGTGCTATATGGGTTTTGGCTTTAGCTAATTAAGTTGTCTAGGTCTAGCCTTACATTGTGGTAGGCACAGATATAGTGAGGGTATTCCGAGTGAAGGTCTGCTCATAGGAGCTCCCTTCACCAAGGTGTTGGGGCCAAAACTTGCTAATACAACGGTGAATGCTCATTTAAGTGACGAACACTCTATGTGAGGGTCTGTCATGCAGCTCACTTGGGGTACCTAAGTGAGGGCTTGTCCATTCATCGGGCTGGTGCAAGGTTAGGACCAGATGATCTAAAGGCTATATGATAATCACATTCATCACACGCCAAAGGGAGCGTGAAGTTGCCAATAATATAATTGATTATCTCATGTGGGTAAAGTTGTACAACCTCTCGAGATGTTAAAAACTATTTAAATAGACGTGCTCATGGTCATGAGCATGGTTGGATGCAACCACAATGGGTATACCTTTCCTTTTCAAAACTATTTCACTGAACATAATAGGATGTCATGTATGTCTAATCATGCCGTACCCATGGGTGGGAATTGTGCGATGTTCACAGGCAAGGAAGGCTGCAAATGGATTTGATATACTATTATGGAAGTTATATAAATGTGATGTCAAATTCTCTTTACAATTCTGCTGTAAATTATTACTTATCGATATTGCAAATAAAAATTTGCTTCATGCTGAATATATCTTAGCATAGAGCCTCATCTATTGATAGCTTTGCATGTATGTATAATTTTGCGATATACTACAAGTCTTGTTGAGTACACAATGTACTCAACCTTACTTAAATTATTGTTGATCAGAGTATGAAGAAGAATATATGCCCGATGATGCGTACTTTGCCCCTGGCACTAGGGAATTCGATGATTGGTCTTTCTAGGGCCTAACTCCAGCCGGTTCCCTATGGGCTATGGTGTCGAGACCCAAATATGCAAATTCGGACTCTCCTATATATTCTACACTAGTCCAGGATCACGCTAGTGCACACAGTATAAACAAAGATGAAATATCAACCATATCACGATTTACTAAGAAAAGACTCGAATATTGTTAACTATCAGAGTTGCGATGTTATGACCAAACTTACAGATAATAGCGTGAATGGCTCAAGAAACTTGTAGTGGAAAACAGAAATAAGTATAGTTGCCATTCAACATGTCCACAGGCAATCGACTGGGGAGCGAAGTCCTAATCCATGAAATCATCAAAGAATCCTCCTTCTAGTACCTCCTCCTGTTCTGGACCTTCTTCCTCAACTAAGCAAATATGGATAGAGCCGTGAGTACATAGAGTACTCAACAAGTCGTTTGCAACAAAGAATGCAGTATAAAATGCAAGGCTTACCAAAGGATGGCTGAAAGGTTAATTTTGCCGAAAGCAACAATTTAAAGTAAATACAATAAATAGATTGAAAGTGAACTTTGAAAATGATTAATAAATAAGTAATCAATGGAATTGAGACAATCCATAAGTGAACTGACCATTCAGTCTAGTGAATCACCCATGAACTAAGATTCATGAAATGAACCACCAGTGAACTAAACATTCACTCCCCAACTTAACCCATCCAGATTTTTATGAAAACTCTACCCCTCGTGTGAAATTAACGAACATTGTCCATAACCAAGGACACGGCTATTCGAATAGTTTTACACTCTTCAGAGGTTGTACAAGTGTACCCACACGATGTGATAATCCTCGCGTTAAAGGAAATCACAACAAGACTTTTACATTGCTCCATCTCAATTTGACCTCGCTCACTAAGGTTCCGCTATGAGTAGGCTAACCACCTAGTCGATAATTGCCCCCTCTTGCGCCAAAACAACATCAGTAGCAAAATCAAAGTTGAGACTTCACAAATTATTATGCTAAGTCTATCCCATACTAGACATGTGGTTTGTATGACAAAGCTCAGATCAATGGCGCACAAAGTTAAGTCCTTAGACATTACCTAGGTGAAACATTCACATCCTAATGTGCAAACTGCAACCCCTTTACTGCACAATCATTCGTCTAAGTAAAAATCATTTTTGTATAACCAACACCAATGACACTACCCATGTCATAGTACCCAAAATTTATTACTGTGGTTGACCACCACGTTCCAATATATCATTGAGTCAAAATTAATTAATTAATCACATGTGATTATAATCCCAACATTACTATAAGCATGGCTAAGCAATTTAAGTGCACAACCCATGTGACAACTAATATTGCATCACTATATAATTATCCATCCTATGGTGAACTTAGAATCATGACATTCAAATTATCAAGGATGAATTAATCAAATAGGGCATTAGCTACCAAATATAAGAGTTTGTAATAAAATAGCGATGCATGATAATTTAAAACAAAATAATACATAATCGATGTGAAAACTAGATTCATTATGATCAATTTGGCTCTTGATCTTCAAATCTTGCTTCAGCTCTTTCGACGGCGTGATCTAACGAGAGAGAAAACGAAATGAAATATAAAACAAATCAAAATGAAATCAAAATGAACTCCAAAAACTTCAAAACTAGAACTAAAAGGTAGTGCTCAATTTTAGATGAATTTAGGAAAAAGAACCGGGTCAATCGGAGCTAGGACGGACAAGAACGGGCTCTCGGAAAATCTAATCTAAAGGAAAAGGCTGAAAAATCTATGTGAGTTCAAGGCGAACATGGCGACGTGCTCTCGGGAAGAAGATGAACAGTGCTTGCACCGTTGGATGGACGACGCGTGGCACTGAGGGGAATCGGACGGCTGAGAAAGTGGCGGGTGGCGGGATATAGGCGGGCGAGCGGTAGATTGCTGTCGCATGTCGAGCGTGGGGTGGGCCAGGCTGGCGGGCGGAATGGGCCGGAGGGAGTGGGCTTCGGCCCAACTGGCTTTTGGATTTTTATGGATTTTCTCAATTTCAAAAATTCAACTAAAATATTTTGAGCTCGAGAAAAATAATAACTAAATCCAGAAAAAACCTAGAAAATTCTAGAAAAATCCTTGATACACAATGAACCCAAATAAAATATTTCCAGAAAATGTTAAAGTAGTATTTAGTCATGTTAAATCATTTTAATCAGTAAAAATTCAATTTAAACTTTAATTAATTCCAGAAAAATTCAAATGGTGAATTTTATTTTAAAAGATTCGAAAAGGTTCTGGCTTGATTGAGTGGCCTGACAATTCGCTCTAGTAAATCACCCGTGAACTAAGATTCATGAAATGAACCACCAGTGAACTAAACATTCACTCCCCAACTTAACACAACCAGATTTTTATAAAAACTCTACCCCTTGTGTGAAATCACCGACTATTGTCCACAACTGGGGGCACAGCTATTCGAATAGTTTTACACTCTGTAGAGATTATACAACTGTACCCACACGATGTGATAATCCTCACGTTAAAGAAATTCACAACAAGGTTTTTACAATGCTCCATTTCAACCCGACCTCACTCGGTAAGGTTTCGCCGTCGAGTAGGCTAACAACCTAGTTGATAATTGCCCCCTCTTGAGCCAAAACAATATCAATAGTGAAATGAAAATTGAAACTTCACAAATTATTATACTAGGTCTATCCTATACTAGACATGTGGTTTGTACAATAAAGCTTAGATCAATGGCACACAAAGTTAAGTCCTTAGACATTACCCAGGCGAAACATCCACATCCCAATTTGTGAACTACACCCCCTTTACTGCACAATCATTCACCCAAGTGAAAACCATTTTTGTATAACCAACACCAATAACACTACACATGTCATGGTATTCAAATTTTATAATTGTGGCTGACCACTATGTTCCAATATATCATTAAGTCAAAATTAATTAATTAATCATATGTGATGATAAACCCAACGTTACTATAAGCATGGCTAAGAAATTTAAGTGTACAACCCATGTTATAACTAATATTACATCACTAGATAATTACCCATCCTATGGTGACATTAGAATCATGGCATTCAAATTATCAAAGAGGAATTAATCAAATAGGACATTAACTACCAAATACAAGGATTTGTAATAAAATAGAAAACTAGGTTCAACATGATCAAAGGACATGACTTGCTGTGGCCTTGCTCAGTTAATAGCTCTTGATCTTCAAATCTTGCTTCAGCTCTTTCGAAGGCGTGAACTAACAAGAGAGAAAATAAAACAAAATGAAACAAAACAAATTCAAATGAAATCCAAATAAACTCCAAAAACTTCAAAACAAGAACCAAAGGTAGAGCTCAATTTTATATGAATTTAGGAAAAAGAATCGGGTCAATCGAAGCTAGGACGGAGAAGAACAGGCTCGCAGAAAATGTAATCTAAAAGAAAAGGCTAAAAATTCCAAAAAGCTACTGTGCTATGAACTAGGTGCACAGAAAGGCTGGTCTACGGTGAACTTAGCTCACAGAATAGTGCACGGTGTGACTGGGTGGCTAGGCTGACGTGGCTGACACGTGGCGTGACACCTCGGATCTAGGGCTAAGGTTGCATTCGATGCGGCTACTGACTCAGCTAGGGTTGATGAGGCTTGATCCACCGGTCTACGGCACAGTGTAACTAACCAGTGGGACCCGGCTATAGACGGCACGATGCATGGAGGACGGCTCTCGGGGAGTCGAAACGGCACGGGCGCACGGGTGGGGGTGATGCGGCGGTGCACAAACCGAGGCGGCGTGGTCGGTGGGACTCATGCTGGTGCGGCCAAGCGTGCGGGTGAGGTGAGCAAGTGAGCAACGCCAGACTAGCCGAAGAGACAGTGGTGGTTGGCCGAACGAGTGAGAGGTGGTGGCTTGAACGGTGACTCATCGGTAGCGGTGGAACGGCAAGGGAAAAGTGGCGAACGAAGGTGAGATCATCGGCCGAAGATGAAGACAATGGCGGACACCGACACTGAAGACGATGATGAAGGTGACGGTGGAGAAGCGACTGTGGGTGACAAGGGCGACAGATGCTCGGGAAAGGGAAAATGAGAGGGTCGACCGGCTCTTTATACCTGGGCGCCGAGGAGGCGGGGTCAGACACGACAGAGAGTTCGCGGTGGAGACGGCGGGCCATGGCAAATTTCGAGGCAAACACAACAGCGCGCTCCTAGGAAGAAGATGAATAATGCTTGCACCGTTGGATGGATGATGCGTGGCACTGAGGGGAATCGGACGGTTGAGAAAGGGGCAGGTGGCTGGATACAGGCGGGCGAGCGGTAGATGGCTGATGTGTGTCGAGTGCAGGGTGGGCTAGGCTGGCGAGCAGAGCAGGCCAAAGGGAGTAAGCTTTGGCCCAACTGGCTTTTGGATCTTTAGGGATTTTCTCAATTTCAGAAATTCAACTAAAGCATTTTGAGCTCCACAAAAATAGCAACTAAATCTAGAAAAAACCTAGGAAATTCCAGAAAAATCCTTGAAACACAAGGAACCCAAATAAAATATTTCCAACAAATGTTAAATTGTATTTAGTCATGTTAAATCCTTTTACTTAGTAAAAATTCAATTTAAGCTTTAATTAATTCCAAAAAAATCCAAATGGTGAATTTTATTTAAAAAGCTTCAAAAAGGCTCTGAAAATCAGGATGTTACATATGGTGGCATACCACAGGGTGCTTTTGCTTATTTACTTATCTTCTGCTATAATTTACTCTTAACTCTGATGTTTATTTGGCCAGTCGGCCATATATTGTAAACTTAATCTCGCATCGCTTATGTATTCGCCCCTTTTGTTGTAAATTTATTTTTGATATGTATGGATGTGATCTCAATGTTGTGAATGTGTGTACTAGCTACTGATCATAGGACTAGTACAGAACACAAACAGTGATTTCGGGTATTCCATGCCTAGGGTCTCCATATCAACAAAGATGTTATCTCCAACTATTGGAAAGATGAACTATAAGATTAATTTGATAAATTAAAGAAATGAGCATCACCTGTAGAACACATGCCATAATCCTTAAAAGATTATCCCACGGTAAATAATACCCAATATCCCAGATAATCATAGGTCTATCCTATCTCATGAAATTTTCTTAATAAATAAAAAATAATAAAAGAAGCTATTAAATTAAAGCTTGAGCTATCATATTCCACAATCGTCTATGTCTAGATATCTTTGAATCCTAAGTAGAATATTTCCATGAACATTCCTTCACCATTGAATCATTCTTTGGATTATTTCGTAGCGAAATTTCTCTGCCATTCCCCCTTTTGTGCAAAACTTTGTTTCACTTTGTCAAGCATCTCGTATCACCAACTCAATCATAATAAAACTTAATTAAGTTTAATTTAGATTTATTTGAGTCTTTCGAAGTTCTTTGGATTTATTTGGTTTTTCTATCTTTTATTGTGTAATTAGAAATTGAAGTCTCGAACAATCGACAACTCAAATAGGATCAAGATCTAGATAAAGACAGACTAAGAATTCAAGACCTTGACCAAGAAGGCTTTGAGTAAGATCAAGGCCATGTTAAATTGAGCAAGATAAGTCCTTACTTTGATCATCATCTTAAACATACATTTTATGCAAATTATATTTGTCTAAATTATCAAGTTGCATGCTTTTATTTCTTATGCAAATTTATGTTAAATGTTAAGATTGTAGATACATACCTATCAATCATAATATTAATATTACACTCCACCCTTGGACATTGATCACATAATCCTTGTCACCCAAGGAAATTAATGGCAACCATACTAGCTATACTAGCTGTAAGTCGTACTTAAGCGCTATGCTTATTCTTGCTTAGAAGCAACAACTAAAATGGGATCAAGATCTTGATAAAAATGAAGACTAAGAATTCGAGACCTCGACCAAGAAGGCTTTGAGTAAGATCAAGGCCATGGTAAATTGAGCAAGGCAAGTCATTACTTTGATCATCTTGAACCTATATTTTATGCAAATTATATTTGTGTAAATTATCAAGTTGCACACTTTTATTTGTTATGCAAATTTATGTTAAATCTTAAGATCGTAGATACATGCCTATCAATCATAATATTAATATTACACTCCACCCATGGACATTGATCACATAATCCTTCTCACTCTAGAAAATTAATGGCAATCATACTTAAGCGCCATGCTTAGTCTTGCTTGGGTGCTCGGGGGATTAACAATGCCCTCTTGTAACTTTCAAATCATGGAAATGGTTTTGGGCAGTCATTGAATGTAGATGGCTGGTATGTTTGAATAACTTATTTTCATGTTCCCCCAGAACTATGAAACTTGTTCTACCATATCTAGGCAGATGGTAAGAGGTATTGGTGCGGACGTAGCATAAGAATGGTGGTTTGTGGTGGTTCTGCATTTTAGTTAACACAAAACTTCATTCAAGTTGTAGCAAAACGTCATAGCTAACTGGTTCTTGAACTCAATAAATTATAGGTTAATTTTTTATGCTGCGCTTTATTATGATATAATTCCTCATTATTAATTTTAGAGGTTTGTCTTCTCTAGATATAGGTAACCCACATGGTTTGGTCGTCGAAGCCTTGCGGATGCTCATACAGACGGTTCTCAGCAATGAGGAAGAGCTTAAACTAAAATATTTCAAGGATGATTCACCTACCAAGCTTTGCTCGACTGAAGCTTTTCTGAAGGCAATGCTGGATGTGCCATTTGCATTCAAGATAGTGGAAGCTATGCTCTACATTGCTAACTTTTATTTGGAGATCAATCAGCTGAGGATGTCATATGCTACTCTTGAGGTACAGTTTGAGCACTTGATCAAATATTTTATAGCTTCTTCAAAAAATGATACACAATCTTATTGGCTACCTATTTTACTTCAAATCTTGCTCAATATTCTCTCTTTTATATAATTGTTTAAATCCTTGTTACTGTTATTGTTTTCTTCTTTTTATTATCATATCCGAATGTTTTACTCATTTTATTTGTCCAGGTAGCTTGTCAGGAGCTGTGAAACAGCAGGCTACTCCACAAAGTCCTTGAGACTGTTCTAAACTTTAGCAACTTCAGCAACTTGAGAGTGCTGGAGCCAACCACTCTCCTGAAGATAGTTGATGTCAAGGGAGTGATGGCAAGGCTGCACTCCTACAACTTGTTGTCCAGGAAATTGTGAAACTTGAAGGATACAACCCGATGTACTCTGGGTTAGTGACATGCAAAACGAACACAAGCACTCTGTAGTATGATGTTGAATGCAGAAAGCATTGTCTCTAGGTTGTCTCCAAACTCACAGCTGAGTTGATCAATACTAAGAAAGCTGCATCCGTCGATATTGTGAATCATGTTGAATCCTGAATACTCGGTGCATAATGCAAGGTGGAGAAGAAGATAAATTATAGCAACTTTTTACAGGAAGATAAATTTAAGCTACTAATTGTATGTGTTTTTTTCCAATAGTGAGATGAGCTATGTTGCAACACATAGAAGACGAATAATATTTGACGTCAATTGAGTCGAGTTGTACGTTGTCTATGGAACCCACAAATTTACTGCATGAACATAGATGATTTGCATCTTTTGGCATAGGAACAAGAAGCTTTTGGACGTTGACAACTCTGACTGCTATTATGAGTTGTTAGGGAGGTAGTTTTTATGTGTAGGTCTTAAACATCCGATGAAAAAGACTTTTGCTGCATACACTATATGCAGGCTTAATGAATTTTCATTGATGTAGATCCTACTTCCTTAGTTTTCAATTATTGTATATGGTCAAGTAATTAATCAGCTGTCATTTTCGCCATTCTTTTTCACTTGATGTCTTGGAATTTGTGCTATCGTACTTTCTAAAGTTTGACTGCCATCATTAGATTTGTCGTTACTAAAATCTCACTATCGTATTTTCTCAATGAAATGGTTTCTTTATGGTAAATCTCCAGCGTCACTAATAAATTGTAAGTTCCCTTTTTTTTTGCATCAAAGCTATTTTTTGTAGGCATTTTGATTGTGTAGGAACTAGGAAAGATGGTGTAGACTCTACGCGAATATTATATGGATTTTGTAGGCATTTTTTCTAGTCGATTTGTTTCCCCGTATTGGGTCTCTTCCGATGGAGAGTATACATGGTCTTATTTGGCACCAATATAACATGTTAATTATTTCGTGCGCATACTTGATCTTGTCGTTTGAATCCAAAATAGAAAAAAATTAGTGGACTGCAACATATGATTACAGTGCATTCAGCATAGGAATTGATATTTTGCCACATGTTGGAATTCAACTAGCATTTGGATATGTGTTTTTGTGATGGGATAATATTGGAATTTTGATGGTATTTGTTTTTATGATGTCTACCAAGGCGGAGTAGGCATGACACAGTCTTAGCAGAGTGCAGCTGGGCGTGGCAGTAGAGCCGAGGGGGCAGTGTAGGCCGAGCATAGAGGCAGAGACACGGCGTGGGCTGGGGCGGAGATCAGCAGGTTGGATTGATGGAGTCGATGGCGTGGTGTAAGCCGAGCTTGATAAAGGTGGCTCGATGTGTTAGGTAATATGATTTTTTTTTTATTTGTAGCAACGTATGGGCATTTAGCTAGCTAAAAGAAAGAAAACTGAATGAATCAGCGACAATGCAACAACTCAAAGGCAGTCGACTCCATTCATTCATCCGATCCTATGGAATCATACCTTTTGCTATACATCTAACATAATACATAACAGTATAACCTGTTGATAGTCCTACATGGAGAGTGGTCCTTTTCGCCAATGTTTGTAGAGTGGAAGAACAATACAAATTGGGCTAGGAAACACGAACAGCAGCAGCGTACTGTGCTAATTATTGAGCGAGCGGAGTAGAGAAAAGGAACTTGTATACTAGAAAGAAAGAGAGAAAGAAAGTGACCACCGAGAAAGGGAGAAAGGAAGGAGGGAGAAGAAGAAGAAGACTCACATCCAATTTTTTGGGGGCGGACCTTGCTATTGATGCCCTTGGCTTCTTTAATTTTTGGCGGGTAGGGCAATCAATCAATTCAATTCAAGCGATGAATAGAGGAGGGGGGGATGGAATTTCCAAGGAAAAAGGGGTTGCGATTAGGAGTCCGGCGAGGATAGATAGATTCCCCACTAACACAACCATCACTTTTCTCGACGAGAGGAGAGGAGGGGAGTTTCGTTCCTTCTTCTTCTTCCTCTTCTTCTTTTTCTTCTGTTTGTTTCTCCCAAGTGCAGCGCAACGCGGCAGGCAATCTCACGTGACTAATTCTTACTTCTCGCATGAGACGAGCAGTAAAATATGTAAGATCGTTTAGCACAATCAGAGAGGGTGAATGATTACTTCCGCTTTCTGCAATCTCTACGTAGTCGATGAAAAATCTGACCACTCGAATAAACACTTGATGCTCAGCTTTGTTCGTAGTCATATACTTCGCCCAAACAACAATCACCAGAAACCACGAACCAGATTGATTCAATATGTTCTTTATTGCTAGATTTCCATGGATTTACAAAGCGCCCTCACAACCACCCCTAAAAACCCTAGCACAAAAAACTTCCTCAGGAACCTCGACTAAAACCTTTAGTCTCTTCCTGCTTTTACCGTGTTCGACTTAAATACGAAAATGAAATCCTATCTCTTCCTCAAATCAATGGACCCGAAACCCTTCCAAATACAGGTTATATTCTGTAACATCCTAAAATTTGGATGTTTGAGATTTGGAGTAATTTGAAAACTTTTATTTGCATCTTATTGGCATTTGAATTTTTGGCTCAAAATCTTATTTGGGTTTTCCCGAATTTGGTGCTAAGCAAAATAAAAACTGGGAATAAATTTCAAATACAAATAAAATTATGACGATAAAAGATAAGAAATAATTTAGGGGAATTTAAAACTCTAAGAATCAAAATACCAAAAATCTTGGATTCAAATCCAAGTCAATAAAATGAAACCAAGAATTCCATCTTTTAATTTAAATAGCATACAAAAACCCAAGTTTGGACCTCCAAAAATTTATACATATAATTTATAGCAAGAATTAAATAAAATCTAAAATAGAAGGTTATTACATTTTGTATCAAGATAATTGAGCCAAAACTTGGAAACTCAAAATCAAGATTCAGATTTCAAAAACTGCTTAAACTCCTCATTTTCTCTCATTCTTTTTCCAAAATCCCTCTCTATTACATGTGGGCCCCCCTTCTTTTCCTCTCACTCCCTCTCTCTTTCCTTCTCTCCCCTGCCGCTGGGCCCCGGTTTCCCCTGTCTCCTCCTCTCTTCCTCGTTCGCTTGGTGGAGCAGGTGCCGCGTCTCCCTCAGCGCGCTGGCTCCTCCTTCCCCCTTCTTCCATGGCTGAGCTCGCTCCACGTCCTCCCTCCCCGCGCCATCATGCGCCTGCCGCAGCCCTGCCTCCCTCTGCCTTCGCTGCACGCTCGAGCCCCATGCTGGACTTGTCCCTTCGCCGCTCGTTCCGTCCCCTCCGCGCGCATGCGCGTGCTCTGCTGCCCCCTGCGCCGCGCCGGGCCCTGCACTGGACCTCCCCACCGCCCGATTCTCCGTGCCTCTCTCGCCCTCTGCGCCTACAAGAGCCCCGTTTCCTTTCCTCCTTGCTCCCCACGCCACTCCCATCCTTTTTCCCCTTCCTCTTTTCCCTCCGCCCGTGAGCAAACGGCCACCGCCGTGCCGAGAGTAATTCCGGTGAACCGGTGGACCTCCGGCCAATTCCGCCGCAGTGAAGTATCTTCGTGGCATTCCGAGGCTGTCCCAATCGTCAGCCGGTGTCCTCCGCCGCCCAGGTCTCCCAGCCACGACGACCCGGCCGCACCGCCGCATGCGCCCGCCGCCGGCTCACCTCCGCCACCCTCCGACCCGCTCGGCTGCTCAGGTAAGCTCCAGGAGTCCTGCTCGTGCTTCTCCGCGCCTTTACTCCTTCCCGCACCCCTCCAATCACCGGCGCCCGATCTCCCCCATTTGCCGTCCGCCAAGCGTCACCGTCGGCTTACCTTAGTTTCTCCCCTGCAGAAGTCAGCACCTCCCCGGGTTCCTCGTCAGCCGGGCAGTCCATTCTAGCGGCCGTCGTTGCCTTTCCAGCCCTTCCCGCCGGCGGCGTCGCCACGCATCCCCGGCGCCTCCCTACCCCTGTTCGGCCTCTGCTCTGTTCGGGTTCCCAGCCGAAGGCAGTGCCCCTTTGTCCATCTTCCTTGTGTCTATGGTTCTGAGTAGGTATGTGGGCTAGCTAGCTAAATACAATACATGATTCCTCACCCAATGATCTTAATGGTAAATTCAATTAAATGATAAATCAAATAGTTTCATAAAATTTATTAAGTGATATGTCATAACCATTTAAAAGGAAGTACATATTTAAGTTAGAAGGTTGTGATTTATAATCTCCATCCTTAGTACATTCCCGATAAATAAATCTCAACGCTGGATATAGTTAATAATGGCAATAAAGTGAGAGTTGGTATTTGGATTAACGTTACACATAAAATGACTACGGATGAATATTGAAATACGCCGGTAGAATATATGGTAAGAACTATTTGCTCAACAAAAGCCCTAGGTCATCAAGATTCGAAATAATCTCACAGACATGTACATACTCTAAATTGAACCTGTTACCATTAACACAAGTGAATAGGATCACATAAAATGGTACATACCAAGCTTTGCTTAGATAGCTAAGTTTAAGCTAAGGTTAGAAATAAAACTAAGCCTAGTGGTAGATAGAGCATAAGCAAGATAATAATAGTACCATTAATTAAATCTTACACTAGCGTTAGTACATAATAGTGTTGAGCATAATTGTATATATAGTAAGATGGGACCCGTATGAATAGACCCCAATTCAAATCAAACTTAGTCGGACGATAAATGGTGGTACATAAAATGTCCTACCACAAAATGCCATACCCTAGATTACAAGGCTAATTTGGTAAGCTAAAATTTGCAAACATTTATATCATATGTCCTGAACATTAGCACTCGACAAAATGCACCAATTCATAGGTTTAACTTAGCTCATGGAATTTCCTCGATAAATACCAAATTAATAAAAGAAATTGTTAACAAAAAGATACAGTCATCGTACTCTACCATTGCCCTTACCTCAATTAACCCAAATCACCCATTAACTCATAATAAAACTAAATTGAGTTTATTCGGATTGATTTGAATCTTTTTGAGTTATTTGCTTTTATTTGGATTCAGTCGTTTGTCACGTAATTAGAAAGTGGGAGTCGTGAAGATTCAGTGGATCCAGCGAGATTAAGCTCGAAGTGAAGATGAAGAATAGAATCTCAAGAGAAAGCTTCGAGTGAGCTCAAGACCGCGGTAAACCGCTCCAGGCGAGTCAATACTTTGATCATATTGAACCTACATTTTCTGCAAATTATTTTTGTTTAAATTATCAAATTGCATGCTGTTATTTTATATGCAAATACATGTTTAATTTAAGATTTTAGTTATATGCCCATTGTTTGCTTGATTAATATTACACCCCCTTTTGGAATACTTGAATATGTGAACCTTGTCACCCTAGCAAAATATAAGAGTAACATTTCAAAAATAAGTCCCTAGTGATATGCTATGCTTAGTACTGCATAAATACTCGGGGGCGCTGAAATGCCCCAAACACTCATGTCATTTTTAATCATGAGAAACTGGTTTGGGCAGTCATGGTGGGAATCACTGGTGTATGTTGGTATGATTACTTTATGTTCTGAAAAACCCCAACTTGCTTATATATCTGGGCGGATGGTTCGAGGGTGTGTATGTGTGGTGCAGTGGAAGCACAAAGTGGGTTAGTGGTAGACCGCCCAGATACCACTAAGGACTGAATCTTGTCATGACCTCCTGTGTAAAACCGTACAACCACAAGTCTGTAAAGTACAACTTGGCTGAGTAAACTTATCGAAATCCCGGACTCATCTCACTGGTAGTGGATTGATGGGGTTATGCTATGGCAAGGGGGCCTGAAGGGACACCAGGTAGGGTGAAGTTTCTCAGTCGTACTAGCGCAGAGGGGAGGGAAGCCCGTACGCTAGTAGCAGTGAGAAACATCCCGTGCAATTAGATGGGACCCATCGCAAATGGGAGAAGCCCATATAGTGGGATGAGAGAAAGGACTAGATACTTTGAAAAGTCACTGTGATGGTCTGCTCAACCACATGACTAAGGAATCGTGTGGGGCAACGAGTTGATTGTCTCTTGTGGTGAAAGTGTACAAACTCTGCAGAGTCAAAACTATTCGAATAGTCGTGCCCACGGTCAAGGGCGGACATGGGAACTTAACCAGATATAGTTCTATTTAAAAATGTTTTGTGGGTGGGAATGGAAAAGTGAAGGGCGAAGGACTGCCCTGGTTTGGAATTGTCCTGGGTGTCGTCCCAGTGGTAAGTTAAGCGGCTATAACGCTGAAGAAATTGCTATATGGTGCAGATGCCATGTAACGGTGGATGGAATCTGAATCGATATTAATAATGCATTTCCTTGTACATTATAATTTGTTCCAAAATTGCTAAGTCATAGGGCTTTTTAATTAATTGTATTCAAAAGCACTCTATGCAAAATAAAATAGCCCGAGCCTCTCCTTTGTTAAGCTATGCATACTATTTATTTGCATTCTGTGTATTGGCTCGCGGAGCACGGGGTCGGAGTGCTCATGCTCTCTTTTGCGACAAAATTCAGAATCAGGAGTCAAATCACCTCGCTTCAGCAACAAGATTGGACAAGCTGGCCGAGAAGATGAAGATGTCAAGGGCTAGGTCGCGAACCTCCAGTTGGCTGCCTGTGGGCATGTCCTGAAGGTCCCACCTGTGTGCTTCGTTCTTCCGCTGCTGCAATTTAATGATTTCGGCCTAATCGGCCCATGAGTAAGTCTACTATTAAATTTTACGCTTCCGCATGATATGTATTGTGATATTCATTACTGTAACTGTGAGCACTATCTACTGATCCAGGGAATAGTGCAGTAATCACAGAGGAATCCGGATGTTAATATCTGGGTCCCTACAGCGATGGTATCAGAGCATATCGACTGCAGGTCGTGACCTAGTTAGCCTGGCCATTAGTGTATAACTAGAATTATTTCATTAGTATCTATTTTCACAAATATAAGTTATAATGCTCATTCTCATCTCTCTTAGGCGATTCCCCCTTATCTATATGCTACCCTAGCCATTTTACTTCTAAAGCTCCCTTACCCCGAAGTTCAAAACGTGATAAAAATCGAGTACTCCTCTTGTAAATGTTCTATGAAAACACACTTGGGCCAAGAATCATGATGCTTACCCTTGAAACTTAATTGTTTTATCCTTGGAGGAAATAATAGTGTGAATTTTGGGGTAAATGGATTGGTGGAGCTTAAATGAATAGATTAACCAGACAGATAAATTAAGTGATTCCTGGAGAAATAGAAAGTGTGAAACTAATTAAAGGATTGCAACACTGATAAATTGTGTAATTCCTGGAAGATTTTTACAATAATAAAAAAAGGGTAGGATCGATTGCCAAATGAATTAATAGAGTTTTAAGAAATTGGAGATATGATAACAGCTATCGGAGTACATGCTTGATTAATAACATTATTCCTGGAAGATGTTCATGATAATGAATTAATTCGGAGGTTGTCACTGAAGATTTAGGCGGTTACTAGAGGAGCAACTATGATTTTGAATACAATCTTGGATTATTAGAAGGTCACGATACGAAAGTCATCAGTGGATCAAAAAAAAATTATTATTTGATTGGTGGGTTCAGAGTAAGGGTATTGGATTTTCAATAGACTGTAAAGATGAGAAGTTTATCAATAATGAATCCAAGATTGGGATTATACATACATAGTGAAATACGAGATTTAATTCACAAATTTATGTTGGAAGTACAGAGTTAGGCGAGAATTAGATAACGATGGCTGGATGGATTAACTGAAATGTTTAGAAGTTGAAGATGTGATCACAACTACCGGAGTATAGATTTGATTAATAACACAACTCTCGGAGGATGTATGTAATAATGAAACAAATTGGGGATAGTGAAGACTTAGGTTAATCACTGGAGAAGCAAATTAAGGATTTAAATTAATAATACCAGACTGGATTATTAGGGAGTCTCGCTACAAATATCATCGGTAGATCTAAGGTAAAGAATACTAGACTTTCATTGGATTCAAAAACTGATCAAGTTGGCAAATAATCGGTTTGAGATTGGGATTATATGGCCCTAATGAAATAAGAGAATTGAATTATAAATCTATGGTGGAAGATAAAGATTAGGTGAAGATTAGATACCCATAGCAGGATTAATGAAATTGAGAAGACACAACAGGAAGTGTACGATTGGTGGATCGAATGAATAAAGATACCCGCAGATTGGAGTTTCAGACGACGATAAAACTATGACTAAATAATGAAGGGAGATAGTCTAGATACAATCTACAAAAATGGAAGTTATAATTATCAAGGCCGTAGGATTCTAGGCCTTATGTATGAAGATCATATGGGAGTGAATCAAAACATTGATGGATAGGGATTTGTATTTCCAAAACAATTACAAGGACGAGTACTAATCACCTCCCGATACTTCCTCTTCCTTCTATGGATTTCAAGAGAAAATTTTATTCACCTTCTCTTACCCCTGCTCCAAAATTTAAGATTAGGATCGTCGAAGATGGTCACGAAGATAAGGTGGTCTCGTTTTAAACAGACTATGTAGGTAAACCATGTGCCTTCTTATGTGTGCTCCCCGAGTAGACGATGTATTGCTACATGATTTCTATTTGGACCTGTGCACTGCCTTCTTGCCCTCAGGCGTCCTATTTCGCAGTCACAGGAAAAGCTTGCTTTTAAAAAAAAATTTATGTGGCTCAGTATCACTCTAGCTTCCTGGATGTGCTCTTTTAAAATCAGAATGGGTTTGGATTACCTTACCCCCACGATTCTATCCTTACCTCATGCTATTCCCTCTCACCTCTTGCTGAAAACCCCATCGGATCCAAAGGACGAAACAAGAAGTAACCCAAAACCAGGGCAATCCAGAAGAAGTGAAGACTCTGCAACCTTCCAGTATTTAAAGAAAACAACATCACTGTGAAGAAGACCACCGCTAGGAGAGTGTCCACTGGGCGAGGTCTCCCATTCCTGCGAAGAACAAGACTCTTGCCCCAAGGTTGCTTCTTGAATCTATTGCAGACCAAGGCAACCAAAGTACAACTGGTGAGTCACCAAATCGCCACAAGACCCATTATGCCTGGAACTAGAAGAGACGAATAATGACTAATGATACCCATTTTAAGGGGGGTAGCACTAAGAGACAAAATGTTGAAGAACTACCACGATGTATGCTTTGGAGGTGCAACACCCTGGACTCAGAGCTAATCGAGCCAGTACGAGAAGATTTGCAAAACCGGAAGTCTTACAGTGATAAGGACAAAAGACCACCATATAGATATGTCCATCGTCACCTCTGTATTCCTAAAGCCCTCTATCCCTAGGGTACAGACTATGAAATTCTACAACCATATGTCCAATCGACGATGCAACTACTCCACTCTACGATGACATGAAGACGACAATGACAAAGAGCAAATACATGAGAGTCTATGACCTATCCAGGAAAACAAGGTTTCTCTCTTCCCCTTTTGACTTCTCCAAGTTCTAACCCCTATTGTGCAGCTTTTCGTCTCTCTGTGAGGCTAAGGAACTATACGTCGGGCAACACCCCAAAACCTATTGCTAGCCAATATAACTCATCTCCATTCTTTCTGCTCTACCGGAATCTCGGGGGCGAGATTCTTTTTAAGGGGGGTAGGTTTGTAACATCCTAAAATTTGGATGTTTGAGATTTGGAGTAATTTGAAAACTTTTATTTGCATCTTATTGGCATTTGAATTTTTGGCTCAAAATCTTATTTGGGTTTTCCCGAATTTGGTGCTAAGCAAAATAAAAACTGGGAATAAATTTCAAATACAAATAAAATTATGACGATAAAAGATAAGAAATAATTTAGGGGAATTTAAAACTCTAAGAATCAAAATACCAAAAATCTTGGATTCAAATCCAAGTCAATAAAATGAAACCAAGAATTCCATCTTTTAATTTAAATAGCATACAAAAACCCAAGTTTGGACCTCCAAAAATTTATACATATAATTTATAGCAAGAATTAAATAAAATCTAAAATAGAAGGTTATTACATTTTGTATCAAGATAATTGAGCCAAAACTTGGAAACTCAAAATCAAGATTCAGATTTCAAAAACTGCTTAAACTCCTCATTTTCTCTCATTCTTTTTCCAAAATCCCTCTCTATTACATGTGGGCCCCCCTTCTTTTCCTCTCACTCCCTCTCTCTTTCCTTCTCTCCCCTGCCGCTGGGCCCCGGTTTCCCCTGTCTCCTCCTCTCTTCCTCGTTCGCTTGGTGGAGCAGGTGTCGCGTCTCCCTCAGCGCGCTGGCTCCTCCTTCCCCCTTCTTCCATGGCTGAGCTCGCTCCACGTCCTCCCTCCCCGCGTCATCATGCGCCTGCCGCAGCCCTGCCTCCCTCTGCCTTCGCTGCACGCTCGAGTCCCGTGCTGGACTTGTCCCTTCGCCGCTCGTTCCGTCCCCTCCGCGCTCCTGCGCGTGCTCTGCTGCCCCCTGCGCCGCGCCGGGCCCTGCACTGGACCTCCCCACCGCCCAATTCTCCGTGCCTCTCTCGCCCTCTGCGCCTACAAGAGCCCCGTTTCCTTTCCTCCTTGCTCCCCGCGCCACTCCCATCCTTTTTCCCCTTCCTCTTTTCCCTCCGCCCGTGAGCAAACGGCCACCGCCGTGCCGAGAGTAATTCCGGTAAACCGGTGGACCTCCGGCCAATTCCGTCGCAGTGAAGTATCTTCGTGGCATTCCGAGGCTGTCCCAATCGTCAGCCGGTGTCCTCCGCCGCCCAGGTCTCCCAGCCACGGCGACCCGGCCGCACCGCCGCATGCGCCCGCCGCCGGCTCACCTCCGCCACCCTCCGACCCGCTCGGCTGCTCAGGTAAGCTCCAGGAGTCCTGCTCGTGCTTCTCCGCGCCTTTACTCCTTCCCGCACCCCTCCAATCACCGGCGCCCGATCTCCCCCATTTGCCGTCCGCCAAGCGTCACCGTCGGCTTACCTTAGTTTCTCCCCTGCAGAAGTCAGCACCTCCCCGGGTTCCTCGTCAGCCGGTCAGTCCATTCTAGCGGCCGTTGTTGCCTTTCCAGCCCTTCCCGCCGGCGGCGTCGCCACGCATCCCCGGCGCCTCCCTACCCCTGTTCGGCCTCTGCTCTGTTCGGGTTCCCAGCCGAAGGCAGTGCCCCTTTGTCCATCTTCCTTGTGTCTATGGTTCTGAGTAGGTATGTGGGCTAGCTAGCTAAATACAATACATGATTCCTCACCCAATGATTTCAACAATGAATCCATGATCAAGCATGTAGCGAAATAATTTGTGGATGGTAAGAAGGGTAAAGAAATCACTTATAAATTTATGATAAAAAGATTGGTGTAACCTAATTAAAAACTTAACATTTGATTAGCTGTATGCCAACCAAGATTAAAAATTAGTCCTCGTATACAAGGTTAATCCAAATAAGCTTATGCCATAAACTCTTTCCTTATTATTAAGAAGTTAACATGAAGATAATAAAATAGTAATACTAATAATAAAAATGACATAACATCTGGCCGGCAGCCATAAAATAAATCTTAATGGTAAATTCAATTAAATGATAAATCAAATAGTTTCATAAAATTTATTAAGTGATATGTCATAACCATTTAAAAGGAAGTACATATTTAAGTTAGAAGGTTGTGATTTATAATCTCCATCCTTAGTACATCCCCGATAAATAAATCTCAACGCTGGATATAGTTAATAATGGCAATAAAGTGAGAGTTGGTATTTGGATTAACGTTACACATAAAATGACTACGGATGAATATTGAAATACGCCGGTAGAATATATGGTAAGAACTATTTGCTCAACAAAAGCCCTAGGTCATCAAGATTCGAAATAATCTCACAGACATGTACATACTCTAAATTGAACCTGTTACCATTAACACAAGTGAATAGGATCACATAAAATGGTACAAACCAAGCTTTGCTTAGATAGCTAAGTTTAAGCTAAGGTTAGAAATAAAACTAAGCCTAGTGGTAGATAGAGCATAAGCAAGATAATAATAGTACCATTAATTAAATCTTACACTAGCGTTAGTACATAATAGTGTTGATCATAATTGTATATATAGTAAGATGGGACCCGTATGAATAGACCCCAATTCAAATCAAACTTAGTCGGACGATAAATGGTGGTACATAAAATGTCCTACCACAAAATGCCATACCCTAGATTACAAGGCTAATTTGGTAAGCTAAAATTTGCAAACATTTATATCATATGTCCTGAACATTAGCACTCGACAAAATGCACCAATTCATAGGTTTAACTTAGCTCATGGAATTTCCTCGATAAATACCAAATTAATAAAAGAAATTGTTAACAAAAAGATACAGTCATCGTACTCTACCATTGCCCTTACCTCAATTAACCCAAATCACCCATTAACTCATAATAAAACTAAATTGAGTTTATTCGGATTGATTTGAATCTTTTTGAGTTATTTGCTTTTATTTGGATTCAGTCGTTTGTCGCGTAATTAGAAAGTGGGAGTCGTGAAGATTCAGTGGATCCAGCGAGATTAAGCTCGAAGTGAAGATGAAGAATAGAATCTCAAGAGAAAGCTTCGAGTGAGCTCAAGACCGCGGTAAACCGCTCCAGGCGAGTCAATACTTTGATCATATTGAACCTACATTTTCTGCAAATTATTTTTGTTTAAATTATCAAATTGCATGCTGTTATTTTATATGCAAATACATGTTTAATTTAAGATTTTAGTTATATGCCCATTGTTTGCTTGATTAATATTACACCCCCTTTTGGAATACTTGAATATGTGAACCTTGTCACCCTAGCAAAATATAAGAGTAACATTTCAAAAATAAGTCCCTAGTGATATGCTATGCTTAGTACTGCATAAATACTCGGGGGCGCTGAAATGCCCCAAACACTCATGTCATTTTTAATCATGAGAAACTGGTTTGGGCAGTCATGGTGGGAATCACTGGTGTATGTTGGTATGATTACTTTATGTTCCGAAAAACCCCAACTTGCTTATATATCTGGGCGGATGGTTCGAGGGTGTGTATGTGTGGTGCAGTGGAAGCACAAAGTGGGTTAGTGGTAGACCGCCCAGATACCACTAAGGACTGAATCTTGTCATGACCTCCTGTGTAAAACCGTACAACCACAAGTCTGTAAAGTACAACTTGGCTGAGTAAACTTATCGAAATCCCGGACTCATCTCACTGGTAGTGGATTGATGGGGTTATGCTATGGCAAGGGGGCCTGAAGGGACACCAGGTAGGGTGAAGTTTCTCAGTCGTACTAGCGCAGAGGGGAGGGAAGCCCGTACGCTAGTAGCAGTGAGAAACATCCCGTGCAATTAGATGGGACCCATCGCAAATGGGAGAAGCCCATATAGTGGGATGAGAGAAAGGACTAGATACTTTGAAAAGTCACTGTGATGGTCTGCTCAACCACATGACTAAGGAATCGTGTGGGGCAACGAGTTGATTGTCTCTTGTGGTGAAAGTGTACAAACTCTGCAGAGTCAAAACTATTCGAATAGCCGTGCCCACGGTCAAGGGCGGACATGGGAACTTAACCAGATATAGTTCTATTTAAAAATGTTTTGTGGGTGGGAATGGAAAAGTGAAGGGCGAAGGACTGCCCTGGTTTGGAATTGTCCTGGGTGTCGTCCCAGTGGTAAGTTAAGCGGCTATAACGCTGAAGAAATTGCTATATGGTGCAGATGCCATGTAACGGTGGATGGAATCTGAATCGATATTAATAATGCATTTCCTTGTACATTATGATTTGTTCCAAAATTGCTAAGTCATAGGGCTTTTTAATTAATTGTATTCAAAAGCACTCTATGCAAAATAAAATAGCCCGAGCCTCTCCTTTGTTAAGCTATGCATACTATTTATTTGCATTCTGTGTATTGGCTTGCGGAGCACGGGGTCGAAGTGCTCATGCTCGCTTTTGCGACAAAATTCAGAATCAGGAGTCAAATCACCTCGCTTCAGCAACAAGATTGGACAAGCTGGCCGAGAAGATGAAGATGTCAAGGGCTAGGTCGCGAACCTCCAGTTGGCTGCCTGTGGGCATGTCCTGAAGGTCCCACCTGTGTGCTTCGTTCTTCCGCTGCTGCAATTTAATGATTTCGGCCTAATCGGCCCATGAGTCAGTCTACTATTAAATTTTACGCTTCCGCATGATATGTATTGTGATATTCATTACTGTAATTGTGAGCACTATCTACTGATCCAGGGAATAGTGCAGTAATCACAGAGGAATCCGGATGTTAATATCTGGGTCCCTACATATTCAAACTCTTAATCTTCTTAGTTATGGACTCCATCCACAACTCCTAACCTAACACGTGCCAAAGCCTCCAGGATCACAACTCACATATCTTTATCATGCCTCATCAACTTCCGTGTTGACGTCTCCAGGACTGCACCACCCATAGCTTCTCCACGCATCACCATATTTGATCTTCATGTGTTCCAATGTTAGCCCGACCACCTCGTGTGACATCTTCAACCGTCTGAACCTTAGATCTCCCTATCATAATCTTAGTCCTCCTGATCACTGACCGTGATCGTCACCACACTTACTTGCAGATGCAAACACCAAAGAAATGTTTTTCTGGCACAAGTTCTTCCAAACTTGACCGTCACTAGCACACATACATATAACCACAACCTCAACCAACCAACAAAACCAACTAGGTCATCCACGACCACAAATCTCATTGCTATCCAAAAATCACTCTCAAACAACACATTACAACCGTTAGCTCAATGAGAACTAAAAAAACAAGTACTCGGGAATTACCATCGCTTCACTCAAAACGCTCGGGCATAATAAGCATCACTACTGGCAAGAATCATCGAGTACCGACTATCGAGTATCAATCGCTACAATTACAACTATCAACTAATCACTACATCATCGATCACCAGGTTCTAAGTATCACCGAGAACCACTACCGAGTACCAAGTCCTTTCAATTACGAGTACCGTTCCTCCGAACACTATTCACCAATCACCACTAGCTAGTCCTGCCGCTGGCCTAACACGAGTACTTGAAGTACTCGAAGATAGCAAGAGTTAAAGCACTCGTACCAACCATGAAGTCTATGAGTATAGACCGTGAAGCCCACAACAACAGATTACAAAGTCTATGACCACTAACTAGTTAGTCTATGAGTACCGACCAGATACTGAAGCTACAACCATGAAAAGTTACTATAGCTATGCCATCAACCGGTTACTATAGCATATGACCTTACGACTGTTAAACATTGCTTACGATCGGTTCACTATTCGAGGTCGAAACCTATGACAACCTACTGTGGTCGAAGTTAGTTGAGGTTGAAGTCGGATGTGGTCGAAGTCAGACATGGTTAAAATCAGCAGTGGTTGCCTTATCGAAGTCAAGGCTAGCCGTGGTCAAAATCTGCCTTTCAAACCACCCAGCATAGAGCTGTTCGGACCAATGATACAAGGCTATTCAGACCAACAATACAAAGTCGTTCGGACCACCGACTACCAGACGTGGTCGAAGCCAGTCATGGTCAAAAAGCCAACCTGAAAACTCAAGCACCGGTGCACATCAACCCGAACATTCATGAATGCAAATCCAACAAAACCGAATGTCAATTAATCATCATCAACGAATCCACAACCACAACATGTCTAACAGTCTCCCCCTTGATGAATACATTAACAACATCCCAAAAACTTTTGAATGAGAGAATTTGTGAGACAAACTGATCACAGCCGCACAGACCACTCAGAAAACTCAAAAAGCAAGAAAAGTTCAGAAAGAAAACCTTAGAAAGCTTAGAAAACTCTCCAATTTATTCTCCCCGTTTCTTTAATTTCTCTCCCTTTGGCAATGAAATCATCAAGGGCTCCAAAGATAGGATAAGTCTAAAAAGGAGCCATGAGAGTAAAAATCAGGAAGCTTTGTAGATTATACAAGTCACTTTATATTGATTTAATAATTTGACCAAGCCATCTTTTTTAGCACAGCACCTCAATCATATGAAGTCATATACTATAAAGCACTATCATAACTAGTCTTTAACATTATTAAGCAAATTAGAATAAAGATAGACATCTCAACATTGACCAAACTGATTACAGAGCACAATGAGATATCACAACGAAAAGTCAAATCCTAAAAGTGAAGCAAACCTTAAATCTAGATGAGCTAGTAGTCTCATATAGCAACCTATTGTTCCATACTAAAACCTTTTAGCATGTGGCATGCTTATAGCTTACTTCTTTTTATCATGTCATCTTTGTAGTAATTTTTTTTATTAAATGGTGGCATGCTTAAAGCATACTTCTTTTATTTATACACTTTTTCTTTTGTATAACCATGGCATGCTTGAAGCATACATCTTTTCACTCTTGTCTTTCTCTTTTTTCATAACATGCCAACTAGAGTGAACATAAAAAGATTGCAATATGAACCATACTAGCCTCATAGCCAAGCTTTAAAACACTATAAATTTGAGTATCAGTGACGAATATAGTTATGATGAGAAACGAAAATGTCATAGATTAGCTATCATTCCGTGATGACTCAAGTGATTTCGTCATTAATATGCGGGACGGTACCTTTGACGCCTAGTTTTGTGACGAAAACAAATATTTGTCACATAATATACAGAAAACCATGATGATTGTTTATATTCGTCATCAAAGAAATTATTATTCGTGACGATTTATTGGATGACGAAAAAAGTGTTGTAAAAAAAAGTTAGGGCGAATGGGGCCATTGTGAAGTAACCATGAACCAACGGTAGCCGCCTCCCGCGCAGTCAAGGACATCGCGCACCCTTGCCCCTCGGCTAGGGCGCCGCCTCCTTGCCCCCCGGCTAGGTCGCCGCACCCCCATGCCCCCCGGCTAGGTTGTCGCGCCCCCTTGCCCCCCGGCTAGGTCGCCGCCGCCTCATCACCTCCCACGAGCCGGCGCCTCCTTCTCCTCCTCGCCTCTCCGCCGCCGGCTCTGCTCCCATCTTCCCCGGACGGCCCGCTGGCCTACTTCCCCGTGCCGGCAAGGCGAACCGCCGCTCCTTGCGTCCCCAGCAAGGTCGCCGCCGCCTCACCGTCTCCCCCAAGCCAGTGCCGCCGGATGCCCCGTGCTGGGCCGCCCACCTTGTCACCTCCCGTTGAAAAGGTTGGTATGATTCCTGTGCACAATGAAAAGGCTGGCAGGAGGCTAGATGGAGAATATTAATGTGTGTATATGTAGATTGTTGATGCTATGCAGTTGAGGAATGCAATTTTATTGTTTGATTGTTGTATACATATTTGATCCTATGCAAA
Source organism: Dendrocalamus latiflorus (assembly GCA_017311315.1). Taxonomy (NCBI): domain Eukaryota; kingdom Viridiplantae; phylum Streptophyta; class Magnoliopsida; order Poales; family Poaceae; genus Dendrocalamus; species Dendrocalamus latiflorus. The sequence continues at coordinate 6,840,411 of CM029671.1, read as the reverse complement.
ATTGCTAGTTTTGTAGATGTAGTTCCGTCAATTTTGTTACTGAAATATTGACATCTTGTTGGAACTAAAAATTGCCTGGATTGAAAGTGCAAATTATGTAGAACAGCTTGATAAAATTGCATGCTTGTGCTAGATATTGAAATTATATCTCAAAATACCAGATTAGTTGATTGGCAAAATTTGTTTTTGTTGGTCAGATCATATACAACCTTTTTAAAATAACCGTTGCAAAATGGTGGTTGTAGGACAGTAGTTCAAAAATATTCGTAAAATATTTGTGGTGAATACTATAATTAAGAAAAAGCTGAGTTCAACCATACATGTTAGTTTATGGTTTTTTTTCTCCCATGTGTTTGAAAAACTTAATGTATCTCTTATATTTTTCAGATGGATAAGTCTTGGATAAATGATAGGCAATTTTCCACTGCATATATTAAGGGTGTGAAGACCTTCATGTGCTTTGTTCGGGAACGGTGCGATGTGAATTCTCAAATACATTGCCCATGTTCAGAATGCAATAATAGAAAGTATGGACATCTAGCTCAAGTGGAAGACCACATATATATTTATGGCATGTCCAGTACATACACTAGGTGGATATATCATGGGGAACCACTTATTGCTGAAAGCAATGAAGATGTTGGGCATGAAGTTCAGGTTCCTGATCAAATGGTCACTGATTATCTTGATGAGATTGCTCCACATGACTACCAAGATGATGACGACGATGATGGAATTCCAGAACTACTAGGTGACTTGTACACAAGCGCAAATAAGGATAAGAGTCAATCAATGTTTGGAAAGATTTTAGAAGATGCCAAGTGTGAACTTTACCCTGGGTGTGCCAAATCTACAAAATTCTCTTTTCTTATTAAGCTACTTCATCTCAAGTCATATTATCGGATCACCAATGCTGCCTTTGATGCACTTCTCCAGTTGCTGTCCTTGGCATTTCTGGCTCACAATGCACTACCCAAATCATATAATGAAGCAAAAACTCTTCTTCGCGAACTGGGGCTTGGGTATGAGTCAATTCATGTATGTGTGAATAATTGTGTCCTATTTTGGAAGAAGTATGCCAAACATGATCATTGCGCAGTATGTAAAGAGTCAAGGTGGAAAGATCCAAATGGGAAAGAGCGAGTTGCTCAGAAGGTACTGCGCTATTTTCCTTTGAAGCCAAGACTTCAGAGATTGTTCATGTCTAAAGAGACAGCAGAGAACACTCAGTGGCACAAGTTGAAGCGACAGATTGTTGAGAATGAAATGAGGCATCCTGCTGATGGTGAGGCATGGAAAGATTTTGATAGATAGTATGAATGGTTTGCACAAGATGCTAGAAATCTCCGACTTGGTCTCGCCACTGATGGTTTTAACCCATTTGGTCACATGAGTAACTCCTATAGCATGTGGCCAGTGTTTGTAATCCCGTACAATTTGCCACCATGGGCATGCATGAATCAATCTAATTTTATGATGACCTTGCTTATCCCAGGTCCAAATGCTCCAGGAAAGGATTTTGATGTATTCTTGCAGCCATTAATAGAGGATTTGCTTGAACTATGGAAAGGAATTCAGACCTATGATGCATTTACTGGTGAAATGTTTAGTTTACATGCTGTAGTTCTTTGGTGTATCCACGATTATCCAGCCTTGGGTACATTGTCTGGGCGTAGCACAAAAGGTTACTTTGCTTGTGTTCATTGTGATGAAGATCCTCTAACGCAGGCTCTAAGGAACAAAATTGGTTATTTTGGTCATCGCTGTTTCCTTCCAATAAATCATCCTTGGCGGAAAAGCAAAGTATTTAATGGAAAGCATGAAAAGAAGGGCAAACCAAGAGAGTTTTCAACATCTGAGCTATTGGAGAAATTGGAAGAAGTAAAAGACGTTAGACCAGGAAAGCATAGTCTCAATAGAAAGAGGAAGCGCGCAAATAAGGATCAGCCAACTTGGCACCGAAGGGTTAGTTTGTTCAACCTAACTTATTGGTCAGACCTAAGACTACGGCATAATCTTGATGTCATGCACATTGAAAAGAACATATGTGAGAATTTACTTGGGACATTTCTTGATATTGATAGAAAGACAAAGGACACTATCAATGCTAGGCTTGATTTGGAAGATCTTGGTATCAGAAAGGAGCTACACTTAAAACAGAGCGGTGATTCATATGAAAAACCACATGCTTGTTATACTTGACAAGATGTGTTAATATGGATGGACATAAGGTTCAAGGGTTAAAAACTCATGACTGCCATATCCTTTTACAGCGAATTCTACCAGCTGCATTACGAGGAATGACCCGTAATGATATATATGAAGCCATATGTGAGCTAGGAAACTTTTTTAGGCAAATATGTTCAAAGACTCTCAAGGTGGATGTTCTGCATAAACTAAAGGCTGAGATTCCAATAATTCTTTGCAAACTTGAGAAAATTTACCCACCTGCCATTTTTTATGTCATGGTACACTTGGCTGTGCACTTACCTGATGAGGCACTACTTAGAGGTCCAGTACAATATGGATGGATGTACCCTATTGAAAGGAGATTATGTACTCTGAAGCGTTATGTGAGAAATAGGGCTAGATGTCGGGCCCCCGGATTTCCAAACCCGGACCCTCTGTGTATTACAGCACTAGTCCCAGATCAAAGCTAGTGCACACAGTTAAACAGAATGGAAAACATCACCATCAACGATTTATTACAATAATCAAGTGTACTGACCACAAGGTCTCATTATTACAATAGAGGTTTAAGACCTCGCACACAAGAAATAAAGCGGAAGCAAAGATAACTCGAGGACGACCCATCAATTCGCCACAGGCAATTGATTGGGAAGCGCGACCTAGTCCTCCGGGAAGAATCCGTCACAGCCACAAGCGAAGTAGTAGTCGTAGTCACCTTCTTGAGCTTCAACTTCCTCTGAGATTTATTTTTGAGTGTAGCATGTGAGTACATAAAGTACTCCGCAAGTCTTGGGAAAAATGCATAGATGCAAGGCTTGACAAAGGAAGGCTATATGGCTCTTTTGCACAAAGCAATATTTTAAATTCAATTATTACTAATTATTTTCGAAGGCATCAATTTAACAAAGTAAATGATTTTAACAGAACTAACAATTATTCTCTAGTGAAGGTTCTATCCACCAACACTAGCTTAATCATTTCCAACTGAACAAGTTAATATTGCGGGTTACATCCACCCGCTCTGGCTCCAACCGCCAGGATACCCTTCCGAGAGTTCCCTCCACTCTCGGAATACAAAACTTTTGATTTTAAAACAAAACCAGAAATCTACCATGTGCATGCATTCCTTGCCCGCCCTTGACCGTGGGCATGGCTATTCGAATAGTTTTACACTCTGCAGAGGTTGTACAACTTTACCCACAAGAGATAATTTATCCTAAAAGTCAACACGCTTCCTTTGGCATGAGACCCAGATAAAATATCACAAAGCCTTTACCTTACTCTAATCTAGCTAGATACCACCCGCTGAGGTTTCACCGCAGGTAGGCTAACTGCCCGAACCGAAGCCCCCTCTTGCGCCATATGAGTACAGTAAATCCCTGTCCCTCACTGTGAATAACCAGTCCATCCCTGGTACCCACTTTCCACTGGTGGCACCTAAACTAGACTATCATAAGTTAGTCAGCTAGGTCGTACCCATATAGACTTGTGGTTGTACGGTTAATGCTCAGTCTGGACAAACACAAGCGTCGGTCCTTAATTGACTAGGGTGGAACGTACACTTAACAAGATCTCGTGCTTCCTGCACCAACCCAAACCAACCATCCACCCTAATCTAAACCAACTTTCACATTTTAGTTTATTTTAAAATCACAGTGACAACTCCAATTGCCACTTCATTTACAAACACAAGGGTTCAATAATAAATCATAATTTCCCATTTTCAAGATTTTCCAAAGTTATTAGATAGCAAGACTAAGCATTATCCTACCATTCTACTATTCACAACGATTAATATTAATCTCATTAGTGAGACAAAGGGAGTTCTAGGGTGACAAGGTATATGGCAATCAACGTCAAATGAGGGTATAACAAAGTTGGAATAACTAACTCCTAAAGAGTTGAACTAGTGAATTTATGTAAATAGCAATGCACATAATTTAAAATATTTAAAACATTTCAAAAGCATAGGTTCAAGATGATCAAAGGAGACTTGCCTTCTTGCAGGGTTTCTGGGTCTTCTTGCTGCTGTGAAGAGGGATCGTCGACAACGTTGGAATCTACGCGAGAAAAGACGAAGCAACAAAGCAAATAAATACAAACAAAATTCAAATAAAATCCTAAAATTCAACAGAGGCCATAGTTGGATAGATTATGATTTTACATGAATTTAGAAATTTGAATGGCTGAATTTGGAGTTAAAATGAGAAAGTTATGCTGGTTTGAAAATCTCAGATTTGAATAAATCCAGAAAATAGGAAATTTTCTGACAGGTGGGGCCCACTGGAATACTAGATTTTAATTTCTATTTTTATTTTGAGAGACTGATAGGTGGGGCCCACTGAACAGTAACCACTGGCGGTCACTGACATGTGGGACCCACTGGACAGTGAGCCCACTGACTCAACCTCTGACACGTGGGACCCACTGGACTTCGGGCCCACTTGTCAGAGACCAGCACAGAGGGGTGGGGCCCAGGCGGCAGTGGCCAGCGCAGACCGGCGGCCGCTGACGTGTGGGGCCCACTTGTCAGCGCGAGATTTAAAAGAATGGCTCGACCTCAGCGTGCGGAGCCGGGGGCTCGAACGTGCGCCGAGGGAGCCGGGGGAGGGAGAGATCGCGCTGTTAACCAGATGGGCGGGGAGGCTTTGCCTACCCATATAGGGCGATCAATTCTTTTGAGTTACCTGCCGGAGGGGAGGCCGGCGATGAGGGGATGGCGGAGCTGGCTCGGGTCCTCCGGTGCGACGGCGCTCCGGCGGCGGGGAGGGGCGGCTGAGGTGTCGGGGAGGATCGCACGGACGAGAGGGAGCTCGGGGAGGTGACGGCGGGCTCCGGGGATGACCGATGCGGCGGTGAAGGCTCGCCGGAGTTGGGCGGAGCTCGGGTAGGGAAGGGAACACGGTGGCAGGGCGCTACGGGGCTCGGGACATGTGGTGGAGCGCTCTGGGAGGTGGTGCGGGAGGAGGCGAAGCCGAGCGGGGGCTTTTATAGGGCGGAGGAGCGGACACTGGCGCGGGATTGCTCGCCGGAGATGGCGGCCGAGAAAAGGAAGGGAGCGGGGGCGAAAGGAAATCGGGGGCGGAGAAGGAAGGGGAGCACGGGAGATCGGGGATTTGCTTCCCGCCGGGGCTCGGGGATTCCAAAACCAGGGAGCGGCAGGGAAGGCAAGGCCGGATACGGCGCGGTCTCGGTCGGCCGGCGAGAAAGGAAAGAGGGGGGAAGAAAGGAAAGGGGCGGCTCCGCGGGGACGATGGATCCAACAGGCGGGCCCCGCGTGCAGTGAGAGAGAGGAGGGAGCGGGTGGGCGGCGCGGATGGCTGCCACGCGGCTCGGGGAAAGGATCGGGCGGTGGCGCGGTTAAGTGGAAGGGGCGGTGGATTGAGGCCGGGCGCGAAGACGCGGCTCATCCGAGCCGTCCACGCGTCGGGCGAGTAGGAGGGGAAGGCGGGGCCGCCGGCTGACGGGCCGGGCCCGCTAGACAGCGAGGGAGAGGGGAGGCGCGGCCTGGATCGGCCGAGCGGCGACGTGGGTGGATCTGGGCCGTCCACGCGTCGGCCGGAGGTGCAGGGAGGAATTTTTATTTTCCAAATTCGATTTAGATTTTCAGAAAAGGCTAGAAAATTGTTTAGGCCTCAGAAAAATATGAAAATACCTCCAAAAATTCCAGAAAAATTTACAGAAGCTTCTGGACATATTTTGGACTAAACAAAATTATTTCCAACTACTGTTAGTATTTTATTTTCATACTTTAAATTACCTTTTAAATTTTAAAAATAGGTTTTAAACTCCAAAAAATTCAGAAAAGCCAAATAAAATCCAATTAGCTTAAAATAAGTAATTTGAATTTAAATTTTTTCAAAAAGCCAAATTTTGGGATGTTACAAACCTACCCCCCCTTAGAAGGAATCTCGATCCCGAGATTCGGACGGACTGGGAAAAAGGTCGGGAAACTCTTCTTTTAGATCCTCTTCACGTTCCCAAGTCGCTTCCGATTCTGAATGGTTGCTCCACTGCACTTTACAGAACTTGATAACCTTGCTGCGCGTACGGCGCTCTGCTTCCTCCAATATCTTGACTGGATACTCTGGATAGGTGAGGTCCTCCTTCACGTTTATTTCATCTAGAGGCATCTGCTCTTCTGGAACTCTAAGACACTTTCTTAGTTGCGACACATGGAAGACGTCATGCACCTTTGACAGTTGAGGTGGAAGCTCCAACTGGTAAGCAACTTCTCCTCGTTTTGCCACAACAGGAAAGGGTCCAATGAATCTGGGAGCTAGCTTTCCACTGACTCCAAAACGTCTCATTCCTTTGAGAGGTGACACCTTCAAATAAACATGATCCCCAGGTACAAATTCTAAGCTTCTACGTCGATTATCCGCAAGCTCTTCTGTCTGGTTTGTGCTGTTTTTAATCTGTCCTGGATTAGACGAACTTGTTCTTCTGCTTGCTTCAGCACATCTGGTCCAAACACTTGTCCTTCTCATGTTTCCTTCCAATACAATGGAGTCCTACACTTTCTGCCGTATAGGGCTTCGAACGGAGACATTTGCAAACTGGATTGATAACTATTATTGTAGGAGAACTCTGCATAGGGCAAACTCTGATCCCAATTATTCTTGTTTGCCAGTACACAAGCTCTCAACATGTCTTCCAGAATTTGATTTACTCTTTCTGTTTGTCCATCCATCTGTGGATGATAAGCTGTACTGAAGTTTAAGTTTGTGCCCAAAAGTTCATGTAGCTTTTGCCAAAATCTCGAAGTGAATTGGGTTCCTCGATCTGACACAATCTTCTTTGGGATCCCATGCAAGCACACAATCCTTGACATGTACAACTCTGCAAGTCTATCCCCGGAGTATGTGGTCTTTACTGGAATGAAATGGGCGACTTTTGTCAGACGATCCACAATAACCCAAATTGAATCGTGTCCTGATTTGGTTCTTGGTAATCCAGTTATAAAATCCATACCAATTTCTTCCCATTTCCACTCAGGGATCTGCAATGGCTGCAAAAGTCCAGCAGATCTCTGGTGTTCAGCTTTAATCCGTTGGCATACATCACACAAAGCTACGTATTCTGCAATTTCTCGTTTCATACTTGACCACCAATACCTTTCCTTGAGATCTTGGTACATCTTTGTACTCCCAGGGTGAATTGAATATCCAGATTCATGGGTTTCCATCAGGATTAACTCCTTTACCTCTTTCTTTTCAGGTACAATAATTCTTTTCCCAAACCAAAGGGTACCTTCTTCATCCTCTGAAAATTCCGAGACTTTCCCTTTCTTCATATTATCCTTGATCTCCTGGACATACTTGTCTCCCTTTTGAGCTGCCCTGATTTGATCTTCTAAGGTTGGTTGAACTTCCAAAGTGGTTAGGAATCCTTCCTCCACTACTTCTAAGTTGAGCCGTTGGAATTCTTCTTGAAGTGCGGGCATACTATCCTTAATCCATAGTTTGGTACAGTAACTCTTTCAACTCAAGGCATCAGCCACCACATTAGCCTTTCCTGGGTGATAATGTATTCCAATATCATAATCTTTTATTAACTCAAGCCATCTCCTTTGCCTCATATTGAGATCGGGTTGAGTAAATATGTACTTCAGGCTTTTGTGATCCGTGTAAATCTCGTAGCGGTTACCAATCAAGTAGTGCCTCCATATTTTCAGTGCATGCACTACGGCAGCAAGCTCTAAATCATGAGTTGGGTAATTTCCTTCATGGGGTCGCAGCTGCCTCGAAGCATATGCTACTACCTTTCTCTCTTGCATCAGTACACAGCCTAGTCCTTGCCTTAACGCATCACAGAAGACTTCAAAATCCTTTCTAATATCTGGAAGTGTTAACACTGGTGCAGAAGTTAACCTCTTCTTCAGCTCTTGGAAACTATCTTCACATGGTTTACTCCATTCAAACTTCTTTTCCTTCTTCAGCAACTGGGTGAGAGGTCTTGCGAGCTTGGAGAAGCCTTCAATAAAGCGACGATAGTAACCAGCCAAACCCAAAAAACTTCGGATCTCAGATACTGACTTTGGTTGCGTCCAATTGAGCACATCATTTACCTTATCGGGATCCACGGACACTCCTCCTGCAGAAATCACGTGGCCCAAGAAAGCTACTTTCTTCAACCAAAACTCACACTTACTAAACTTGGCATACAACTGATTTTCTCTGAGCTTTTCCAAAACTATCCTCACATGTTCTGCGTGCTCTTCCTCATTCTTGGAGTATATCAAAATATCATCGATAAACACAACCACAAACTTATCCAAATATTCCATGAACACCTTATTCATCAGATTCATGAAGTATGCGGGAGCATTGGTTAGACCGAAAGACATTACTGTATACTCGTATAATCCATAACGAGTAGCAAATGCTATCTTGGGTATGTCTTCTGGTCTTATCTTCAATTGGTGATAACCTGATCGAAGATCAATCTTGGAGAAGACACATGATCCTTTCAACTGATCAAACAGATCATCTATTCTGGGCAAAGGGTACTTGTTCTTGATCGTCACATCATTCAAGGATCGATAGTCCACACACATGCGAAGACTTCCATCCTTCTTCTTTACTAGCAGTACTGGTGCTCCCCAGGGTGACGAGCTTGGTCTTACAAAACCTTTATCCTGCGATTCTTCAATTTGCTTCTTGACTTCAGCCAAATCGTTTGCAGACATCCGATAAGGTCTCTTTGAAATCGAAGCTGTTCCCGGTACCAAGTTGATAACAAATTCAATTTCTCTGTCCGGTGGCATTCCCGGCAAATCCTCAGGGAACACATCTGGGTACTCACTCACTATAGGTACTTTTTCCAGAGTCACTCCCTTCACACTATTCAACCTACACCTGTTCTGGGAAGGTGGGTTTGACTTATACCTTACTTGGATCCCATCCGAGTTGATGACTGTAATAGCTCGATCAGCACAATCTATCTGTCCTTTATACTTGGTTAACCAATCCATTCCCAGTATCACATCTAAACTCTTGGAGTCTATTATAATAAGGTTCGCTAGGAACTTAACTCCATTTATATCCACAGTTACGCTAGGGCAAGCTGTGTTAGTCCTCATTTCATTTCCAGGGGATTGGACTAGCATAGGGTTCTTTAGCTTACACACATCCCATTTATATCTTTCAACAAAATCTTTGGACACAAAAGAATGCGAAGCTCCAGAATCAAATAATGCTGATGCAGGTACTGAGTTGACAAGGAACTTACCCAGAACTACGTCGGGTGCATCCTGGGCTGCTTCCGCGGTCACATGGTTGAGATGCCCCTGCTCACCACTTGTGGAGCCCTTGGGGTCTGAGGTGTCCCACGGCCTTGTCCTACATTTGGAGCTAGTGCTGGTGTCGTTCCCAGGTTGAAGCGAACTGGGGTCATAGCTGAGCGCTTCTGGGGACAGTTACTGGCGTAGTGTCCCATGTTCTTGCAGTTGAAACACTGCACTCCTGCTGCTGAAGTCTGGTTCTGATGTGGTTGGCCTGCATTGCCTGTCCGGGGAACTTGGTTATTTGGGCGAGGTCCAGTGAATGGGGTCCTTGGCGCACTTGGTTCTGCGGGCCTATGGAACTGTGGTGGGTTAGGGCGAAATCTAGAACTGCTCGCGCCCTGCTGTGCTTGGAACTTCCTCTTCCGGCTTTCATACAGCTGACGCTGAGCATCTTCTTGGACAAAAGCCTTGTTCACCATGTGTTGGAAGGTCGGAAAATCATTCGACACTAGCTGCACCTTGAGGTTGGGGTCGAGTCCCTGCATGAACCTCCAGGTCTTGGTTGCCTCCGAGGTGATCTCTTCAGCTACATACCTATACAGCTGAGTGAACTTATTCAGGTATTCGGAAACGCTGAGGTTTCCTTGCTGCAGTTGGTAGAATTCTCTTTTCTTCATGTCCATTATTCCCGTAGGGATATGCGCAGTGTGGAAAGCCTCCACGAATTCATCCCATGTGATAGCTTGCGCGTTTTGATGGGCGGCGTGGTAATTTTCCCACCAGTTAGCGGCGATTCCCTTGAGTTGGTGAGCCGCATACAGCACTTTCTCATTGTCATTGCACTGGGCTAGGACCAACTTCCTTTCCACATCCTTAATCCAGTCGTCTGCTTCCATTGGATCCACCGAACCAGCAAAAGTAGGGGGCCTTGTCCTCATAAATTCTCCCATCCTAGACTGAGGAGCTTGATTGGGTGCCTGTGGAGCTTGCTGTACTTGGTTCTGGGTGAGAGCTTGAAGTAACTACAGCTGCATAGCCATCATTTGCTCCAAGTTGGGGGCCTAAGCGGGAGGGGGTGGAATGTTGTCTTCTGGCTGATTGTTGGCGCCACGGCTGTTGCCAGGGTTGCTCCTCGTGTTCACCATCTGAAGTGGTTTAGGTTAGCAGAAGGTAAGAGGGAAATAGCAAAGGTAAGAGATTAGGGGAACTAAATCACATCCCAAGCCAACACACAAGAAGAACTAGCAACCACTTAGGGAAAACTTTTATTAAAATCAAGATAACTCCATGAATGGTTGTACCACAAGTGCACGTAGGCCTGGTACAGTCCATCTAGCACATCAAAACATAGCATAAAACGTTCTAAAGACGTGGACATTTTATTTGGGTACTACTGACTCAAAAGACTACTAATCCTCTCCAAAGACGCGCTGCTCAGGGTCCTCCTCCGGGTCCTCTTCTGGATCCTCCTCTGGGTCTTCCTGGCGCTCTCTCACGTGGTGCCTCGAACAATCACACTCAGCCGAGGCACGGGGACGGTTATGACTGGAGGCAGTCGAACGCGAGCGGGAAGGAGAAGGCTTGCGCTTCTTGAGAGTGATGACGGGTGGCGGACTGGGGCGTCGCACCTTCTTGCGTGCTGTGAGCCGAGTGCGGAGTCCCGAGAGTCGAAATGGCGCGCGGTTGGCAGGGGCGGCGGCTGGTGCAGGTGAAGACGGCGTGTAGTCGGGTACAGCTTGGAGACGTCCCAGTCTGAACTCGTCTGTCTGGCTCCGAAGAAGCTGCGCGCGAAGAGTGTCGGAGTGCTGATAGCTGGAAGTGAGAAGCATCCGGAGTTGTCCAATCTCCTCCTGAGCTCTAGCATAAGTGATTGCCATCGCCTGGGTGAGCTGCACCTGATGTGACAATCGAGGATCATCAGCTGGAATGTCAAAGGGATCTAGATACCTCTGTCCTGCTCGAGGGTTGATGAAGAAGCAAAAAGGGGACTGATGTACAGCATCCTTGTGCAGGTGGCACAACTCGTCAATGGCGAGGCGTGCTGCGTCCTGGACAGCGTCGAAACAGCGGGACCGAGGGTGCTTGATGTGGTATGTGTGGGAGTTGAATTCCTCTTCCCGTGCATACAGGAATACCTCCATCGTCCATGAGTCTCGATCCAGGATCCGCGTCTTCCGCCCCATGAAAATGGGTGGCTGACGGTACTCCAAGCACTGCATCAGCTGCCGGAGAAGGCTAGCGAATGCTCCAGCATCCTCTCCATGTGAGTAGTAGTCCCACGGGGCAGCGGAGGATGAACCAGCCATCTAGAAAGTTGAGTAAAAGAAAAGATTAGTAAAAGTTTTTTTTAACAAATGGAGTTTGGAGACAAGAACGAGATTCTAAGTAGGAAGAGAGTAGAAGCAAAGAAGCTTATACATTTTTAATATACTCTTTTTATAAATGTAAGTCCTTATGGTTTGCCATTCTTAATCTAGGTCACGTCCTACAGTCAAATTGGCTCTGATACCATCTCTGTCGGGCCCCCGGATTTCCAAACCCGGACCCTCTGTGTATTACAGCACTAGTCCCAGATCAAAGCTAGTGCACACAGTTAAACAGAATGGAAAACATCACCATCAACGATTTATTACAATAATCAAGTGTACTGACCACAAGGTCTCATTATTACAATAGAGGTTTAAGACCTCGCACACAAGAAATAAAGCGGTTCGCCACAGGCAATTGACTGGGGAAGCGCGACCTAGTCCTCCGGGAAGAATCCGTCACAGCCACAAGCGAAGCAGTAGTCGTAGCCACCTTCTTGAGCTTCAACTTCCTCTGAGATTTATTTTTGAGTGTAGCATGTGAGTACATAAAGTACTCCGCAAGTCTTGGGAAAAATGCATGGATGCAAGGCTTGACAAAGGAAGGCTATATGGCTCTTTTGCACAAAGCAATATTTTAAATTCAATTATTACTAATTATTTTCGAAGGCATCAATTTAACAAAGTAAATGATTTTAACAGAACTAACAATTATTCTCTAGTGAAGGTTCTATCCACCAACACTAGCTTAATCATTTCCAACTGAACAAGTTAATATTGCGGGTTACATCCACCCGCTCTGGCTCCAACCGCCAGGATACCCTTCCGAGAGTTCCCTCCACTCTCGGAATACAAAACTTTTGATTTTAAAACAAAACCAGAAATCTACCATGTGCATGCATTCCTTGCCCGCCCTTGACCGTGGGCATGGCTATTCGAATAGTTTTACACTCTGCAGAGGTTGTACAACTTTACCCACAAGAGATAATTTATCCTAAAAGTCAACACGCTTCCTTTGGCATGAGACCCAGATAAAATATCACAAAGCCTTTACCTTACTCTAATCTAGCTAGATACCACCCGCTGAGGTTTCACCGCAGGTAGGCTAACTGCCCGAACCGAAGCCCCCTCTTGCGCCATATGAGTACAGTAAATCCCTGTCCCTCACTGTGAATAACCAGTCCATCCCTGGTACCCACTTTCCACTGGTGGCACCTAAACTAGACTATCATAAGTTAGTCAGCTAGGTCGTACCCATATAGACTTGTGGTTGTACGGTTAATGCTCAGTCTGGACAAACACAAGCGTCGGTCCTTAATTGACTAGGGTGGAACGTACACTTAACAAGATCTCGTGCTTCCTGCACCAACCCAAACCAACCATCCACCCTAATCTAAACCAACTTTCACATTTTAGTTTATTTTAAAATCACAGTGACAACTCCAATTGCCACTTCATTTACAAACACAAGGGTTCAATAATAAATCATAATTTCCCATTTTCAAGATTTTCCAAAGTTATTAGATAGCAAGACTAAGCATTATCCTACCATTCTACTATTCACAAAGATTAATATTAATCTCATTAGTGAGACAAAGGAAGTTCTAGGGTGAGAAGGTATATGGCAATCAATGTCAAATGAGGGTATAACAAAGTTGGAATAACAAACTCCTAAAGAGTTGAACTAGTGAATTTATGTAAATAGCAATGCACATAATTTAAAATATTTAAAACATTTCAAAAGCATACGTTCAAGATGATCAAAGGAGACTTGCCTTCTTGCAGGGTTTCTGGGTCTTCTTGCTGCTGTGAAGAGGGATCGTCGACAACGTTGGAATCTACGCGAGAAAAGACGAAGCAACAAAGCAAATAAATACAAACAAAATTCAAATAAAATACTAAAATTCAACAGAGGCCATAGTTGGATAGATTATGATTTTAGATGAATTTAGAAATTTGAATGGCTGAATTTGGAGTTAAAATGAGAAAGTTATGCTGGTTTGACAATCTCAGATTTGAATAAATCCAGAAATTAGGAAATTTTCTGACAGGTGGGGCCCACTGGAATATTAGATTTTAATTTCTATTTTTATTCTGAGAGACTGACAGGTGGGGCCCACTGAACAGTAACCACTGGCGGTCACTGACATGTGGGACCTACTGGACAGTGAGCCCACTGACTCAACCTCTGACACGTGGGACCCACTGGACTTCGGGCCCACTTGTCAGAGACCAGCACAGAGGGGTGGGGCCCAGGCGGCAGTGGCCAGCGCAGACCGGCGGCCGCTGACGTGTGGGGCCCACTTGTCAGTGCGAGATTTAAAAGAATGGCTCGACCTCAGCGTGCGGAGCCGGGGGCTCGAACGCGCGCCGAGGGAGCCGGGGGAGGGAGAGATCGCGCTGTTAACCAGATGGGCGGGGAGGCTTTGCCTACCCATATAGGGCGATCAATTCTTTTGAGTTACCTGCCGGAGGGGAGGCCGGGGAAGGTGGCCGGAGGCAGGGTCGTCGGCAGCGAGGGAGTGGCGAAGGGGTGCGGATGACGCGTGAAATGCAAACCCGGAGCGGAGACGAGTCCAACGAAGGGGTCGGCAGGGCTCGGGGACGGGCGGAGGTGGCCGGCGACGAGGGGATGGCGGAGCTGGCTCGGGTCCTCCAGTGCGACGGCGCTCCGGCGGCGGGGAGGGGCGGCTGAGGTGTCGGGGAGGATCGCACGGACGAGAGGGAGCTCGGGGAGGTGACGGCGGGCTCCGGGGATGACCGATGCGGCGGCGAAGGCTCGCCGGAGTTGGGCGGAGCTCGGGTAGGGAAGGGAACACGGTGGCAGGGCGCTACGGGGCTCGGGACATGTGGTGGAGCGCTCTGGGAGGTGGTGCGGGAGGAGGCGAAGCCGAGCGGGGGCTTTTATAGGGCGGAGGAGGGGACACTGGCGCGGGATTGCTCGCCGGAGATGGCGGCCGAGAAAAGGAAGGGAGCGGGGGCGAAAGGAAATTGGGGGCGGACAAGGAAGGGGAGCACGGGAGATCGGGGATTTGCTTCCCGCCGGGGCTCGGGGATTCCAAAACCAGGGAGCGGCAGGGAAGGCAAGCCCGGATACGGCGCGGTCTCGGTCGGCCGGCGAGAAAGGAAAGGGGGGGGGAAAGAAAGGAAAGGGGCGGCTCTGCGGGGACGATGGATCCGATAGGCGGGCCCCGCGTGCAGTGAGAGAGAGGAGGGAGCGGGCGGGCGGCGCGGATGGCTGCCACGCGGCTCGGGGAAAGGATCGGGCGGTGGCGCGGTTAAGTGGAAGGGGCGGTGGATTGAGGCCGGGCGCGAAGACGCGGCTCATCCGAGCCGTCCACGCATCGGGCGAGGAGGAGGGGAAGGCGGGGCCGCCGGCTGACGGGCCGGGCCCGCTAGACAGCGAGGGAGAGGGGAGGCGCGGCCTGGATCGGCCGAGCGGCGACGTGGGCGGATCTGGGCCGTCCACGCGTCGGCCGGAGGGGCAGAGAGGAATTTTTATTTTCCAAATTCGATTTAGATTTTCAGGAAAGGCTAGAAAATTGTTTAGGCCTCAGAAAAATATGAAAATACCTCCAAAAATTCCAGAAAAATTTACAGAAGCTTCTGGACATATTTTGGACTAAACAAAATTATTTCCAACTACTGTTGGTATTTTATTTTCATACTTTAAATTACCTTTTAAATTTTAAAAATAGGTTTTAAACTCCAGAAAATTCAGAAAAGCCAAATAAAATCCAATTAGCTTAAAATAATTAATTTGAATTTAAATTTTTCAAAAAGTCAAATTTTGGGATGTTACACTAGACCTGAAGGGTCCATTGCTGAGGTGTACATAGTTAATGAATGCTTGACTTTTTGCTCAAGATATTTTAGTGATGTAAAACAAGATTTAATCGGCAGGGAAGACAAAACTATTGTCAAGGTACTAGTATACTAACTGATGGTCTCTCAATTTTTAGGCTTGGTGTTAATTTACTTGGAGCCTCAAAGGTTTCATATAATGATGTTGATTATGATAAATTGGTTTGGTATGTGCTCAACAATTGTCCAGAAGTTGATCAATACAAGACATATGTACTCACATTTGCCTTGTTCATTTTCTTCATAAATGTTTTCTTGGCTCCATTGCTGATGTTTTATGTAAATTTTTAGCCTTTTTAGAGAAGAGTTGGAACGTGAAAATGCAGTTAATATTGACCAAAGGCTGGAAAAGGGGTTTGCAAAATGGTTTAAGAACCATGTAAGTTATATTCACATTTAGAGAAATATAGATTATTGTATGTTTATTTATTTGCATAACATGCTCTGTTGTATTTTTATGGATAGATTGCAAAGTTGCAGTGTGATGGGACAGAGGAAGTAAGTGATGATATCTATGCATTGTCATGTGGCCCAGATAAGCGAATTGAAATTTACTCATCTTGCATTGCCAACGGAGTCCGCTATCGAACTGTCAGCCGTGAGAAATATCGAAAGACACAGAACAGTGGTACCATGACTGAGGGTACTCATAAAGATCAATACATTGACTTTTATGGTGTTCTTAATGAAATTATTGTGCTGCTATATCCTTCAAATAACCAATTTACTCGATCGGTTGTTTTATTTCAATGTGACTGGTATAATCTTGAAGGAAAAAAGACAGCCATGAAAGATGATGGGTACTTTAGAAGCATCAATGTAGAGCGTTATTGGTATAAAAATGACCCTTATATTTTAGCCACTCAAGCATCACAGGTATTTTATTTGAATGACACAAAGCTTGGTAAAGGGTGGAAAGTGGTGCAAAAATTTGAGCATAGGCATCTCTATGATGTGACTGAAACTGAAGATCATACTACTGATGTTGCATACCAGGATGATATTTCCTCCGGTACAGAGCATATTTTGAGTGATATTGATCCACATATGGAGAATTTGCATCGTATTGATGAGGATGGCTGTACAATTGATGCTGAAATAGTTGATAATATTACAAATAGCACTGATGATACTTCTGATGATAGTGATAGTGATCATGATTGTCCACAAAGCCCAGCGAATGAAATTGATGATGAATAGATTTGTATGTATCTTCTTGGATACCTGATTTTTAAAAAATGTTTATACATTACTATCCTTGATGTATACTTATCTACGTTTCATTATTTCAGATGGTCATCCATACATGGAGGAGCTCAAGAAGCAAGGCCTCTAGAGGCATGGAGGGTGTGTTTTCCTGAGAATCTTGAAATGGAACAGTGTAAAATCTTGCATTGCTCTAGGGGCTTTTTGTAGAAGCATTGCTGCTACCGTGTCAAAAATATATATGTATAACCTTGTAATCATACAGGGAAAATGTAGAATTGTCCTGGTTTAAATATCAGCTAGTACTGCAATTAAAAAAATTTCCTCCTAATTACAAATGTACACAAGTATAGCACTGCCACTTGTTGAATTGGGGAAAAACTGAAGATCGCTACTTGAGAAGATGAAAATCTGCTTTACATAATTTTAGAAAATTGTACATAACAATTTTCGCCAATTAGAAAAGGGTAAGAATTTTCCTTTTCAGAGATCGCCAAAAACAAATTCCTGAGCACTTCGAAAATTTATACCAAGGCAGAAATTTACTTATGTACATTCTCCCTCTCTTTTTCTTGTATATACCTCTTTTTTTAATATATACCGCAGAAATTTAACATAATTCACGCAAAATGCCACGATTCTTGTAATTTTTCATGAAATTTTTCATGCGCGCTAGACTTTCGCGCGGCGGGGCATGAAAACCCAGACAGGCGCGCCAATAATTTCCCCCCTCACTCTCTCCTCCCTCCCATCGCCCCCCTATCAATCCCCAGATCGCCCCCCTCTCCTCCCTCCCCAGATCGCTCCCTAGCTCCCTCCCTCCCAGTCCAGGTCGCGGGTCGCCCCTCACTCTCTCCTCCCTCCATCGCCCCCTCTCCCTCCCCAGATCACCCTCCTCTCCTCCCTCCCCAGATCGCCCTCCTCTCCCTCCCCAGATCGCCTCCCTCCCTCCCAGTCCAGGTCGCGGGTCGCTCTCTCCTCCCTCCCATCGCCCCCCTCTCCCTCCCCAGATCACCCTCCTCTCCTCCCTCCTCAGATCGCCCCCTCCCTCCCCAGATCGCCCCCTCTCTAAGCCCTAGCTCGTGGCCACCCCCTCCCAATCTCTAAACCCTAGCTCATATCCTCCATCTGTAGAAAATGCAGCAGTCATGAGCATGGTTATGGAGGTTGCAGAGCGATGAATCTGCATGTTAAGGTAATGTTAGACAATTTTGTTGTATCTTTTTGGTTTAATTGATCCCTTGTTGTTGATCTATTTGTCAGAATTTGTTGACATAAGGAGTAGAGTTTATTTTGCTGGACGAAATCTCTTTCCAGTGAACTCAGCTGTCCTAGGTAAGTCTATTCGAATTGTCTCCTGCCTATGCTTTTTCAATGCTTCATTATCTAATAATTGATATGTGAGTTGTTGGCTTCAATTACTATTTTTCACTTATAAAGAACAAAATATAACATCATTTGTAGCTATGGTAACCCATGGTTCATTCCTATATCCGCTTTAATTCTATATTTAATATGCTGATACAGATTATGTATAGTGTTGTAATATTAAATTTGTTAACCAAGTGGTTAGTGTGTATGCTTTTATTTAACACTATCCTTATTGGACCATGTAAAGCAATGCCGATCAATAAATATGAGGAGGAGAGACGTAACAATATCAAGAGAAACATAGCACAAATGGGATCACTTGGCATAGGTCATGTAAAAGATAGTTTGGATGAGATGGGCAGAGGGAAAAAAGATGATTACAGAACAGTGCCAAGCAAGAAAAATAACTCTGAAGAATCCACATCAGACTATGACCCTCTTGAGGATGACACCAATCAATCAGATGAAAGTGATGACAGTTTAGGAGAGGAAGAGGAAATGCCGATGACAGCGAACATATCATCTAGGTTCAAGGTTGTCACTTATTCTTGTAAACTTTAGCTTATGTGTAGGGTCTTCACTTAAAATATATTTTCTACATCTAGTACAACTCACTGATTTTATTTATACGGGATTCTTTTGCTTTTGATATTGTTGATGGTAGAAAATTTATTCTCTTTATTTTTGTGTGTTATGTAGGTTTCAAAGTATTCTCAAATGGCTCCTGGATCAAGAAATCCAAAGGCATCAAGGAATTCCCTAGGTGGTGGACCATGTTCTAAGTCAACAAGGTCAGGATCAGAACCATCAGCTAACACTTATGTTCAAGAAAGTAACCAAAATAGAATGGAAGAAGGGCTTATGTCACATTCTGAATCTGAGCCAAGAGAAGTCAACAAAGCAATGCTTTTGAGGACAACTCAGCTAATTACTGATGGAAATGAGGGAACTTCTAGCATGAATTCAATTGATAATGCTGGACAGTTTGATGAAGGTAAGAAATTGCAACATATTCTCATTCCACTTTGTATCTTGCAAACATAGTTCTAATCCATTATATTTCTGATCTACTTTGTACCTTGCAAACATGTTGTGAGTTGCAGCACCAAGCGCCAAGGGACATCGGAAGCCAACTTGGGGAAGAGGGCTTAACAAGCTTACTAAAGTTATGGGTTCTAAAATGCATCTCACATTTGTCAAAGGGAAGAAACGACCTGAACAGCCATTGCAAGCAGCAAAGCTAGTTTCGGAGTCTGGCATAATGGTGAGGGACCATATGCCTATCTACCCGCATTGGAAGGATTACAAGAAGACAAATGATAGAGATATCCTAAAAGATCACATGATTTATCTAGCTGTAAGTTTAAACTTTTTCCTCAAGTAAAATGTTTTTGTAGTACTAAATATGTCAGCTTGATTAATACTAAATTGCTTGTGCAACCCTCAGCCACCTTTGTTAGGAACAATTGCTCATGCTTCTGTCTTTTTATTCTTGCTGCACTATTTTATTTATAGAAAAAATACTTCTTATGAGTATTGAGTGCACAAGACCAGTACATAGTAACTAAGGAAATGATGCAGAAAAAGAGACTAGAAGTACAAAATTTCTGCCAAGAATTAGTTCCAAATTTATAATACAGAAACTTTTTCTTCAAGCAGAATAATCTGATAATTTGTGCCATTTTAAGTGCATTGATCTTACACTATTATCTAACTTAAACAGGTTCGCTTTGATATGGATGTATCTGATAATACAACCAAAAAAGTTTGTTCTGCTCTCCTCAAGGATGGGGTACGCCAACAGCGCTGTAAGCTGAAACGAAAATATTTTGATGGTGTTCCTGAGAATGAAGTACTCTCAAGAAAACCACCAGATGTTTCTGAAGAAGATTGGGCAAGTCTTGTGCAGAAGTGGAGTGATCCTAAGCACAAGGTATCATAGATATATATGTAGCTTTTTTTTTGGAAAAGTTAGTAATATACATAGGATTGACAGTTTATTACATGGGCTTACTATTTGTAGGAAACATGTGAAAAGAATAAACAAAATAGAGAAAAGGTTAGGCTGCACCAAACCACAGGTTCTCAATCTTATGTTGCTAAGAGATACTCTATGGTAAGCTAAATTGTTGATTAATTCATTACACTGCATAGCTAGCTATTCTGAAATATTTGTATCATTAATGTAGAAAGTCCAAGATAATGGGGAAGAACCTAATTCAATGGATCTTTTCAAGGCAAGCCATTTTAGCAGGAAAAAGGGTTATAGTGATATTGCACAGGAAGCAATTGTAAGTATATTAATTGCCAAATATTGAAATGTGCGTGTGTGACACATATATTTGAATGCTATGTTGATCTGTACACTAAGGTGTTTTTGTAAAGGAAAACTAAACTGAATTGTTGTTTAAGTATGTCATATTCATTTTTTTCATTTTCTACAACCATGCAACGCAATGTTCTGTTATTACTTATTAA
Organism: Dendrocalamus latiflorus; assembly: GCA_017311315.1. Classification (NCBI taxonomy): domain Eukaryota; kingdom Viridiplantae; phylum Streptophyta; class Magnoliopsida; order Poales; family Poaceae; genus Dendrocalamus; species Dendrocalamus latiflorus. Next base: position 6,819,768 of record CM029671.1, on the reverse strand, counting down.
AGAATGAGCTGAATACATATTATAGGTGTATACAAAATTTTTTCTTTGCTGTGTCTTCAACATTCAAAGATAAGCATTATGCAATCTGTTTATGTTACAAATGGAGCATAGAATTATTTTGCATGTTTATATTGTCTCTATTCAATGCTAGGATGCTATGGAAACCGCAATGGAAGAAACTCCACAGGAAGGTGAAGAACCCAAATCTATAGATGACATTGTGGGTGGAGTTCTATCCGAGTTCAGTCAATCAAGCAAGTTTTTGGTGAATATGGGTGTTTCAGCCTGTTCAAGCCAATCTACCACTCACACTTCTACTGCACGCATAAGAGAACTTCAAGAAATAGTTCAAGGACAAACATTGCAAATCGAGAATGCTAGTCGAAATGAGCAAGAGTTGCGTGCTACTGTTAGCTCTCAGCAGGGAGAAATCATGGATTTGAAGAGGCAAGTTGAAGAAGCAAAAGAGTCAAACAAGAGGAATGAAGAGCAAATGGCCATTTTCAAGCAAATGCAAGAAAAAATTGATTCCCTTGTTTTGCGCCTTCTGGGCCAATCATCAATAGTTTGATCATCTTTGTAGTCACAGTGTGTAGTTGCTAGGCTTAGTTTGAAGTATGGTAGCAATATGCCTTCTGACAAGACATACTTGTTACTGCTAGTGACATTTGGCTAATATGGTTTTGTGATGGAACTGTGTCTGTGGTGATCACTTTTGTGTTGAACCAATGGTTGTAATGGCATGTATTGGATAAATGTCAATTAATTCTATATGCTTTGATGGAACAATTCTATGGTGATTATCTGGAGAATTATGCTACTGTTCATGACGTTTTTTTGGTCATTCATGTATGTCTGGATTAAATTTTGCGACGTTGCAAATATATTCATGATGAATAATTTTGTCATAAATTACACGTCCTGTACCACATGTCATGATGAAAACGATTGTCATAGAATGTTTTCACTTGGTGACGCTAACGGTATCGTCACAAAAACTATTTTATGACACTAAGTAAATCGTCATAAATATTATTGTATAACGATCTGTTATTCGTCATAAATGTGTACTATTTTATGACGATTTCCCAATTATCATCACTAAGAACATTCTATGACACAGAATCTGTGACGATCCGCTTGACACAATAAAATCGTCACTATTATACTTTTATGACAAAAATCCATGATTTTGTGACAAATACGTATCATCACCGATGCTCAAATTTCTTGTAGCAAAATAAGCCTCACAATCAAGCTAATCCTTTTAGATGAACATCGAAAGTACTATCTATAATTAATCTAGTCAAAATATTCCGCCATGTCATACTTTAATTCAAATGTAGCATATTTATTAGAACAAATCATGATCAAAACTACACAGTATAAGAGTAAATATGATAAAGAAAGCTCTTCTACTCAGTTGATGTCAAGGCTTAGACTTGATGTATTGTTTGACAAGTATAATAGACAAAACTTCAAAAATATTTAAACACCAAGCTCCCCCTTAGAATAATCTCATAGGATGCAACACATCCAACTCACTTCACAAACGAGCAAAATGAGAAGAGTCAAGAAGTTTGGTAAAAATATCAGCAACTTGAGAATCAAAATCAATTAAATGCAACACAACTTCTCCTTTTTTCACATGGTCTCTAAGAAAATGATACAGAATATCAATGTGTTTGGTTCTTGAATGTTGTACAAGATTTTTTAGCAATACTAATAGCACTAATGTTATCACAGAAAAGTGGAACACTATCCAATTCTAAGCCAAAATCCTTAACTATAGCGGTCATCCAAAGGAATTGAGAGCGACAAGAAGCAGCAGCTACATATTCAGCCTCAGAAGTAGAAAGTGCAAAACACACCTGTTTTCTAGAAGCCCATGAAACAAGAGATATGCCTAAAACGTGATATGTGCCTGAAGTACTCTTCCTATCAATTGGACAGCCCCTAAAATCAGCATCTGAATAAGCTCTAAGGGTAAGACATGAGGAAGAAGAGTACCATAAGCCAAATTCTAAAGTTGACTGAAGATACCTGAAAATTTGCTTTACCACTTGATGATGTGAAGTACGTGGAGAAGGTTGAAAATGAGCACACAAACACACAGCAAAATGTATGTCTGGCCTTGAAGTGGTGAGATACAAAAGAGAGCTAATTATGCTTCAGTATTCCTTTTGATCAATAGGCTCACCAGCTTCATCAGGTTGCAACACAACCATAAATCCCATGGGCTTGGAAATTGGTTTGACTATCCCCATATCAAAGTGATGAAGTAGATCTTTGGTGTACTTTGTCTGATGAGCAATAGTACCCAATTTTAATTGCTTGACCTGAAAACCTAGGAAGACTGTGAGCTCTCCCATCATGCTCATCTCAAATTTCTTCCTCGTAGTATCTAAAAACATGGAAACAAAAGTATGGGAGGAACCACCAAAGATGATATTATCCACATAAATCTGAACGAGTAAAAGATCATTCCCATGCTTGAGATTAAATAAAGTCTTATCTACCTTGCCCATTTGAAAGTCAATATTTAGCAAATATGATTTAAGCCTATCATACCATGATCTAGATGCTTGTTTTAGACCATATAAAACTTTGGATAATTTAGAATTCTCGAAACAAGATGGTTGTCTTACATAAACTTCCTCGATATAGCCATTAAGAAAATTACTTTTCACATCCATTTGATATAGTCTAAAACTCTTTGAAGCAGCAAATGCTAACAAATTCTAATGGCTTCTAATTGAGCAGCAGGAGCAAATATTTCACCAAAATCAAGACTCTCTACCTGGGTAAATCCTTGAGCCATAAGTCTAGTCTTATTTCGAATAACAACACCATCCTCACTCTGTTTATTCTTAAAACCCATTTAGTTCCAATAACATTATGACCATGAGGAGGTGAGATCATGGTCCAGACTTTTATGCTCAAAGTTTTCTAATGCCTTATGTATTGCATTAATCCAAGACTCATTCGATAAAGGATGACTTATATTTTTGGGGTTCAAAAGAGGAGACGAAAATAGAATGAATGCATGAGGCATTGGAGTTATATCTGCTAGGAACAACTCTCTCATTTAACTCACCAATCGTTTATTCTAGGGGATGACGTCGTTTTGCAAAGGAGCTTGCAGAGTGGTCGTAGACGTGGTCATTGAAGTAGTTGTAGCAGCCGTCGTACTAAACGTAGGTGCAGTCGCAGCAGCTGTAGTCGTAAGAGTAGTCGTAGTGACTATTGTCAAGGGTGCAGTCGTAGTAGCTATAGTCATAGGAGTGGTCGTAGCAACTATTGTCGAAGGTGCGATAGTAGTAGCTGTAGTCATAGGAGTCACAAAAGTGGTTATGGGTGTCGTAGTGTAGCTCAAGGACTCCCAGTTGTTATCATCGGAGTCATAGAAGATATTATCGAGTGCGTCAGAGGCCTATATACCTACATTATCGGGTCTAGTACTAGGACTAGCCTAACCAAAAGTGACCTCATAGGTCTCAATAATTTTGCTAGTTTCTAAGTTGAGTACTCGATAACCTCGAGTGCGAACTACATACCTAAGAAATATGCCATATGAGGATCTAGATTCAAATTTATCAAGATTGCCATTTTTAAAGATGAAATATCGACATCCAAACACCTTAAAGTGAGAAATATTAGGAGAACGACCAAAATGAAGCTCATAGGAAGTCTTATGTAATTTAGCTCGCAAGAAAACTCTATTCAAAATATAGCAAGCAGTCGAAACAGCTTCAGCCCAATACTTTCTAGGAGTAGCATGTTCATTTAGCATTATTCTAGCCATCTCAACTAAGGTTTTATTCTTGCGTTTGACCACACCGTTCTTGATACGGGGTGCCCGATCTTCACGACGTAGGATCGATGATGATAACTTGGATCCGTGCAACCTGACGAACCGATGATGCCAACCACTGTTAGAACAACAACCTGTGACAAAAGAATTCACCCAACCACACGCTCGTGATCCCGTCTACCTGACCACACAAGTAGACGTGTCGTCGCTCCTGCAAATCACAAGGAATCACAAGAACAACGGGGTTGAGAACGCCTAATTCCCCTCTAGGTTGCAGTATATGCCAAACCCTAGGAAGAACAAGCGTATAGCTCTCTGAAAATAAAATAGATTTTATGTGGTCTATCCTAAGACTCATGCACACAATAGGTCTTTAAGGCTAGCTCCAAAGTGTTCGGCTGAAGGAACCGGGTCTCATGGCCAAGACCGACTCAACAACAAAAATAAAAAACATCCGAACAGCAATGTCCGAGACCGACTCAACAACAAAATAAAATAAAAAAACATCCGAATAGCACTTTGAGTCTGCATTCGAACAACACTTGTCTCTACATTCGAACATGGGTCCCACGTTGCATGCATGTAGACTCTCTCTCCTTCCATTAATTTTCTTCACTGGGTGCTGCATGCACAACATTTTTCTTAACGGGGTGGCTTCAGCCTTTGTTTCCCACGTATAGCAGCCTTTGTTTCCCACGTATAGAACTTTTCTTTGCCTTCTATTTCCATCTTTGCTATCCTCATCTAAAGCTTTCTTTTGTTCAAACCTAAGAATAATAAAATAGCAACTATTAGGCAGTATATTATTCTCATATAAATTAAAACTAAAATCAACTTCAGTTCTGTTGAGGCACTTGAGCTGACGAAAATTGACGGTTTAAACCCTTTTTCGTATGAAAGGAAGCAAATGATGTGTTCTTGAATTCAGTTCTATTATCACTTCTAGTTTCTCTAAGTGCTCATGGAAGTTCATTAGAAAGTCTAAGAGCTAGCTTTCGAAAATGACCGAAAGCTTCATCCTTAGAGGCCATAAAATACACCTAAGAATAAACTAGCAGAAAAACCTAGTAGAAAGTCTCTTGCGAAGCTAGTCTGATGGTGAGAAACAACTGGTCGAGAATATTATTCAACCACTCTGGTCAGACCATGAGAACCAACTGGTTGAGTGCCTAGTCTAGCCGCACTATTTCGACCACAGGAAGTACCTGGTTGAACACGCTTCTTTACCCTGTCTTTCTTCTCTTTCTTTGCTTTTCTAAAGTGGAATTGAACCAAGTGGCTAGTTTTACCACAATGAGTGCATTGATACTCAGTTTGGTAGGATATTCTTTTGCAAAACCAGCAGATCTAAAGATGACTTGTTTTAGTTCCAATTATACTTCAAATTTTCCTAGTTCGAGTACCTTGACCACTTTAGGAGGATTATTTTTAGCATTCTCAATAAAATTAAATCCTAGGCCATAATTTTTCACACTAGTTTTTGACTTGTTTAGGATCATACTCAAATTCTTCTTGCCAAAACAAGACCTCTCTAAAGTATTTTTAAGGTACTCATTTTCTTTAGACAGTGTTGAACATGCTGAGCACTTAACAGATTCATTTACATCCTCTTTGGATGACTATACTGAACCAATTTATCCTTTTTAGCAAAATCATGAAGTTGTCTAGTCAAATCTTCTATTTCAGTGTTGAGCTTAGAACAATTAGAGCAAAAATAGTCTCATGATAAAGAATTTGTTGAATTAACTCCTAAGAAGAATTAAGTCTAGCCTAAAGCAAATCACACTTAGAGCAAGCTTTGTATTGAGCGGAAGGGCTAGACTTGAGCTTTTCAACTTTATCATATGCAAGTTTTAACTTTTCACCACAAGGATTGTGTGCCAATTTTAATTCATCAAGTCTTGCAATTATATCACCAAATTGAACCAAGGTTGATGCATTAATTTTCTAGTAGACTCTAACTCCGAATGTAAAACTTGATAGGACTCACATGATTCATCATCAGGAAGAAAAGCTCTAAGTCTATGAATTTCAGAATTTAAGTTCTCAACAACAAGATCATGATTGTTAATTTTCCTTTTATGCTTATTGAGCTCCGCTGCCAATCTAAGCACAACATGAGATAAATCGGTATAATAAGGTTTTATCTCATCAGGATTGCTGTAGAGATCATCATACTCAAATTCGTCACTACTTTGCCACAAAGCAAATTCCTATGAAGTCCGCCTCCTTTGCCTTCATTCCATTATCCTCCACATCACTTGTAGAATCAATCTCCTTAAGTGCTAAAAGTACCTTGTTGACCGCCTTACGATAGTTGTGCTTCTTGCTTGAGGCAGACTTCAACTGAAGTCGACAAGTTGGTGCCTTGTAAGCATCAACTCTTTGCTCCTTAGTTTGGGGCAGTTAAACTTAATGTGATTATATTTACCACATTCATAGCATCTGAAAGGACCTTCTCTCCACCTCATTCTAACATTATTGATTGCCTTTGTCACCCTTTTGGAAAGAAATACGAGCTGCTCTTCTGGTATCTCCTCTAACTGTTCATCTAAAATCGAGCACAAAGCAGACAAGTAGGCACTAGAAGAACTAGATGAACTGTCAGCATGGTTAGTCATTAAGCCTAAAGAATTAGTATTGCTTATCCTCGCCAAAACATAAATCTCGTGTGTTTTCATCTTGGAATAAAGATCTTTCAAGATAAGTGTTTCTATACTAATAGAATGATTGATGGTAGTGACTAAAACATTCCAAACAGACATTTCCGGAGAATTCAAAATTTGTCGAGTATTGTTAGAATTAGTATATGTGACACCAACAGATTGTAAATCACTAATAATCTTATTGAAGTGATCGAAAAGAGCATCTACTGATTCTCTGGGTTTCATCTCAAATTTAGAATACACCTTTTTGAATTGATTCTGACTCACACCTTTAACAATCTTTGATCCTTCATGGTAATCGGCTAGAGTAGTCCAAATTTTATTTACAGATTTCATATGAGCAATTCTGACAAACTCGTTTCAATTTAAACCTTGCAATAAAATATTTTTAGCCTTAGCATTAGCTTCTACATCAGCAGTATTTTCAGTGGTAACGATAGAAGGTACTTCATAAGAACTTTCAACTTTTTGCCAAATAGCATTACTTTGTTCTTGTAGAAAGACCTCCATACGTGTTTTCCAGTAGAGATAATCTGTTCTATCAAAAAACGATGGCTTACCAGAGAACCAATCCTGATCTAACGCCATTGCAATCTTGCTCTCATACCACTTGTAGGATCGTTTGACACAATCAGAGGGGGTGAATGATTGCCTCCACTTTTTGCAATCTCTACGTAGTCGATGAAGAATATGACCACTCAAACAAACACTTAGTGCTTAGCTTTGCTTGTAGTCGTACACTTCGCCCAAACAGCAATCACTAGAAATCACGAACCAGATTGATTCAAGATATTCTTTTATTGCTGGATTCCTGTGGATTTACAAAGCGCCCTCACAAGCATCCCTCAAAACCCTAGCACAAAAAGCTTCATCACAAACTTCAACTAAAACCCTTAGCCACTATCTGCTTTTATATGTTAGAGCCCTAAACCATGTTCAACTCAAACATGAACATGAAATCTTTCTCTTCCTCAAATCAAGAGACCCGAAACATTTCCAAACATGAGTTTTATTCAAACTCTCAATCTTCCCAATTATGGATTCCATCTACAACTCCTAACCCAACACGCGATGAAGCCTCCAAGATCACAACTCCTATATCTTTATCATGCCTCATCAACTTTCGTGTTGAGGCCTCCAGGACCGCACTACCCATAGCTTCTCCACGCATCACTACCTTTGATCTCCACATGCTCCAGCGTTAGCCCGAGCACCTCACATGACATCCTCAACTGTCTGGACCTCAGATCTCCCTATCTTAGTCCTGATCCTCCTCGTCATCGACCATGATCATCTCCACGCTCACCTGCACATGTAAAGACCAAAGAAACATTTTCCCGACACAAGTTCTTCCAAACTTGATCGTCACTAGCACACACACATGTAACCACAACCTCAAACAACCAACAACACCAACTAGGTCTTCCACGACCACAATCCCATCGCTATCTAGAAATCAACCTCAGACAACTCATTACGACCGTTATCTCAATGAGGACTCGAAAACAACAAGTACTCGGGAATTACCATCGCTTCGTTCAAAACAATCGGGCATAACAAGCATCACTACCGACCAGAAACATCGAGTACCAACTATCAAGTACTGATCACTACAATTACGACTACCAACCAATCACTGCATCGTCGATCACTAGGTTCAGAGTATCACCGAGAACTGCTACCGAGTACCGAGTCCTTTTGACTACGAATACCATTCCTCCGAACATTATTCACCAATCTCCGCTAGTAGTCCTACCACTAGCATAACATTAATACTCGAAGTACTCAAAGATAGCAAGAGTTAAAGCACTCGTGCTAACCATGAAGTCTACTAATACAAACTGTGAAGCCAACGACAACCCATCAGAAAGTCTAAGACCACCGACCAGTAAAGTCTGCATGTACCGACCAAAGTACTATAGCTACGACCATTGGTCGGTTACTGTAGCATATATATGACCTTACGACCTGTTAAATGTTGCTTACGACCGGTTCACTATTCAAGGTCAAAACCAACGATTACCTGCTGTGGTTGAAGCCGGACGTGGTCGAAGTCAGTCGAGGTTAAAGTCGGACGTGGTCGAAGTCTAACGTGGTTAAAATCTGCGGTGGTTGCCTTACCGAAGTTGAAGCTAGCCGTGGACAAAATCTGCTGTTCAGACCATCCAGCACAGAGTTATTCGGACCAACGATACGAGGCCGTTCGGAAAACCAATCGTCGTTCGGACCACTAACTACCAAATACAGTCGAAGTCAATCGTGGTCGAAAAGCCAACCTGAAAACTCGAGCACAGAAGCGCATCGACCCGAACATTTACGGATGCAAATTCCAGCAAAACCAAATAACAATTATTCATCATCAATGAATCCACGACCACCACATAGTCTAACAAAATACATCATCAAACACACTCGTAACAAACCTTATCCAAACTCCCAACAAAATACTATCACTATCTCTACGATGATAATTGATACACCATAAGGCCAGAAATAAAATTAATAGATATTCACCAGTGCGGTGGGTATGAATGATACATCCCCGTACGCTACACCTTGCAAGGCCAGTTTGGAAAAGGAATTTCTCATAAACTTTACTCAAAATTCCTTTTCCAACATTCTCGCCTTCCATTTAAAATGGGACCTGAGTCCCAGTAACGTGTTCAGTCACATACATAGTGTAGGTTGCTTTCAGATTTTATTCGCTGACCAATCCAAACGTAAAAGAAACCATCAGAATCAACTTTGTTGGATCGCTATCCCCGTAAGATTCAGCTGATCCGTTAGATAATACTCTTCTACTACTACTGCATAACTGCATGCCGGGCTTATCTTCGATTCAACCGGCTCCGGCTGCGAAATGAAATGAAGCAGTTTCAGGCCTCAAAAGTCTCATATGGGAACATACTAAGTATGCAATATATCACACCCACTTTGGCACCAAATCAACGTGAAAATTTCAAAAAAAAAAAAGTTGACAGTATAGTCTATAGAGAATTCTAACACCCTTTAAAATTCAAAATGTGTTAGAAGAAAAAAAAACAGATAAGTTTACTATAAATAGTAGCATTTGCCTCATTTTTGTTAATCTTAACGTAGAATGAAATTAGACGTGAAATTTTATATACGATGGAGAAAAAAGAGATAATTAGTTTACTATAACCAGGAAGGAAGCAATTGGATGAGTGCACCATAAAGCAGTGTGATTGCACAGCATATGTTGCCATCCTGAAAAGATGATCATTCATCAGTGCCGGTCCTTCTCTACTTTCACAGAAACGCGACTCAGTCGAGAAAAACCGACGGATTGATAGATACTAGCACTGCTACTGTACTAATCAAAGACAGCGAACCGCATCCTAGCCACGAAGGAAAGGAGGACGCGAATACTACCAGTATCATGTATTTAATTGCATGCTGCTCCATAGTCGATATCCACCACCTTGTGGCTTGTACAATAGGGCAAACAACCGGGAGAAACAAAAATCTAGGGTTCCTTTCTACAAACTGTATGACTGCTCCATATGAGTTCAGTAGTGCTGCAACTTGCAAAAGCAATGCAGCATAATATCCTGCCTGCCTCTCTGCAGAATGATGAAGAGCCATCGGCACATCACGCCAGAGGCACTAGTCTAAAAGGCTTCATTGTATCAGTATTATTCATTCTATTCCCGCAGTGCACACTTCAGATGAACCAGACGCCCAACATAAAATATCTTCATGCTCCAACATAACAGGCTTATCTTCATGCCTAAAATGCACTTATCTTCATACTCCAACATAACAGGCTTTACCAGAGCAAGACACACACAAGTATACAAGGCACTTGTAAATATCACCCATTACCCAGGGAAAATTTAACGACATGCAGGTTTGAGCTTCTCTGATTCTACCAAGGGGCAGAGATCAAGATCACATCATCTTCAATTATTGCAGAGAGAGAGAGAGAGTTAAGCATGGCACAGTGCAAATGAAAACACTGCACGAGTTAACTGCGCAATACCAAAGCCTTAAGTTAATCGATTAATTTCTTTCCCAACAACTCATTGGTTAATGCTATATTCATAGGCTCTATTTTGTCAATGATGCCAGATTTTAGCGATCCAAAATCACTCCTCATAGAGAAACTATTAGTACAATACCAAAGCAGTTCAATAATAATGTTGAAGGTAAAAAAACATGCACTTAAGCCAAAGCCCAAGGGTTTACAATACAAAATCACCAATCAAAGGCCAGTGTATCCCTAGGAGGAAGGCACAATTTACGCCAACATATCCGTTCTGGTAGAAAACACTGATTAATGGTGCTCAAGACCAGATGTATGCTAATAACTGTGTAGGATCGTTGATGCCAATCAGAGGAGGGTGAATGATTGTAATCTCTAGCGGAAATATTTCCTCAAATTTTTTGTCTTTTAATCGTTTAATCTGAAAAAAGACAAAACAAAAATAAAACACAAAATAAGGAAACAAATTTCCGATCGCATGAGTGGTACTGTAGCGATTATTGTTTGGTACTGTAGCAACTATTGTTTAGTGTTGTAGCAAAGTACTGTAGCACGGTACTGTAGCACTGTATAGTGATCTACTGTAGCACGGAGAAAAAAATCACTAAAGGCTGATGCATCAGAAGCAGCACGATTTTTACACAATCTTGCAATTGATTTTTAATTAAAACTAATTCATATATGTAAGCAAAAAACATAGATAGAAGTCAATGCATGGAGAAACCGTAGAGATCAAAATACAGGAAAAAGGATAATATATGTGAATTAAAAAACTCATAAACTTTTATTAGAAAACGCAGAAACTATTCATCACCAGAAACACATCACTGTGCGCTGTCCTGTTTTCGTCTTTTTTTCTCATGTCACGGCCGCCGCACGCCTAAAAAAATATTTATATAGCCCCTATGACACCTATTTAATCTCTATTCAAAACCCTAATACAACTCGTCCAACTGGGTCTAAGCCTTTTTTACCTGAATTAGGCTTTTGGCCTACTAATTTTTAAGAGACCCGAAACCCTTCCTAACACGGGTTTTTACACTTCCGACTTTTCAACTCATCACGTGTCGAAGCCTCCAAAATCACACCTCCCGTAGCTTCTCCACGCACCATCCACCTCTGATCTCCATACGCCCCAAGCATGAGCCCGACCATCTCAGAACAAGATTAGGGATTAGGGTTTTAAACAACAAGCTCCCCCTCAGAATAATCCCATAAGATGTAACATACCCAACTCACTTCGCACATGAGAAAGATGAGAAATATCAAGCGACTTAGTGAGAATATCAGCCAATTGAGAATCTAACAAGATATAAGACAACATCACCTTTTTCCACATGGTCTCTCAGAAAGTGAAATCTTTTGGAAGCCATCAAAGAGAGTGAAGAGCCATCAAGTGTACCAGCCAAGCAATGATGTAAAAGACCGGAACCCAATCTATCTCATGTTCTCCATCCTTGTCAGCTGTGTTTACATCACAGGAAACATCGGTCTAATAGTACTAGGGTTAGTGAAATAAGATCTAGAAATCCAGTACTGAGACACACGACGAATAGGAGCAACAAAGTTAGAACCAAAATGAAGTGCATGTGGGTGATCAGAATGCTGAAAAGAATGTGAATTATTTGAATTAAATCCCAATCTAGCATGTGAAGCAGACTTAAAGCCATCATAAAGTTCTCTAAAAACATTACTTTCGCATTTGATCTAGGAACAAAAGACAATGCACGTTTTCGTTTTAAAGCATTCAATCTTTCCATCTTCTCTTTTCTTAGCATGCTTAAAGTAAAATTCATGTAAGTGCGCATCTCTTCCACAGCAGGTGCAATAGAATTAAACATAACCAGAATTCTTTTGAGATGATGAGCTAGCACTTATATTATTATTCGATGAACTTTGCATAAAGCCAGCAGATTTAAACACAGTTTATTGTGGTTCAAGTTTCACTTCAATTTTTCTAGGTTCAAGAGACTTAATAACATTAGGAGGATTATTCTTGGCATACTCAACAAAATTAAATTCTAGACCATGATTATTGACAATTGTTTTTGACTTGTCTAGAATCATATTCAAAATTTTCTTGCCAAAAGAAAATATCTCTAAAGTGTCTTTCAGGTACTCATTCTCTTTAGCTAGAGCGGACAAGTTATGCATTTAACAGGATCATTCACAAGATTTTTAAAAGCACTAGACTGAGCCAATCTTTCCTTTTCAGCAAAATCATTAAGTTGTCTAGTCAAAACTTCTATTTCAGTATTAAATTTAGAACAATTAGAGTAAGAAGATATCTCATGATAAAGCATCTATTGAATTGTTTCTTGTGATGAATTATTTCTAGCTTTTAGCAATTCACAATTACAGCAAGCTTTGAATTGAGCAAGTGAAATGCTTGACTCTAAACATGTAGAAGAGTTAAACTTGAGCTTTTCAATTTCATCATTTGCAAATTTTAACTTTTTATCACAAGAGTCATGTGTCAATCTTAATCATCAAGTTTAGTAGTTACATCACTAAGTTGAACTAGGTTTGATGCATTAATTATTCTAGCAGACTCCAACTCAGTATATAAAACTTGATAAGACTCACAAGATTCATCATCAGGAATAGAAGCTCTAAATCTATTGATTTCAGAATTTAAGCCCTCAATAATGAAATCATGATTTTTAATTTTCTTTTTATACTTCTTAAGCTCATCTGTCAATCTAAGCACAGCACGAGATAAATCAGTATAAGAAGGTTTTACCTCATCAGGATCACTATAAAGATCATCATTGTCGAGCTCCTCACTATTTGTCGTAAAACACATCCCTATGAAGTCCACCTTCTTTGCTTTCTTGCCATTGTCCTCATCATCGCTCGCAGAATTAACATCACTCAAATCAATCTTATCAAGTGCTGAAATTATCTTGTTGACTACCCTGCGATAATTGTGCTTCTTGCTTGGGTCAATCTTGAATTGAGAGCGACGAGTTGGTGTCTTATCATCTTTAACCTCCTTACTCCTCAGTTTGGGGCAATTCATCTTGATGTGGTTAAGTTCACCACATTCATAGCATTTGATTGGATCTCCTTTTTGCCTTAATCTAATGTTGTTAATTGCCTTTGTCACCCTGTTGGAGAGAAGTACAAGCTGCTCTTCTGGAAATTCCTCTAATTGTTCATCTGAAATAGAGCACAATGCAGACAAATAAACAATAGAAGAACTATCAGCTTGGTTAGTCACTATGCCCAAAGAATTAGTCTTTTTATCCTGGCCAAAACATCTACCTCATGTGTTTTCATCTTAGAATAAAGATCATTCAAAGTGAGTGTTTCCATATTAACAAAATGATTGATAGTAGTGACTAACACATTCCAAACAGACATGTCCAAAGCATTTAAAATTTGACAAGCATTGTCAGAATCAGAATATGTGACATCTATAGATTGCAAATCACTAACAATTTTATTGAAGCGATAAAAAAGAACATATACCGATTCTCTAGGTTTCATCTCAAATTTAGAATACTTCTTTTTGAATTGATTCTAACGTACACCTTTAACAGATTTAGATCCTTCATAATAATCTGCTAGAGTGGTCCAAATTTTATTTGCTGATTTAAGGTGAGCAATTTTGATAAACTCATTTCTACTTAAACCTTACAACAAGATATTTTTAGCCTTAGCATTAGTTTCAACATCAGAGAAATTTTCAATTATAACAACATGACACACTTCATATGTATTTTCAACTTTTTGCCAAATAGAATTATCTTATGCTTGAAGAAAAACCTCCATGCGTATTTTCCAATAGAGATAATATGATCCATCAAAAAATGGTGGCTTACCTAAAAAGCGATCCCGATCTGATGCCATTGCAACCGACTCTAATACCACTTGTAAGATTGTCGATGGCAATCAGAGTGGGGTGAATGATTGTAATCCCAGCAGAAGCTTTTTCTCATTTTTTTTGTCTTTTAATCGTTTAATCTGAAAAAGGACAGAACAAAAACAAAGCACAAAATAGGGAAAAAAATTTCCGATCGCACTGAGCGATCACTGTAGCGATTATTGTTTTGTACTGTAGCAACTATTGTTTGGTAATGTAGCAAAGTACTGCAGCGCTGTACTGTAGCACTATACTGTAGCGATCTACTGTAGCACCAAGAAAAAATCGCTGAAGGCTGATGCATCAGAAGCAGCACGATTTTTACACAATCTTACAATTGTTTTTTAATTAAAATTAATTCATATATGTAAGCAAAAAAACATAGATAGAGATCAATGCATGAAGAAACCCTAGAGATCAAAAAAACCAGGAAAAAAAAGATAATATACACGAATTAAAAAACTAACAAACTTTTATTAGAAAACGTAGAAACTATTCATCACAAGAAACGTATCGCTGTGCGCCGTCCTGTTTTCGTGTTTTTTCTTTCTCGTGTCACAGCTGCCGCACGCCTAAAAAAGTGTTTATATAGCCCCCTATGATCAACATCAGTCCACACACCACATATCTCGCATAACAACGATAAGCAATGTCATCAAATATTCATCACCATAAATTAACCATTGTCAATTATTTATCACCAAAATATCCTAAACCTACCCACATGGTCTAACAGACTGATGAAGACCCACTACAACTGTACCCAATTTGTGACGACTCAGTGACGAAAAGGCAACTGTCACAGAAGGTGTGTCTCTAAACACCTTCCATGACGAAACAACAAAAAACGTCATTGTCGTAGGGGTGGCCCCCACCTAAGCCCAGCAGGCCTGTTAGGAGGTTATAAGAACCAGAGTACCATGTGTAATGACATAAGTGCCCCTAATAGGGAGGTACGGATGTAAGGGCATAACTGTAAAAGCATACTCCATGTGAATATATATATCAGGACGAGGGGAGGATGAGGCAGGACACTCCCACCTCCCCACTACCATCTCTCTCTCTGTTTGGTCTGTAACCATAACAGTCATAGTTTTAGTGACGGTACATTTTCGTCACAATCAACTATGACGCTCCAGATTGTCATGAAAAACGTCACGGATCGTTGCCTAGAGAGCTGCCACATGGACGCTAACGTGGCGAAGTTGACATGGCAGATGACGTGGCAAGTGACGTGTAAAGAATATCGTGACAAATTTCGTCGTCATAGATTATTGGGCTTGGCCCATTTAAATTTAGTTTAGACTAAAATTTAGCCTGTTCTTAAATAGGCTTTAGGCCTGATTTTTGCCCATTTAAAACCCATTTAGCCTTTTGATTCGTGGATAAATTCATGGGCCTTATTATTTGGGCTTTAGCAGCCAGAACTGTTTCACCGTACCTATTTGAAAATTGCTGCAATAAACAACAATACATTTTATCAATTCATTGCATACATACAAAGATGAGAGTTCATACATCAACCATAAATTTGGAAACAACAACATAGTTTGACCAAACTAGACCCATCAGACCATAGTATAAGTTCACCAAATAGCACAAGTAAGAAACAATACAAGTTCAACCAAAACTCCAATTACAAAAATAAAACAGTAAAGTCACCTAACTTTAAAGCAACTAACCAGAACAGCTCTAACATCATAAGAAAAGTGATGGATACAGAATAAACTTGTATGTGCTCATGCTCACAAGCAGGCCCTGAAATTTCAAGGAGGAGTCACCTGACTCTGATTAAAGTTAAGTAGTTGACGAACCAGCTGTAGAGTATCATATTGTGCCTTCTTTACACTATCAATCTCTTGTGCATATTCTTTTGCCTGCGCCTTCAAGACACCAACCTCTTCCCGAAGTCCTGCAGATTCTTGCTTCTCCGTCTCTAGTTGAGCCTGGAGATCTTGCACCTGCGCACTAACAGCGCCTCTTTCACTTGTCTTGGTGGCAGACTGCAGACCCATATTTCGAAGGAAACTTGACTTTGGCAAAACTTTGGCAACCACTTCAGTAGAAGACTTTGGCTACTGTCCTTCTTCAACTGGTTCAGCCACAATAGCTTCCATAGCAGCCTAGCATCATATACAATTAAATTAGTCTTTCATATTGTACTATGGGGGCAGTTTCCAATATATTCATGTCAAAGAGGCAAAAAAAGAGAAATCAAATACTTACGATAGCATTCTTCACAAGTTCACTAAAACCAATTTTCTTGCTGCAATGTGTGTCCTTGAAGAGATCAATTGCAGTGGGTTCTGTATCCTTATATTTTTCTTTCTTCTGAAACATGTGAAATCAGTTTGAAAGTGTTAGCTTGAAACATATATGATGAGTAATCATGTTAGATGTCAGTTACTGTGCATATAGACTCGAATGATTAAAATAAGATCATGGAGCTACCAGTAATGCAATGTAGTCTGTAATGGAAAACATAAGCATGGGCAATGAAGTAGTATCAAATAACAGAACAACCTCGACATATATATGCAAGCACATTTAATAGTTTTAAACATGTATTGTTCATTGGCACATGATCAATGGGTTATAGCAAGTACATAAATTCCATTATATGCTAAAAAAAGATCGAGCAGAGCAGCTTATTATTGTGATTCGGAGGAGACAACAACAAACATTATATGTAATTTATGATAGATCAGTGTAGCACTACTGGACAAAAATTATTAGGTTGCTACAAGGCTGAGTAGCAACCAATATGCATACGTCAAGACTAAGCAATTTTGTTGCATTGCTGGTGTTCTTACCGCGACATAAGCATGTGCAAGGTAACAACGAGAGCCCGTCCGCTGCTGGAACTGGACTTTCTCACGGTTCAGTTGGTTTTTGATGCATTTGTCCTGAAGATCGCATAATTGTATAAGAGAAGAGTAATACAAACAGTATACTAAAAAAGAATACAAAATGATGAGATTTTTGACAGGTGCTTCCAAAGAAATATGGAACAATTAATGAGAGACATAAAAGACAGACTATGCTATACCAAAAATAGCTTTTTTGTTTTGTAATCTACATCATCTTCAACTTACACTTGCAGTTTATGGTCATGCAGGGTACACAATTTATGGACTTCAAGAATACAAGTATAATCCCATTTGCACTCCAGCTCAGAGATAGCTGAATGGCATCAAGACATGCTGCACTATAACAGGAGTGGACAACAGAATTATAAATGTGTAGCTAGATAAAATATAACTCTAGCTGTGATGAATTCAATTTAGGTTAATAACTAAACGTGTAGCTTGGAAGCATTCAAAAAGAAATTGAACCATCTTTATGTCTAGAAACAGAGAAATCCGCCTCATTTGCAGAGCACATGGATTTGAAACTTAAATTACTAGGAACAGCTTGTAAGAGCCAAAAAGCATACTCAGATAATTTTTTTTCACCTTCTTCTGATTAAGAATCCAACATCACAGTACTTGCAAAAAAGTTTTTGTACCCAATCAACATCATAGAGGTTCTATTAGCTGTGACGTATGCAATTTTAAAACAGCTCAAACATTATTTCCTTTGATTTCAAAAGTGACTAAAAAGGTTCTCTTATACACTCATTTTTCTTCTTCCGTAGCAACGCAAGGGCACTCAACTAGTTGATATCAAGAATCTGCTGCCTTAACTCTAAATATTTGTTTGTTTAATATTTCAGCAGCTGTATTCCTCCATCTTAAAATTCTAGCCCTACCAAGTTCTCATCATGTGTTATTTTTTATAGACTTAAAACAGTAGTACAACGTGGCTATATTTATAGATACATGCATACAGTTTATCAACCTAAAAGTTACCAGGATTCAGATGAGACACTTTTGTTTACAACGTGGCTACTAGATAGGGAGACACAAACAGCAATCAATACAGAGGTTGGCCAGGTGAAACACTTTTGATATGCAACTTCCAAACTACTACTGTGTCTGAAAATCTATCTAAGAGCTAGCAAAGCTTAACTGTGAATATCAAGCTAGTACATATGTGATGTACCTTGTGCTTTGAGCTTGACCACATGTCCACCAATGCTCTCCATTGGTCATTAGTCATACACTTCAAAGGCGACGTTATCCTCACTTGATTTGCCGGCACCCCATCAAAGTACTTCTTTTTCAGCCTATACCTGATCTGTCGTTGTCCACCCTTCATCATTTCAACACATGCATCTTTTACAACATTACTATCGGTGTCCATGGTGAAATGTCCCTAGTAAAGAGCATAAACATCAGATTTGAACATGCAAAAGACACCATAACCTTTGATTGGACAAGTCAAATAGATAGACTTACACCAAGTTTGCCAATGTAGTTTGTAATTTGATGATCATGCTTCTTGTACTCCTTCCAATGTGGATAGATAGGTATATGTTGCCTGAGTATGATCCCACCCTCTGAAGCAAGCTTTGCGACTTGTATTGGTGCCTGTGGCCTTCTATTGCCTTCAGTAATGTTGATTTCAATCTTAGTGCCTAATCCTCTGCTTAACGAATCCAATTCTTTGCCCATACTGATTCCTCTCGGCACTTCTTGTGTATTTGCTGTTAATGGACCTATTAAAATTTCATTTGCAGATTTAGTGTCAAATATTAAATTTTGTGTACTATCTAAGTAGCAATACTACCCTATGTAATACAATTTAAGTACTCTAATTCTAAAAGGAAAGCAATCCAACCATAGTAGTATATCTGAATGATTCAGTAAAGCAATGTAATCATCGTAGTATATCTAAATGACCTACGCTTTGTTCGACCAGATGCTGTGTTCAATGTGAGTCATTATGGTTCCGAGGATTCAGCTGTTCAGTCCTATGTGTCACCAACAATATCTGCTAATTCAGTGGGTTACCAGCAGTAGATATTTGCTACTTTAGTGGATCATCACTAGTATGATCCTTGTTGATTTTTTTTGCTCCTGTTGCAATCCACGGGCATAGATCTAGTTAATATAATAAGCAACATTTGATATGGAGACCAAATATGATAATCACTTGCCTTCATCATTAACGTTGATCTGCTCCTCATTCTGGCTAGTAGTAGTAGATACCAATGCATCGTGTGCGACAGCAGTTCTTTGCCTAGTAACTCTAGTAGTTTCCTCCTGTTGCTGAGGTGCCACCACTCTCTTTGATATGCTTGATCCTCTAGCAGAGAAGTTCCTTTTATCGTGGGAACTCTTGTTACATACGTCCTCAGCAGCCTGAGAAGCCTCGTTTGGCAGCAAAGAAGAAAAATTAGCTACAAATTAATGAAATTGCAGAACCATATGTAATTAGCAAGAACAGTGCTTGGTACCTTGCTGACTTCATCTTGGTCAGATCCCTCATCGCCCTGAGGATTATACAGGGATCCTGATTGTTCATGACTATCATCCTTGCTCCTTGCTCTTGTATTGTTAACCACTGAAGCTAGTGCATTGACCCCAAGTCTTTGCAACAATTGATTGTTCCTCATCATATTTTCAGCCCTTATCTTCTCATATTCACATAATGGTGCTTCTGTACATTCATTTAAACAGTTGCTAGGATAAATGTTCCTGATTAACAAGAAATATGTGCTACTCTCATTGCACAACAAAACAAGGAAGTTGACACCATTAGCTACTGACATTGCTTAAAAAAACAAGGAAGCCAATGGCATGAGCTACTGCCATTACACGTAATGTAACCTAACAGGATAATATACAAAATAACCATAACTTAGGCTGACAAGGCTGCACGAATGAGCAAGCACTATGCACGGTTCGCTGCATATGGAAGCATGTCGTTTCTGTTCAAAGACGTCGGTGCTGCAACCAATCACTCGTGGACTATAGAGAGGTGACCAAATCAAGAGCACGCGTATGAACGTAGGCTCCAACCAGACATCCATAGGCACGCGTATGCCCTAACTGCCTTCCACCCTCGCCACCACCGTAATTGCTACCCGAAACTGCAGATCCTTGCCACCACCGTAATTGTTACCCGAAACTGCAGATCCCGCTCTACCATGAGGAAGGATTCATATGAAATTACTAAGGGGCTTCCTTGTCTTTGGTGGTGCCTTCCTCCCAGGAGGCATGTTGATCTTGGGAGGGGGTGAGTTGCAGATCGACGACGGGCACGTTGGCGGCGGCCGGCGGTCTTGGGGCGAAGGGGAGGCGATGCGGCCGTCCTGGCGCACAGGGGAGGTGATGCTGTGGTCTTCGAATCAGGGGGTGAGGCGGCGGGAGAGGGGGCAGAGGGAAGGTGAGGCCGCGGAGGTAGGAACCGTCGCTGAGAAAGGGGAATGGGATCGCTAGGTGATACTCCAGGCTGGATAAGGGCGACGTGGTAATGTGCGGGCGGTAGTCCGTGGCGGGCAGATAAAAATTTTGCATCAAATTAGCACCCATTCTTATTTATCTAATCTATCCGGTATATAATAACTGTACTAAAAATATTTAAATAGTGGATAACATGTGTATAAATGCTAGATAATGCATATGTTGTATAAAAGATACTTAATGTTCTACTACCAATTCATGATGCACATACACAATATAAATATATTTAAAACACTGCGAATATATATGAAACATTCAGAAAAAAAGATTCCTTCACATATCATCGTTGGTGGACACTTCCGATTAAGACCCATCTTCGGAGGGGTATGTCGACAGTAACTCGTCCAATAGCAGCACCGTGCGCGAGATTTGCTCTTAGTGTCGCCACATTCCGAGTAGGGGTGAAAACGGATCAGATATTATATGTGCTAGGTTCTCAGTGTTGAGTGCAAGTGCCATATATGTGCTTACATTTTGAAATAACTCTGGAAATAACAAGATCATCAGAAGCACTTGGTGCTAGTTTGCATGCATCATCCCAAGGTGCCAATTGGGTTGAGAATCAGTACCTCTCATGCAAACACATATTGACTACTCATAAATAGGAGTAGGATCAGATAATATATATCAACATTGTTTCAGAATGGCTCTTACATATAGCATCAGACTGACCAAGGACACACAAAAGCTTCAAGGTTCAAGAAATAAAATATGGTCTGCATTCAACTCAAACTTGATAAAAAAAAGCTGACACTATGAGAAGCTATTACACTAATGCTTTAGAAGTTATATCGTAAATCCGCAGTGTATTTAGCCATAAAAATATGATGAACTACAAAATTCGATGACACTTGTGTCTTGAGGAAGAAATGAAGAACCTCCAAAATCATACATCTTCAACTCCTGTAAAAGTCAGAAATAGTTGTCATCAGAGATAGTTGTTTAAAATAGTTAAAAAGCAAGATCCAAATATGCTCAGAGCTACTCCATATCGCTATCATCATCATCATTGCTAGGGAGTGTTGGACCTTCATTATCACTGATATATTGCCATCTAGTTTCATCTTCATCATCACTTGACTTGCTTTCTTGCACTTCGTCTACCCTTTGACTACGAAGCTTATCGACTGTGCTTGCATCAACTTGAAGAGAATCATCATCGGCCAGAGCTGGATGTTCATTCTCCAGATTTCCTTCATTTAGTTGGACATGAAAATCATCACATTCATCATCTTGGTATGACAATCCCACACCATTGGGTCTTTCAACATTGTCATTTTCAGACACACTCCACAAATGTCTATGTGTAAATTTTTGGACAATTCTCCAACTGTCTCTATGCTTGGTGTCTTCCAAGTAAAATACTTTTGTTGCCTGCGTTGCTAAAATAAAAGGATCATCCTTGTACCAACAACTGCTATGGTTGATGCTTCTGAAAAATCCATCATCTTTCATTCTAACTCGCTTGCCATGTGTGTCAAACCAATCACATCGAAATAAAACCACTGTCCGGCTCTCACTCGAATCCGAGTTATACCGCAGCTCAATTATTTCATTCAAACAACCATAAAAATCAATATTTTCACTATTATGTGTACCCTCAGTCATGACTCCACTATTCTGAGTTCTACTTTTTTTTGCGGTCAAATGTGTTGTCGGGACCCCGAATTTCCGAACCCGGACCCTCTGTGTATTACAGCACTAGTCCCAGATCAAAGCTAGTGCACACAGTCAAATAGAAATGATTACATAACCAACAACGCTTTATTACAATAATTGAGAGTACAGACCGAAAGGTCTTATTGTTACAACTGAGGTTTCAAGACCTCACACACACACAAAAACAGCGGAACCAGAAGATAAATCCAGCGATGACCCATCAATACGCCACAGGCAATTGACTGGGGAAGCGCGACCTAGTACTCCGGAAATCCTTCCTCAAATCCACACGCGAAGTAGTCGTAGTCTCCTTCTTGAGCTTCGTATTCTTCTGAGATTTATTTTTGAGAGCAACGCGTGAGTACATAAAGTACTCCGCAAGTCTTGGGAAAAATGCAATAGATGCAAGGCTTGACAAAGGAAGGCTATATGGTTCTTTTGCACAAAGCAATATTTTAAATTCAATTACTACTAATTATTTTCGAAGGCATCAATTTAATAAAGTAAATGTTTTAGCAGAAACTATCATTAACTTTCTAGTGAAGGTTCCATCTACCAACACTAGCCAACCAATTACAATTGGTCAAGTTTAAAACTGCGGGTTCCATCCACCCTCTCTGGCTCCATCCGCCAGGATTCCCTTCCGAGAGTTCCCTCCACTCTCGGAATACAAATCTTTTGTTTTTAAAACCAAAACCAGAAATCTACCATGTGAATGCATTCCTTGCCCGCCCTTGACCGTGGGCACGGCTATTCGAATAGTTTTACACTCTGCAGAGGTTGTACAACTTTACCCACAAGAGATAATTTATCCTAAAAGTCAACACGCTTCCTTTGGCATGAGACTCAGATAAAATATCACAAAGCCTTTACCTTACTCTAATCTAGCTAGATACCACCCGCTGAGGTTTCACCGCAGGTAGGCTAACTGCCCGAACCGAAGCCCCCTCTTGCGCCATATGAGTACAGTAAATCCCTGTCCCTCACTGTGAATAACCAGTCCATCCCTGGCATCCACTTTCCACTGGTGGCACCTAAACTAGACTATCGTAAGTTAGTCAGCTAGGTCGTACCCATATAGACTTGTGGTTGTACGGTTAATGCTCAGTCTGGACAAACACAAGCGTCGGTCCTTAATTGATTAGGGTGGAACATACACATTACAAGATCTCGTGCTTCCTGCACCAATCCAAACTAACCATCCACCCTAATCTAAACCAATTTTCACATTTTAGTTTATTTTAAAAGAACAGTGGCAACTCCAATTACCACTAATTTTCATAAACACAAGAGTATTACAATAATTCATAATTTCCCATTTGCAAGATTTCAAAGGTATTAAATAGCGAGACTAAGCATTATACTATCATTCCACTATTCACAAAGATTCAGTAATAATCTCATTATTGAGACAAATGAAACTCTAGGGTGACAAAGGTACATGGCATTCAATTTCAATGGAGGGTATAACAAGGTTGGTTTAACTAACCCTTAAGATTTGAACTAATATTTTATATAAATAGCAATGCACATAATTTAAATTAATTAAAACATTTCGAAATCATAGGTTCAAGATGATCAAAGGAGACTTGCCTTCTTGGACGCTGGTTGGGTCTTCTTGTTGCGACTCGACGAGTTCCTCGGCGACGGCGGAATCTACGCGCGTAAAGACGAACAAACAAAACAAATAAATACAAACGAAAATTCAAATAAAATCCAAAAATTCAACAGAGGCCATAGTTGGATAGATTATGATTTTAGATGAATTTAGAAGAAAGAATCAACGGATTCGGAGTTCACACGAGGGAGAATGAATATCTGGAGGATCGGTTGGGAAAAGAAATTACTGAGATAATATTTGGACCAAGGAAATTAGAATGGATTTTATAGATATTTGGCAAGATTTGAAATTTGAATTTTGAAAGCGCACAGAAAATTTGGAATGGGACTGAGGCTTTGAATTTAAACTAGGCATTGGAATTTGAAATTTAAATATTTGAAATATCAAATAAATTTCAAATATTTGAAATGATGGAATAAATGGATAGTTTGGAATTTTTGATGAATTTAGAAATTTGAATGGGCTCAAACGGAGTTACGATGAAGGAGAACGAGCTCCGAGAAATTTGAAAAGAGAGAAAATGGAAAATTGGATTTTTGGAATTATTTTTCTAAAGGAAAATCTGAATTATTGCGTCAGCAGGGAATTTCAATTCCAGCCGAATTATTTTTCAACTGATAATCCCGGATTATGACGCCAGCAATGACATCAGCCCGGAGGGATTTTCGGACAAGGGCTGACATGTGGGCCCCCGGTGCATGGACCGAGTCCATGGACCACGGCCGGGGCTGAGGTGGTGTGGGGGGGTGGCGTGGCGCTGACCGAGCGAGAGGCGCTGAGGTGGCGGTGACGCGGCAGCAGGTGGCAGCCACGTGGGCGCGGCACGCGGGCATGGCCGGGGAGGCTCGGGCCTGGGAGCTCGCCGGCGCTCCGGCGGGCGGCGGCCGGCGGCGAGGGGCGCAAGAGGGAGAGGGGCACGCGGGGAACTCGGCACTACCTGGCGCGGGGTTCCGCGGCGAGCGGAGGCGGCCGGCGACGAGGAGGAGCGGTGGCGCGGCTCGGTTGAAGGCGGCCGGGACTCTCCGACGGCGAGGAGGTGCGGCCGAGGAGCGGAGGCGGTTCGCACGGGCGCGGCGGAGCTCTTGGAGGCGGTGGCGAGGCCTGGGGACGGGCAGCTCGACGGCAATTGCTCGCCGAAGGTCGGAGGCAGCGGCGGAGATGAACGTGCACGGCGCCGAGGCTCTCGGGGGCTCCGGAGAGAAGAGAGGGGGCAGAGCGAGGTGGGGCGAGGGACGAGGTTGCTCGGGGGCCTCTTTATAGGGGTCGGGGAGGGGAGATCCAGCGGGAATCGGTCGCCGGAGATGGCGGAGAGGTGGCGGCGATTGCGGGGAGAAAAAGGGAAAGCGGCGCCGTAGAAGGAAGGCAATCGGGGGAGGAAGAAGAAGGAAAGGCGAGGGTCGCACGGGCGGCGAAAAAGGAAAGAAATCGACCGGGCGAGGGGCGGCGGAGATGGCGGCGGGGATGGCGCGGCCGGGCGGGAGGAGGAAGAAGGCGCGGGGAGGAAGAAGGGGCGGCTGACAAGCGGGCCCGGCCTGTCAGCGGGGCTGAGAGGGGGAAGGAGCGGACGGTTCCGATGTCGCCACGCAGAGAGGCACGGATCGGACGGCCGAGCGGGGAGAGGGGGCGGACGGGTGGATGGGCCGGGCGAGTGGGGTGCGGCCGATCTGGGCCGGCCACCTGTCGGCCCGGGAGGAGGGGGAGGCGGATCCGGGCGGAGACGTGGGCGGCATCTGGCCGTCCACGTGGCGGCCAGAGGGGAGGGATTTGATTTTTAATTTCGGATTTTCAGAAATTGCCAGAAAATTCAAATAAGCTCAGAAAAATATGAAATAAATTCCAAAAATTCCAGGAAAATTCACAGAAGCTCCTGGTGACATTTTGGACTTAAATAAAATACTTCCAACTAATGTTGGTATTTAATTTTCATACTTGAAATGCTTTTTATTTTCAAAAATACCTTTTTAAACTCCAGAAAATGCAGGAAACCAAATAAAAGACAAATAACTCCAAATAATTAATTTGAATTAGGATTTTTATAGAAATTCAAAATATCTTTTTATTTAATAATAATTTTAGGTTTTACTTAAAATACTTTTCAAATCCAGTTTTTCAAAACAGAAATTCAGGGCAAATCCAAATAAAACTCAAATACTTTAAAATAATTAATTTGAAATTAAATTTTCCAGAAAGCAAATTTTGGGATGTGACAAATCTACCCCCCTTAGAAAGAATCTCGTCCCCGAGATTCGGACGGACTAGGAAAAGAAAGGCGAGGAAAATGCAACTCTTGGTTCCTTGCTGTGCTCTCAAGCTGCTTCTTTCTTTGAACCAAATTGGAACTTACCAAGCATGTCTGCTGCACCTGGGGCACCTTTTGCGAGGATGTGGTTAACTTGTCCTCTTCCTTGTGATTGTGGAGTTCTTGGAGTTTTTCCTGTAGTTGGAGTTACTCCCCGTCCTTGTCCTACAACTGGAGTTCGCGCTGGTGTATTTCCCAAATTGAAAGGAATTGGGGTGTTAATCTGAGGCTTCTGTGGCAATTGCTTGCATAATGCCCCATCTCGTGACATCGAAAACATTGCACTCCAAAGGCTGAGGTGATGCTTTTCTGAGGTCGGACTCCGGTAAAGATGTAGGGTTCTTGCATTTCTGAACGAGGCGCAGATCCTGGAGTTCTTGGTGCATCTGTTGCAGTTGGAGTTTTGTTGAACTGGGGTGGATTCATTCGGAGTCTTGAACTGCTTGCATTATACTGTGTCTGAAAAGCCATCTTTCTCTTACGAGAGTCCTGTAATTGATATTGAGCATCTTCCTGGACAAGGGCCTTGTTTACCATATGCTGAAATGTCGGAAAATCTTTGGACACCAACTGCACCTTGAGGTTGGGATCAAGTCCTTGCATAAACCTCCAAACCTTCGTTGACTCTGATGCAACATCTTCTGACGCATACCTGGACAGTTGGGTGAACTGGTTCAGGTATTCCGAGACGCTGAGGTTTCCTTGCTGCAGTTGATAGAATTCCCTTTTCTTCATTTCCATTAC
This sequence comes from Dendrocalamus latiflorus, assembly GCA_017311315.1. Taxonomy (NCBI): domain Eukaryota; kingdom Viridiplantae; phylum Streptophyta; class Magnoliopsida; order Poales; family Poaceae; genus Dendrocalamus; species Dendrocalamus latiflorus. Next base: position 6,792,741 of record CM029671.1, on the reverse strand, counting down.
TCCCGTAGGAATATGCGCAGTGCGGAAAGCCTCAACAAACTCATCCCAAGCGATGGTTTGTGCATTCTGATGAGCGGCGCGGTAATTCTCCCACCAATTAGCAGCAATTCCCTTAAGTTGGTGGGCAGCATACAGCACCTTTTCATTATCGTTGCACTGAGCTAGGACCAATTTTCTTTCCACATCCTTGATCCAATCATCTGCCTCCAGGGGATCCACTGATCCAGCAAAAGTGGGAGGCCTTGTCCTCATGAATTCCCCCAATTTAGACTGGGGTGCCTGGTTGGGTGCCTGCTGGGCTGGCTGCACTTGGTTCTGGGCGAGAGCTTGGAGTAACTGCAGCTGCATAGCCATCATTTGCTCCAAGTTGGGGGCCTGAGCGGGAGGTGGTGGAATGTTGTCCTCTGGATGAGTGTTGGCGTCACGGCTGTTGCCAGGGTTGCTCCTCGTGTTCACCATCTGAAGCGGTTTAGGTTAGCAGAAGGTAAGAGGGAATTAGCAAAGGTAAGAGATTTAGGGGAAAACTAAACAACATCCCAAACCAACACACAAAAAGAAGCAAGCAACAACTTGGAAGAAACTCAACTTGAAATAAAAATAGTTTTTAAGGATGGCTGTACTACAAGTGCACATAGGCCTGGTACAGTCCATCTAGCACACCAAAACAAATAATATATAAGCGTTCTAAAATCGTAGGACTTTACTTGGGTACTACAACTAAAGAACTAGTCATCACTCCTTCATGATGACGCGCTTCTTCAGGTGCTTCTCAGACGCAACCATATCGATCCATCTATAGAAATTACGGAGGAAAGGGGATACAATTACCATTTCAAAAAGTCAATAACCAGATAGATAAGGAAGAATACCATGACGAAGGTAAGGATAGAAAGACAAGAACAGACGAGGATAGCACATTATTAAATTTTTATTTTATAAAATAAATTTTTGAAGCTCTTCTATTAACGACCATTCTAACTAGGTCACGTCCTACAGTCAAATTGGCTCTGATACCACCTCTGTCGGGACCCCGAATTTCCGAACCCGGACCCTCTGTGTATTACAGCACTAGTCCCAGATCAAAGCTAGTGCACACAGTCAAACAGAAATGATTACATAACCAACAACGCTTTATTACAATAATTGAGAGTACAGACCGAAAGGTCTTATTATTACAACTGAGGTTTCAAGACCTCACACACACACAAAAACAGCGGAAGCAGAAGATAAATCCAGCGATGACCCATCAATACGCCACAGGCAATTGACTGGGGAAGCGCGACCTAGTACTCCGGAAATCCTTCGTCAAATCCACACGCGAAGTAGTCGTAGTCTCCTTCTTGAGCTTCGTATTCTTCTGAGATTTATTTTTGAGAGCAACGCGTGAGTACATAAAGTACTCCGCAAGTCTTGGGAAAAATGCAATAGATGCAAGGCTTGACAAAGGAAGGCTATATGGTTCTTTTGCACAAAGCAATATTTTAAATTCAATTACTACTAATTATTTTCGAAGGCATCAATTTAATAAAGTAAATGTTTTAGCAGAAACTATCATTAACTTTCTAGTGAAGGTTCCATCTACCAACACTAGCCAACCAATTACAATTGGTCAAGTTTAAAACTGCGGGTTCCATCCACCCTCTCTGGCTCCATCCGCCAGGATTCCCTTCCGAGAGTTCCCTCCACTCTCGGAATACAAATCTTTTGTTTTTAAAACCAAAACCAGAAATCTACCATGTGAATGCATTCCTTGCCCGCCCTTGACCGTGGGCACGGCTATTCGAATAGTTTTACACTCTGCAGAGGTTGTACAACTTTACCCACAAGAGATAATTTATCCTAAAAGTCAACACGCTTCCTTTGGCATGAGACTCAGATAAAATATCACAAAGCCTTTACCTTACTCTAATCTAGCTAGATACCACCCGCTGAGGTTTCACCGCAGGTAGGCTAACTGCCCGAACCGAAGCCCCCTCTTGCGCCATATGAGTACAGTAAATCCCTGTCCCTCACTGTGAATAACCAGTCCATCCCTGGCATCCACTTTCCACTGGTGGCACCTAAACTAGACTATCGTAAGTTAGTCAGCTAGGTCGTACCCATATAGACTTGTGGTTGTACGGTTAATGCTCAGTCTGGACAAACACAAGCGTCGATCCTTAATTGATTAGGGTGGAACATACACATTACAAGATCTCGTGCTTCCTGCACCAATCCAAACTAACCATCCACCCTAATCTAAACCAATTTTCACATTTTAGTTTATTTTAAAAGAACAGTGGCAACTCCAATTACCACTAATTTTCATAAACACAAGAGTATTACAATAATTCATAATTTCCCATTTGCAAGATTTCAAAGGTATTAAATAGCGAGACTAAGCATTATACTATCATTCCACTATTCACAAAGATTCAGTAATAATCTCATTATTGAGACAAATGAAACTCTAGGGTGACAAAGGTACATGGCATTCAATTTCAATGGAGGGTATAACAAGGTTGGTTTAACTAACCCTTAAGATTTGAACTAATATTTTATATAAATAGCAATGCACATAATTTAAATTAATTAAAACATTTCGAAATCATAGGTTCAAGATGATCAAAGGAGACTTGCCTTCTTGGACGCTGGTTGGGTCTTCTTGCTGCGACTCGACGAGTTCCTCGGCGACGGCGGAATCTACGTGCGTAAAGACGAACAAACAAAACAAATAAATACAAACGAAAATTCAAATAAAATCCAAAAATTCAACAGAGGCCATAGTTGGATAGATTATGATTTTAGATGAATTTAGAAGAAAGAATCAACGGATTCGGAGTTCACACGAGGGAGAATGAATATCTGGAGGATCGGTTGGGAAAAGAAATTACTGAGATAATATTTGGACCAAGGAAATTAGAATGGATTTTATAGATATTTGGCAAGATTTGAAATTTGAATTTTGAAAGCGCACAGAAAATTTGGAATGGGACTGAGGCTTTGAATTTAAACTAGGCATTGGAATTTGAAATTTAAATATTTGAAATATCAAATAAATTTCAAATATTTGAAATGATGGAATAAATGGATAGTTTGGAATTTTTGATGAATTTAGAAATTTGAATGGGCTCAAACGGAGTTACGATGAAGGAGAACGAGCTCCGGGAAATTTGAAAAGAGAGAAAATGGAAAATTGGATTTTTGGAATTATTTTTCTAAAGGAAAATCTGAATTATTGCGTCAGCAGGGAATTTCAATTCCAGCCGAATTATTTTTCAACTGATAATCCCGGATTATGACGCCAGCAATGACATCAGCCCGGAGGGATTTTCGGACAAGGGCTGACATGTGGGCCCCCGGTGCATGGACCGAGTCCATGGACCACGGCCGGGGCTGAGGTGGTGTGGGGGGGTGGCGTGGCGCTGACCGAGCGAGAGGCGCTGAGGTGGCGGTGACGCGGCAGCAGGTGGCAGCCACGTGGGCGCGGCACGCGGGCATGGCCGGGGAGGCTCGGGCCTGGGAGCTCGCCGGCGCTCCGGCGGGCGGCGGCCGGCGGCGAGGGGCGCAAGAGGGAGAGGGGCACGCGGGGAACTCGGCACTACCTGGCGCGGGGTTCCGCGGCGAGCGGAGGCGGCCGGCGACGAGGAGGAGCGGTGGCGCGGCTCGGTTGAAGGCGGCCGGGACTCTCCGACGGCGAGGAGGTGCGGCCGAGGAGCGGAGGCGGTTCGCACGGGCGCGGCGGAGCTCTTGGAGGCGGTGGCGAGGCCTGGGGACGGGCAGCTCGACGGCAATTGCTCGCCGAAGGTCGGAGGCAGCGGCGGAGATGAACGTGCACGGCGCCGAGGCTCTCGGGGGCTCCGGAGAGAAGAGAGGGGGCAGAGCGAGGTGGGGCGAGGGACGAGGTTGCTCGGGGGCCTCTTTATAGGGGTCGGGGAGGGGAGATCCAGCGGGAATCGGTCGCCGGAGATGGCGGAGAGGTGGCGGCGATTGCGGGGAGAAAAAGGAAAAGCGGCGCCGTAGAAGGAAGGCAATCGGGGGAGGAAGAAGAAGGAAAGGCGCGGGTCGCACGGGCGGCGGAAAAGGAAAGAAATCGACCGGGCGAGGGGCGGCGGAGATGGCGGCGGGCATGGCGCGGCCGGGCGGGAGGAGGAAGAAGGCGCGGGGAGGAAGAAGGGGCGGCTGACAAGCGGGCCCGGCCTGTCAGCGTGGTTGAGAGGGGGAAGGAGCGGACGGTTCCGATGTCGCCACGCAGAGAGGCACGGATCGGACGGCCGAGCGGGGAGAGGGGGCGGACGGGTGGATGGGCCGGGCGAGTGGGGTGCGGCCGATCTGGGCCGGCCACCTGTCGGCCCGGGAGGAGGGGGAGGCGGATCCGGGCGGAGACGTGGGCGGCATCTGGCCGTCCACGTGGCGGCCGGAGGGGAGGGATTTGATTTTTAATTTCGGATTTTCAGAAATTGCCAGAAAATTCAAATAAGCTCAGAAAAATATGAAATAAATTCCAAAAATTCCAGGAAAATTCACAGAAGCTCCTGGTGACATTTTGGACTTAAATAAAATACTTCCAACTAATGTTGGTATTTAATTTTCATACTTGAAAGGCTTTTTATTTTCAAAAATACCTTTTTAAACTCCAGAAAATCCAGGAAACCAAATAAAAGACAAATAACTCCAAATAATTAATTTGAATTAGGATTTTTATAGAAATTCAAAATATCTTTTTATTTAATAATAATTTTAGGTTTTACTTAAAATACTTTTCAAATCCAGTTTTTCAAAACAGAAATTCAGGGCAAATCCAAATAAAACACAAATACTTTAAAATAATTAATTTGAAATTAAATTTTCCAGAAAGCAAATTTTGGGATGTGACATGTGTGGAATCGGACACCATCAGCAAGACATGCTGAAAAAATTCGAACTCGGAGATCCGGTTCACATGACAATGCATATAGGTCATCATTAATGTCTTCTCCTTCCATGTGACGTAGTCTTGCAATCTGTACAAGTAAAATACAATGCATAAGTGAATTAGCAATACAGGCAACATTGGTAGGGGCAATATGAAATAAACTCACATGATTCTTAAACCAAGAGGAAAATTCCTTCTCGAGGGCTCTCTCGACATCAGGATATCCTTCAGTCTCTAACTCTTTCTTGCATATCCTGCAGACCATAGTTAATTCAAACATGAGCGATAATAATTAGTGGGTTACATAATATAAATTTAAAAGTTCATATGGGATGACTTACTGCATGTATGGCTCAACCTCTGGACAATTGTTTAGCACAAACCAGACCATTTTATCATAATCATGTTCAACATATGTAACATTCGGGGCTCCAAGTGTATCAACTCCATGCTGGAAAATAGATAGATCACCTTTTCTCAAATCAACACGCTCCCTGTTCCTGCCCTCGCGATTGTGTCGTTTATTAACATCATCAAAGTACCTTGAGCAAATGGTCAAGCACTCAGCGGCAACATATGATTCTGCAATGGACCCTTCAGGTCTTGCCAAGTTCCTCACAAAATGTTTCAATGTATACAACCTTCTTTCTACTAGGTACATCCATCCATACTGTACCGGCCCTCTAAAAATTGCCTCATCAGGTAAATGAACAACCAAGTGTAGCATGACATCAAAGAAAGAAGGAGGAAATATTATCTCAAGTTTGCAGAGAATAATTGGGATTTCAGATTTCATTCTTTGCAAAACATCCAACTTCAAAGTTCTTGCACATAATTGCTGAAAGAAGTTGCCTAATTCAGCAAGTGCTTCATATATGTCCTTATGCATGATTCCTCTAATGGCAGCAGGTAAAATCCTCTGGAGTAGGATATGACAATCATGAGTTTTCAATCCTTGGAGGTTGCATCCATCAGCAGTAACACATGTTGCTAAGTTAGAAGCATATCCATCAGGGAATTTTACACTTCTCAAAAAATCGCAAAAGGCAATTTTTTGAGTTTTTGTCATTGTGTAGGGGGCATGCGGAACACTATACGAATTTCCATCACGCTTCAAGTGTAAATTTTTCCTTATGCCCATGTCTTCCAAATCAAGTCTACCATTTATAGTATCCTTTGTCTTCCCAACGATGCCGAGAAATGTAGCAAGAATGTACTCACATATATTTTTTTTCGATGTGCATAACATCAACATTATGTCGAAGCTTCAAACTTGACCAATACGGCAAATCCCACAAACACGACCTTCGCTTCCAACATTGACCTTCTGCTTCCCACTTTCTCTTTTTGCTCTCAGGATGCTTTCCTGGTCTAACATCCTTGACCCTCTCCAGTTGCTCCATCAGCTCATCTACACTAAATTCCTCTGGCTTGTCACGATTTTCAGCCTTACCATCAAAATTTCTCTTTTTCCTCCAGGGATGGTCCTTTGCAAGGTATCGTCGATGGCCAATATAACATATCTTATTCCTTATTCTTCTGGAACAAGGATTTTTGTCACATCGCACATAAGCATAATAACCTCTTGTGACTCTACCTGACAATGTGCTCAAAGCTGGATAATCATGAATGCACCATATAATCGCAGCATGTAGATTAAACTTCTTTCCACTGAGTGCATCAAAAGTAGGGACACATTTCCAAAGCTCTAGCAACTCCTCAATAAGTGGCTCCAAGAAGACATCAAAATCCTTTCCTGGGCATTCCGGACTAGGGATAAGTAGGCCCATCATGAAGTTGGATTGCTCCATACAGTCCCATGGAGGAAAATTATAAGGGACAAGAAAAACAGGCCACATGCTGTATGAAGAGCTCATTTTGCCAAACGGATTGAAACCATCCGTAGCAAGGCCAAGTCTAATATTCCTTGCATCTTTTGCAAACCACTCATACTTTCTATCAAATTCTTTTCATGCCTCACCATCAGCTGGATAACTGAGCTCGTTCTCCACTTGTTTCCTCTTCAGCTGGTGCCATTGTGCCTCCTCTGCTATTTTTTTGGAAGTAAACATCCTCTTCAACCTTGGAATCAATGGAAAATGCCGCAACACTTTTTGAGGAATCTTCTTCCTTCTGTCTGTATTTTTCCATCTTGATGCACCACAAACTGGACATACATCCTCTTTTACTAATTTTTTTTCCAAAACAAAACACAATTATTTGGGCACACATGAATTGAATCATATCCAAGTCCCAATGCACGAATAAGTTGCTTTGCTTCCTGGTAAGATGCAGGAATAGAGGAATCTGGGAATGCGAATGATAACAACTTCAATAATGCAGTGAATGCAACATTGCTGATTCGATAAAATGACTTGATATGAAGTAACTTCACCACAAAAGAAAATCTTGTATGAGCTGCACCAGGGTAAAGTTCCTTCTTCATCTCTTCTAATAGATCTCCAAATAAAGATTTTTTCGCTATACCTTCCTCTTCAGCCACATACAACTCCTCTACCATGTCAGGAATTCTATCATCGGTGCCATCTTCTTCGTCCTCATCCATACCAACATCATCATTGAAACCAATATGTTCATCTAGATGGTCTGCATTTTCCTTAGTTCCAATCTCCACTGCTTCTCCATGATTTATCCATCTAGTATATGTGCTAGCCATGCCATGAATATATAAGTGATCCTCCACCTTTCCTTGATGACCATAAATCTGATTCAAACACTTACGGCATGGGCAAAGTATCTCTTCATCCTTATCAAATCTCTTTGAAACAAAATCCATGAACTCACTGACCCCTTCCAGATGGGACTTGCTAAATAGTCTACAGTTGATCCAACTCTTGTCCATCTGTCGCATATGGAAATGGGACAACAAGTAGCAAATTATTATAGTGCTATAAAAACATCAACTTAATGGATTTATGAAAACATTCTTTTCCAATACAGGTCAATGATTAATAATTGAACATATGGAGAAGTACCACGTTTTTTTTAACATAATTGTAATAAGGTTCTGTAACATATGAGTTTTATGAAAAATCTCAGTAAGCAAACTGCTTTCACAAAAATTCATAACTGGAGATATACTGATCCAAATAAAATTTACATCTACCAATCTGGAAAGATGAAGAAAAACACTACAACTTTTGTTCAGATATAAAGCTGCAATCATTCCATTAAGATGGCCAAAAAAATGTTTGATCTGAAACTGTCCAGATTCTCAACCTACAAAAACAGTCATTTTGTAACGATCATATCTCTCAAAATACAGGGTCTATGAAGGTGATCTTAGTGTAAAAAAAAGAATTTAAGGTTCTACAACTTTGTCCACAGTGGAAAATTTTATTACGGGTATTAAGAGGTGGCTGCAGCTAAAGGGTTCTAGGGGAGTTCGGTCAGATAGAAAAGAAAAGGAAAAAACACAGCGCAAGGCAAAGGGACTCGATCATGCACAAAAGCCCAACTCGGCAACTGTAGCGTTGTCGGGTACTGTAGCTGCAGCAGGTAATGTAGTTTTTTTCCATGTTGAAACAGGAGAGTTACAAAATTCCATGACCCAATGTCCGATTATTGCATATGAGTAGTCAAACGGAAAGCATTCGACAAGTTCTACGCATATGTAGCCTCTGTTCTTCCATCCGAGCAATACATCAAAAAGATCAACTTTTGGTCTTTCCTAAAAGCACCCGATCAAATTTTATATAAGAAAAAACTTAATCCATATTAAAACATGTATTTATTCCTTATGTATTTTTGGGTGTTACAACTTCTCTACATATAAGCAAAAAAATACATTCCAAATATGCAAGTGCTTGCATTTGCTTACCTGATCTACACCGCGGCAATCCAAACACAAGCAGCAGCCGTCGGCGGTAGTAGCGGCCCTCTCTGAACCTATGTGTGCCGCAGCGTGCCGACCTCAGTCGAGGTGGACAGGGAAGCCCGGCTGCAGCGTGTGTCAATGTGGATGTCGAACCCAAATTAACGACAATAGGTGACGCTTCTTGGAAGGGAAGCCCACGCAGACGGCCTCGTAGGCGGAGGCAGCTTGCACAGGGGCCGTCCTCCGGATCGCTATCACCGTGGCGGAGCTGAGCAGATGCGTAGATGTAGGGGCTCGGTCTGTGCCCGCGGCGTCGGCCTGGTGCCCAAGGCGGCGGCGCAGCAGCTATGGCCTACAGGTTCTTGCGGCCTCGTCCTACTGGCATCAAGCGCTGGCGATCCAGCCCTATACGTGCCCAGCGATCCCAGACCTTGGATGCGCCGTGTGGTTATATTAACGTTCAATTATTAATACAAATAAGTTTATATGTGTGTCGGCGCCTTGTGGATCTGGAGCGGCAGCCGGAGGTGGTGAGTGGTGGCGCCGGCGAGTCGGTTGTGGAGGAGGGAGGAGAAGGACGGTGGAGAAGGGCACAAGGCCGCTAATGGAGGAGGAGGCGGCGCACAGGAGGAGTGGCTGGGCTTTGGCGACGCTGATGGAGGATGGGAGGCGGAAGGCGAGGAGGGCCGGCGTTGCAAGGGGAAGGCGGCGCTCGGGAAGAAGTATGGTGGCGCCAATGGAGGATGCGGCAGAGGGGAAGATGCAGGGTGGCGGCGCACGGGTGGCACGCCGGCGAGTCAGCCCGGCCTCGTCGGCGGCCGGATGTGGAGGAGAACTGAGGGGGGAGGCAAGTAGGCGAAGGGGGGAGGCAAGAAATGCCGGGCTCAGGGAAATCACAGGCGGCGGCGGATTTTAGGCCGGTTGGAGATTCTGGCATTTTGCGTTTTAGCCCTCCAAATTTCTAGGGTTTGCAATAAGGTCCTTCTCCAATGTAATTTCTTCTGATTTAGACCTCTGGAGCTCCGATTTCTTTGCGGATAGATCCTACGTGCTCGTGACGACGCATACATCTATATGGAGCAGTCCCGGAATGCCGAATTTGTCGTTTATGCGCCTCAATTGCGTCGGCCTGCCGAAAAATATGGAAAAATGTAAAATGGTCCATTTTGAGCAATTAAATATAGAACAACGTGTAAATGGTGATAAATGGTCCCAAAATGCAAAAAATAATGGGGCAAAATGACGGGTAAATGTATGTAAAAATGACGCATGTCAATGATCCGGTGGTATGTGCTCCCCTTCCTCAAGCTGATTGGTAGCTATTCTATTCCTAGCTGAGTGCTATTAATTATCTTTTTGTCCGTATTTTTCACGATGCAGCTAGTATGTTTTTTTGCGTATTTTCAACTCCTGGTGACATGATGTAATACTAAGCAAGTGGGCTAGTTTTGTTTTTCTTTTTCATATTTTCAACTCTTGATGACACGTGGGCCCTACACTGCCACGTTAGACGATGTAGCCGGTATGTTTTTTTTTTTGCGCATTTTCAACTCCTGGCGATACAATGTAATACTTGGCAAGTGGGCTAATTTTGTTTTTCTTTTTCATATTTTCAACTCTTGATGACACGTGGGCCCCACACTGCCACGTTTGACGATGTAGCCGGTATGGTTTACTGGGCAAGTGGGCCCGTGGATGCTATCGTGGAATATATAAGATTTGTTTTTTTATTCACTAAATAACTATGACAAAGCAATATATTGTCATATAAATTTGTCACAAACATTATGCTTAACTAGTTAATGATGATTTTGCATTGGACTTTATGACGAATAATATATTTCTGTCATTAAGTAGGACCGGCTAATGAACAACGTCATAAACGGAAGTATTTAATGATGGATTGTTCCATTGTCATCACATATTCGTCATAGAAGGCCATGTTTCTTGTAGTGACCATTTGCGCACCTGATATCAGAATTGTACTATAGAGCATCCGTGCAGTCGTATTTCATATCAGTATGTCCGGTTTCCAAGTCATATGTTTGTCACAGATTTTCCAAGATGCAAATGGCTAGCCCAATTAAAACCAGCACCCAGTTCCAAAGCAAAACTATCCTAACAAAAAGCAACCCTGAATTCCATAATATAACTGGTAGTAGTTCCTAACTGAAAGCAGCAATGTAAATATAGTAGCTTCCATAATGAATTCAGCACTCTGGTGCACTTCTATGGCATTACTGCAAAGTGGCTTTGGCTAACTGAAAGCAGTCGAAAAACTTGTTGCCCGTACAGAAATATGAACTTGATCCTAGTTGCATTTTGTTAGGCAGCATGAGACGGACCTATGTCACCAACCTGCAAGAAGTCTCCCTATCCATTTGAAGCTGCTTGAAAAGAAACCCATAATATACTAACGCAGGCCTAAACTAGATCTAGTCAATTGTGTTAGAAACCATAGCGAGCGATTTTGCAAAGCAGAAGTACATGAATCGAGGTGGAGGAATTACAAAGGAACTCAAATAGAGGACATGGGTACACTCGATAACAGGATACGAGAGCCCAACTGCAAATTTATGAATATACACTAAGAGAAACCTATGGAATTACTATCATCTCAATATAGGATAAGACCATAAGTAGAAATTGGGTGAAAATGTCTATCTTTCCGAAACACTATCTATCATTCCCCAATTTGTGGTGAACTATCAACTATATATATGCATTCGGCAAGGGAAAACAATGTTGCTCTCCATTAGAGTGAGAACTGAAACACTAGCATCACTAAGCTTAAAAAAAGAACTAGTAGCATAGCAGTAGTGGATGGCATGACGAGTTGCTACTTAGAAACAGCATTGAATACGATCCATCTAATCACGGTGGAAACTGGAAACTGCAGAGTTTGTGTTGTTCTTTGGCCGCAAAATCTACATTCTCCACCTCACTTGTACTCACAGCACACTTTCAAGGCAGCAAATAATACAAGGGGAGCGAGCGAGTGTACAAGCAAACAGGAGTTAGCAGCTAGAGCTACTTCACAACCTGCGGCCATGTCGTCAGCAGCAGTGTCATCTTGTTAGACTATATGATGATCGTGCATTTTATTGATGATGCATAACTGACATTTTGTTTTATCGGAATTTGCATTCTTGAAAGTTCTAATCGATACACTTTTGTGCTTGAGTTTTCAAGCTAGCAAAACGACCACGTCTGGTTTCGACTACGGATGGTATTCAGATCGCCCTTGTGATGGCTGGTCTGATCAGCCTTAAGATGGCTGGTCTGGTTGGCCTTGTGATGGATGGTCCGATCAGCAGGTCCGAATAATAGATTTCAACCACGGCAGACTTTGACCACGTCCGACCATGGCAAGCTTCGACCACAATATTCGACTAAGGTATTTCGACCATATCAGAATTCGACCACGGCATTTCGATAATGATAGAATGACAACGAAAGATAATCGTATATTTCGACCTCGAACTGTAGGACCGAAATGGCGACAGAGGGGGGGTGAATGTCGATCTCTTCTAAATCGCCCCCGAGAATTCGTACACTGATTTTTCAAAAAGATGCAAGACAAAGCAACTCACAGAAAATTAAAATTAATTTTGCTAAAATCTGGAACGCATGCAATACTAAAAAATCCAGCATAAATCAAAGATTAACCACTAAAAATTTCAGCTGAAAATAATGCCGTTTGGATTGCATACAAAATGGTCAAAGACAGCACCAAAACAAAAAAAATAGCTACTTCTTGTCATTGGATCTTGATGGCTGCAAGCAAAGGAAAAAGCTACCCGTGAAGGCCAACTAGAAGAGAAATAAGAAATCGGCATAGAATGAAAGTTGCCACAGGATTTTACTTGAGAACCAAAAGAGCAGGAGGCAGTAATGACGAGACAAACTGCATTAACATACTACCGAACACTCAGTTCTTGCTGCCAAAGGCTTGAAGTATACTGCAGAGAGCCGATCTCAAAAAGTAGGACTGCAAGATTAAATAGCATACGAAGCTCAGGAGGAAGAATTCGAGGCAGCAGCACTAGGAGATCCGGATAATCCAGCACCCGACCACTGTAACCCAGGCGAGTCAATACTTTGATCATGTTGAACCTACATTTCTGCAAATTACTTTGTTTTAAATTAACAAATTGCATTGCTGTTATTTTTATGCAAATGCATGCTAAATTTGATATTCTAGTTATATGCCATTGTTTACCTTGAATAATATTACCCCCTCCTTTGAGTATTTGAATGTGTGAACCTTGTCGCCCTAGCAAAAATATAATAGTAACATTTCGAAAATAAGTCCGTAACCGTATGCCATGCTTAGCATTGATTAGGAACTCGGGGCAAGAAATTGTCCCAAGCATCACTTTTATTCATGAGAAATTGATTTGGGCAGTCATGACGGGAATGACTGGTATATGTTGGTATGATTACTTTATGTTCCCAAAAACCCCAACATGCTTGAATATCTGGGCGGATTGGTTCGAGGGTGTGAATGTGTGGTGCAGTGGAAGCACAAGTGGGTTAGTGATAGGCCGCCCAGATACCAATAAGGACCGAATCTTGTCATGTCAACCCGTGTACAACAGTACAACCACAAGTCTGTAAAGTATAGCTTGGCCTAGTAGATGTGCCAGACCCTGAAAGTCATCCTTCCAAGAGTGGGTGTTGGAGTAGTGCAAGCGGCGGTCTGTGAGACGACTTGATGGGACACTCGTAGGGACTGAAGTTCTGCTGTGGCGGGCTAGCAGGGGAGTAGCCAGCTGCTAGACATTCAGAAGGAGGACATCCCGCACAACGTATGGGACCCACCGCAAGTGGGAACGACCCATAGGGTGAAATGATGGAAAGAGCGAGGTACTTTGAAAAGTCACTGTGATGGTCTACTCAACCACATGACTAAGGAATTGTGTGGGGCAACGAGTTGATTGTCTCTTGTGGTGAAAGTGTACAAACTCTGCAGAGTCAAAACTATTCGAATAGCCGTGCCCACGGTCAAGGGCAGACATGGGAACTTAACCAGATATAGTTCTATTTCAAAAATGCTTTATGATGGGTTGGAAAAGTGGAAGGGCAGTGTAAGGCCCTAGTTTGGAATTGTCCTGGGGGTCGTCCCAGTGGTAAGTTAAGCGGCTATAACGCTGAAGAATTGCTATATGGTGCAGATGCCATGTAATGGTGGATGGAATCTGAATCACTAGTATTACTGCATTCAACATATACGTGTGTTCAAAATGCTAGGTCTTAAAGGATTTTTATATAATTGTATTCAAAAGCACTCTTTGCAAAAGAAAATAAACCTAAGCCATCATTTGGTTAGCCATACATGTTATATACTGCATTCTGTGTGTTGATTCGCTGAGCACGGGGTCGGAGTGCTCACGCTCGCTTTTGCGGCAAATTCAGAAGCAAGAATCGGATCACTACGCTTCAACAATACTTATGGATCCCGATGGCAAAGAGGATGAAGATATCAAGAACTAGGCCGCGAACATCCAGTTGGCTGCCTGTGGGCATGTCCTGAAGGTCCCACTTGTGTGCTTCGTTCTTCCGCTGCTGCAATTTAATGATTTCGGCCTCATCGGCCCATGTGTAAGTTTGCTATTATATTTACGTTTCCGCATGATATGTACTTTGATAATCAGAACTGTAACTGTGTGCACTATCTACTGATCCAGGGAATAGTGCAGCTAAACACAGTAGATTCCAGATTATAAAATCTAGGTCTGACATGCAAGGACTATGGCTTTCACGCACGTACCCTTTCTCAAGTAGCTCTTGCACTTGGCGCTGAATTTCTTTGGTTTCCTCTAGATTGGTGCGGTATGGTGGACGAATTGGAAGTGACGCGCTGGGAACTAGATCACTTTGATGCTCTATTCTGTGCAATGGTGGCAATCCCGCTGGCATCTCCTCCGGAAACACGTCCTCAAATGCCTGCAAAAGAGAGGAAACACTACTAGAAAGAGAGGTTAAGTTATTAGTTGAAAATAAAACGGTTGCATCTTTGTACACAAGCACAAAGTGCATCCTTGATGGGTCATTGCTCACATCTCTCAAATATGATTTTGTGACTAACATAACCATCCCTCCCTCACTCTTACTTTTCTCTCTCATATTTGGCTTGTGGCTCTCACTCACCGATGTATGGAAGTCTTTCTTTTCTTTTTTTACCCTCATTTTCAGCAAGCTTTCTTTGCTGAAATTCAGCTTGTATTTGACAAGGAGTCATTGGATTGAGCTCCTTTCTCTTTCTCTTTCACTTAAAAGCATATCTATTGGAATGACCATCATATTACACACATCTATCATATTGCCACGGCCTTCGCAACAGCAAGTGACACATTGTTATAGGCACCGCATCGCACTCAACGGTATCCTCATAATCACCAATCTTGAAAGTAACATGCACCACAAATTGAACTTTCACATCCCCACATTTGCTAAACCATTGCACATGATATAGACGTGGATGTTTCAACATGTTTAAACCAAGCTTCTGACATAATTCAATACTAGCCAAGTTATGACAACTACCACCATCAATAATAAGTTTGATTACCTTGTTGTTTACCTTGGCTTGTGTTTGAAACAAGTTGAATCATTGCGGATATGCATCTCCTTCTTGTGCAAGCATGCTCAAATTTTTGATGATAACTAATGCCTCTCCTGTTTCATAATTGAATATATCAACCTCTTCATTGTCATCCGATGCATCCTCATATCTCTCCTTTTCATGACTAAGCTCAACCTCATCTTCACTTGCGGATTCATACTCTCCATCTTCCATCACAAGCATAACTAGGTTGTTGGGACACTCCCTAGAAATATGACCACGCCTCAAACACTTGAAGCATTGAATTTCTCTACTCTTTGTTGTAGCCCCAATTGAGGATGTAGAGGATGGAGTAGCCTTCTTCTCACTTGGTGTAGGTGCTGTTTTTGCAATTGAGGAAGAACAAGCATAGTACTTGAA
Organism: Dendrocalamus latiflorus; assembly: GCA_017311315.1. Classification (NCBI taxonomy): domain Eukaryota; kingdom Viridiplantae; phylum Streptophyta; class Magnoliopsida; order Poales; family Poaceae; genus Dendrocalamus; species Dendrocalamus latiflorus. The sequence continues at coordinate 6,777,021 of CM029671.1, read as the reverse complement.
TTAGTACTAGCTGAAAATGTACCTCGTCCCAAATTGAAATGTGCTTTGGTGGCATTAGTTGATGATGATGATGGAGCTTTCAAATTGAAAGATGCTGTCCTTGGTGCTGGTTTTAAATCTTCTAATAACTACTTCTCCGTCTTGGTCGCTGGATGCACCAAATCAACAACAGTATTATAGGGCTGATATTGCACACTGCGTTTAATGTTTTTGTTTGGACCTAACAGAAAACACGCAAGTGTTTGCTCTTCATCTTTGTGCACACGTGACCTAATCATGGCTTGCTCTATATCCTTGTAGTATTCCTCCACCGAGTGACCTCCCTGTCTCAAATTCTACAGTTTATCAAAAAAATCACATTTATAAGTGTTAGGAACAAAGCGTGCTCTTAGCTCTTGCTTCATTTCAGCCCACGATGTAATTGGAGGTTCTCCATTCTCTTCTCTTTGGTTCAACACTTGCTTCCACAAAATCAATGCATACCCATCAAATTCAAGTGATGCCATGTGTAGTTTCTTCTCCTCCGAATAATTGTGCAACCGGAAGATTTTATCTACCTTGAGCTCCCATGTGAGGTAGGCATCTAGATCGGAAGCACCTTCAAATTTGGGAATAGTGAATTTGAGTTTCCTAAATTTCTCCTCCATGCGCGGGCCATCATGACAACGGCCATGGCATTGGTAGTTGTCGTTGCGGTGTAGCCAAAAGTCGTCATCGAAGTTCTCATTGTGGGCAGCACCGCCACACCCATAGCCACGGCCTCTCCATTGGCCATGGTCAGCAACCAAAAACCTCCCCCACGCCCGGGAAAGGGTGGTCGAACTGCGTTGGCAGCAGCTCGATCTGCTTGAGCTTCTGTAGCGAACCGTGCAGCCCTCTCCTCATCGGTCTTATCAAGCTAAACACCTCCGTCATGGACGCCAACTAGGCCTCATTCTTTGCGAAGCTCCTCTAGTATCTCCCTCCTCAAGACACTCATGTTGTCATTCAACTGATTGTTGAAATTATTTGTGAGCTTCTCAAGGTCTGCCTTGGTCACATATGCTTGTTCTCCTTCTTTTCCTGCCATGATTAGCGCATGCAACAAGAAAAGCTATGCATGTGAATGTGAAAAGTTTTATTTATGGAATTCACTCAACCTCACCTTCTCTTACCAACCGAAGTTCTTATGCATCCTTGATGGAATTGAAGAGCTGCACGCACTTTGGTGACGGTAGACAACACAAGGTGATAGATTAAGCGAATTCAATTGCACAAGTATTGTTATAACAATGGCTTATATGTGGAGCTTGGAGGAAAAATAACAACTTATGCAATTTGAAATTCTTGATGTTGTTAAGATAAGTAATAGTCCAAACTAGAATACTTTGGCTAAGTGCTGATCCAAAAAGTTTAAGTAAAGTGTATGAACGCACACGTAAAGATCAATGTGACTTAATGCAAACAAAGAAATGAGATAAATAGAGGCAATCTAAAATTGAGGATTAAATAGCTCGTTTTGCACCAAGTACTAAGAGAGTCATTAGCCAATTGCAATAATATGAATGTAAGAGCACAAGATTGCTCAAAGAAATTAAATACACAAGCTGAAGTTATGAGTTAGAATTAGCTAACCCCAATTTGCCCAACGCACACTTTCTTTCTCTTTATTTTCTTGCCAAGGTGTTTTTTTTGTCAGCTGCCTTTTTTTTACTTGTTGTTGGCGCTAAGGTTTAGCTTTCCCTTGCACAAAAAAAAATTCAACAGGTGTAAATTAATATCAAGAATAGCCCTTAATGCAATTATCAAAGACTAATCTAAAAGATGAAAGGAAAATTATAGAGATATTCAACAGGAACGACCACAGGGTACGAATTTTTTTTTGTCGCGAACACTGTAGCAAGTGCGTGACACTATAGCAGGTACTATAGCATTGTTCGGTACTATAGCAGGTTACTGTAGATTGTGCGCAGTACTGTAGCGAATCACTGTAGTGTTGCCGTGCTACTGTATCGATCGGAATTTTTTTTGGGATTCGGATAAAACAAAGGAACGAAAAAACGATTAAGCGACGCAAAGGGACACGACTATCAGCAACTAAACAAAATTCTAATGGACGAAAACTTAACAAAACTCATGAAAAATAATGGATGCAAAAACTAGGGTTTAGATTTTTTTGGCTTTTTGTGTATATGAAAAAAATAAATCTAACTACGGGTAAATTGATCCTACCGTGTCAACCATGTTCTGATACCAAGATGATGCGGGGGATTGCCCGATCTTCACGGCGTAAAATCGATGGAGATAATTTGGATCTGTGCAACATGACGAATCGATGGCGCCAACCACTGTTAGAAAAGTAACCTACGACAAAAAAATTCGCCCAACCACACGCTCGTGATCAAGTAGAAGTGTTGTTGCTCTAACCAATCGCAAGGAAACATAAGAACGACGGGTAGCGAATGCCCAATTCCCCTCTGGGTTGCAAACCCTAGGGAGAACAAACGTATGGCTCTCTGAAAAAAATAGTAGATTGATTTCTTTATCCGTGGTCCGCCCTACCTTGTTTGGGAGCTACAGAATATAAAAGCCGATACTCAGCTGACGCAACCCATGGGTCTGAGTACTAGTAGTACTCAATATCAGTAACACACGCACACCAGTATTTGGTTTGAACTCTACTAACGATACATGACGGAATCACTGCCTAGGCCAGATTGACGCAAAGCATTGGATTATTTCCTAAGCTAATGACTGCACTAATGATGCCAACTAATCACATGACCGAGACATTATGATGTCAATAGTTTCGGCGCAAACTAGTGAGAAGCGAAGCTCCTTGGGTGGAGGTCCGCATGGCTGTGACTTTCTGCGTGCATTAGTATTTGAACTCCACGCCTTTGGCTAAGTTAGCAAAATACCCTTCCTTTACCTGATCTTTATCTTTTTTTGTAAGCAATCGATATGCTTGCCACGTGTTGATACACCACTGGCTTACCATATATTGGTAAGTCTCTCCTATTCTGGTTCGACCGAGCCACGCCTCATTTGAACCGACCAAGCCACATTATGCAACCCATCGTTTGGACCTTCTCTTCAATATTTCTCGTCTTCCTTGTGCCATACTTAAGCTCAGTCATCTCACTCAGTATTCTTGATCGTTCTGGACCTCAGCTCTTTTATGAGTGTAGCTCTGATCCTCACTATGACTATAGTTGACTCCATGCCTCCCTGCACATTTAAAAACAAAGAAATCTTTTTTTGACAAAAAATATTCACAACTTAATTCATGTTAGCTGAAACATGCATCATGTAACTTATATGCACTGACCTAGGTCAAACCAAAACACACATGGACTAGAATTTCCAAAAACCCAAATTTCAGCTGAAGCAACCCACCTGGCCAGTCAGACCACTGATGTTAGCTGGTTTGACCACTGGCGGGTGCCGATAATATCGTTGGCACAGGCTGGTCTAATTGCCTCCTCTAGCCGCTGGTTAGACCATCAGGTCTACAAATTATTCTAGAAAACCGTAAATTTGCAAAATCCAAAATCTAACTCCGCTAAAATGGCAATAGTTCATCACAATAGAGCTTTGGACCCTCTCGTATGGTCCTTCAGACACCAACCTATAACGTTCCTGCTTGGTAAGAGACGAATTTGGGTAGGAATAGAGATGGATAGTCTTTGATCGGAGCGAGGGGAAAGGGCAGCGAGAAGGACTTGGAGAGGAAGATGTTCTCATCACAAGGGAGTAGGAGTTTTAATTTGTTCATCATCCTTCACCCTTACACGCTGGCTGGCATATATACACCCCAGCACACGTACGTCTCTCTCTTGGGCGGCTTACATAGTAGACATGAATCGATCGATGTCAATGGAATTAGATCAAACTCACAGACGGCTTGTTGGAGGTTTTTGCTGATGCCGGCTGTTCCCATGGTGTACGGCGGCGACGGCTGGGCAGTGATGGTTGATAGCGTGATTTGTGAAGGGTGACCACGAACATGAGCCCGATTGCTGCATGTAGAAGACGATGGTGAGGATGCCGAGCCGCTGCTGCTGGTGATCCACGGATGGACGGGATGGTGACAATAAATTTGCGGCAGTGGCGGACCCGAGATTTCGATATGGGTATTTAAAGTTACAAAAATATTGTTTAATAGAAAATATAATAATTCACAATACCGAAAATAAAAGTACAATTGTTCGTATCGGAGACAACAACATAAAGAAATTTCAAAAAAAAAAAAAAGAGGCAACATGGACATTGCAAAAAGAGGCAACCAGAATTTCATTTAGTGTAGTAGCAGGAAGGAACCAACTTAAGCAGACTGAATCGATAATTTCAACTCGTGTACTAGCAGGAAAGCATCTAACTTAAGTACACTTTATCATCTAAACTCTACCTACTGAATTTCGTCATAAATTACGTACATATCGTATGCTCATAAGCTGAGGAGCCAGTATCCTCAATATGCTTTCTATCTTACACAAAAAAAAAAATCATGTTTTCACAATGGACAGGCACTTCTCTCGGAGCCAACGAAAAATCCCTTCATCGGAGAATTCTCCGTCAGACTTGGTGAAAATTGTTCAGTCTAAGCAGACCAAGCAAGCACGCGTACCTGGCAGCTGAGGTCCCTGGCAAATACTCAAGAAGAGGTCATCCTCAGTTTCCTCACCATTCCAAACAAGCAGCTCGAACACTCGTAATAGATTTCCAGGATGTATGACGTACAATAACAACATGTATAACCGAAAAACATGGACTAACTGAAAGAACACAGAGATTTCACAGCAAAATGTAGAGGAGATACTGATATGTTCCTAACAGATCTACCAAAGAGGGAGATTTCAGAGCACGTATGAATGGGGAGCGACCGAACTACCACAGACCTTCACTTTGGGGATGAAGACCGAAGAATGGAAGAAGCCCGCCCGGGAGGGAAGTGAGATGCGGTAGCAGAGGCAGGCAGGGATCTCGGAAGAAGCCCGTTGCAGACTCGCGGTAGCCGTCGCCCGTCGGTGGTCGGCCACTCGGCCTCCGGTCGCTATCGGCTTACCGCCGCCAGGCCGAGAGATGGAGAGTACCGACTGGCGACTGAGAGCATGCAACCCAACTCTTGGTCGCCACCTCCGCCTCCAGGTATGCCATGCTATGCACCCACCTGTTCGGCGTTTTGTTCCAAACTCTCCTGCCATCCCTCTTCTATATGCATTCCATTCCATTCGATTACACTTACACACAGGATGGGTATGGCGTTCGCTCGTCCTCTACATTCCAAGTATATATACATTTTTTTCTTTGTGTTTTCATCTGCTATACATATACTATTCTATTCGCCCCAGCATTTGGCAAGGCAGGATTCACTATTACCAACTGCTGTGTTGGTGCTTCCTATTTCGGATGCACGTCTTCCGCAGCCATATATGAAAAATTCTCATTCTAGCACTACATCTTTTCACCATTTTCAACAAATCATTACCTGACTTGTGTCGTGGATCACTGGCAATCTCTCGCCGCCGGCGAATTCACAAATGCGCACTCAAGAACACGATGAACACTCGATATTTGGTATTGCAAAAACGGGGCAGCATTTTCTGATATATTGCATGCTTATTTAAAAGAAAAATTTGGCTGTTAGCCTTCCACTTTGCGCAACATGAATGCATGCCGATCATGCAGCTGCAATTAAACAAGGAGTACTCCATTACTAATCTGAAACGGAAGAAAATAAAAGGGGAGTGCTCCACTACTAACGGAAGAAATAAAAAGGGAGTGCTCCACTACTAACGGAAGAAATAAAAGAGAATTGGTGCGACGCTGGGGTAAATGAAGAAACGGTGAGCCGCTTGGAGTAATTTCAACATTTCTCCCCCTAGTCCTTGCTGTATTCACCGATCTTGTTGACACCGATCAACGCACGCAGTTGCTGAAACCACACGCGTCTAAGTGCCTTGGTCAGAACGTCCGCTAGCTGGTTCTCCGTCGAAATGTGCCGAAGGACGATCTTGTTCCCGTCGATGCACTCCCGAATGTAGTGGAAACGAGTGTCGATATGTTTGCTTCGGTAGTAAAAGACGGGGTTCTTACTGAGGGCGATGGCGGACTGGTCGCCTGTACTGGGTCCACCAGTGGAGCAGTGCTCTCCTTGCTCAACTTGAGCCTTGGTTCCATCGACGCCAGACTGGGGTTGCAGGTGCTCATGCCGCTCCGCTCAAGCAATTCCCCTGCATAGGCAGATTGGTGGAGCGAGATGCCGCCTGGCCCTTGGATCACCTCGATGTCGAGGTAGTATGATAGCAGCCCAAGGTCGCTCATGAGAAAAACGCGCTTCATCTCGAGCTTGAACGCCATGATCTCGTCGCTGCTGGTGCCGATGATGACCAAGTCGTCGACGTAGACCCCGACTACCAGCCGCGATGACCCTCGGCTCCGCATGTACACGCCGTGCTCGGAGCTGCTCCTCTGGAAACCAAGTGACGCCATGGATGCATCAAGCTTGGCATTCCAGGCCCTCGGTGCCTGTCGAAGATCATACAACGCCTTTCGAAGACGCAGTACTTTGTGCTCGCTACCGTTGACGACAAAGCCCGGCGGCTGGCTCACGTACACTTCCTCCTTGAGGTTGCCATTGAGGAAGGCACTCTTCACATCCATGTGGTGGACTTCCCAGCACTCGTGGGCTGCCAGAGCCAGCAGCGCCCTCACGGACTCCATTCGCACGACTGGAGCGAAGACCTCGTCGAAGTCGATTCCCGTGCGCTGAACGTAGCCTTTGGCGACCAAACGCGCCTTGTGCTGGATGACATTGCCGTGTTCATCGTGCTTCACTTTGAAGACCCACTTGAGCCCGATCGCATGGTGCCCAGTGGGGAGCGCGACAAGCTCCCATGTGTTGTTGTCATCGATTGACTTCATCTCCTCGTGCATCACCCTGATGCCAGCTCGCCTCGCGCTCTGCCTCGCTGAAGGAGATAGGCTCGTTTGCCGTGGTGAACTGCAACTCCTCGTCGAGCACCCGGGGCACAAGCCCAGGCGGCAAGGCTGATCCGATGACAGCGTCGACGGCGCGGAACCGAAGTGGAGCATCGTTGTGGTCCACATCCAAGTTCTCCTCAGGATCAGCTGGTGGCGAGATGAACTCGATCGGCGCACTCGTGGGTGACGTCGTAGGCGCGAATTGCTCCGGCGGCATCATGGGTGTAGGGGCCGGCGTTGGCGCGGGCGACAGAGACATGTGAGCTGGTGATGCCGCATCGGCTCGAGGTGTGCCGGAGAAGTACTCCGTGGTGTACTTAACGTTGAAGGCTCACCACTGCTCACCGCTGCTTTCGTCGCCCCAGCTCCATTGTCGCGCCCGTCGAACACGACGTCGCGCGACACAATGATCCGCTTGGTGGAGAGGTCGTAGCAGTGGTAGGCCTTGGAGCCATGCTCGTAGCCGACAAACATGGTCGGCGTGCTACGATCATCCAACTTCTTGAGTCCCGGCCGTGTGCTCTTGATGTGGGCGATATAGCCAAAAGTCCTAAAGTAGTGCATGGTGGGGCGCTCGCCGTGACAAGCCTCAAATGGGGTCTTGCCGTTGATCGCGCGTGTTGGGGCGCGGTTGTGGACGTGGACTGCGGTGTTCATGGGCACACCCCAGATGTAGCCGGGAAGCCACTTCTCCTTGAGCATACATCGCGCCATGCCGACGATGCTCTGGTTGTGGCGTTCTACCACCCCGTTCTGCTGCGGTGAGTAGGGGCGTTGAGCTGCCGCTAGACGCCGCGCTTGGCGCAGTACTCGCCGAACTCCACGGAGGTGAACTCCCCCCATGATCAGTGCGGAGAACCTTAAGCCGCCTCCCTGACTCAACCTCCATGACCGCCTGGAAGTTCTTGATCGCCACCGATGCTTGATCTTTGCTCGACAGCAAATGGAGCCACATGTACCAGCCCAAATCATCAACAAGCAGTAGGAAATATTTGTTACCACTTGGAGTTGTGGGCGCGATGGGCCCACACAAATCGTCATGGACGAGGTCGAGGACGTGCTCTGCTCGTCGTAGCACCTTGTCAAGGAATGGCGCGCGCCTTTGCTTGCTGGTGAGGCAACTGTCACACACCTGATCGACCTGATCAAGCGGCGGCAACCCACGTACCATCTCCCGTTGGGCGAGCGCACGCAATGACTTGAAACTGTGGTGCCCATACCTCGCATGCCAGCGCCAGGCCACCCTCCGAGCTACGTGCTAACAGGCACACCGGCCGCCCGATGCAGAGCTCTAGGATGTAGAGGCACGATGCAGAACGACGCACCAGAGCAAGAAGGCTGCGTTGCTGATCGTAGATGTGCAGAGTGCCAGAGTAAATCTTGATCCGACATCTAGCCTCCTCCAGCTGACCAAGACTGATGATGTTCGCCGTTAGACGGGGAATGTAGTACACCCCCATCAGCGTGCGGTGCTCGCCGTTCTTGCAACTGAAGATTATTGTGGTGCATCCTTCAATCTCCACCACGGATCTGTCGCCGAAGCGGACGGTGCCGCAGACTCCCCTGTCGAGGTCAGAGAAGGTAGTCCACGTGCCCGTCATGTGGTTGGTGGCGCCGGTGTCGAGCGCCCATCGACGATCGTCCTGATCCAAGCTGCGCAAAGACCTTGGCCTCGTGGATCTCGATGTGGCGCGATGATGTGGGTGGAGCTGGAGTTCGAATCACCTCAGCGGGCGATGCTGCAACTTGAGTGAGTGGTGAAGAGATGGTCGCATGTGCCATCAACAGAGTGGGCTCATCCTCTTCTCCCTCCGCAATGTGGGCTTGCGCCTGCTTATTTGGCTTGCTGCGACAGTCCTTGGCCCAATGGCCAATTCTGCCACAGTTACTGCACCGGTCCACCGTGTTCTCCTGTGTTGGACCATTTGAAGACGAGCTGCCCTTGCCTTTACGCACGCTGCCACCACCGCCGTGGCCATGATGTGTTTTGTCGCGCCTCTTGCCGTTGCCGCTGCTAGAGCCACTGACTTCGACGTTGTCGTGCAGCTTCATCCGTGCTAGCCTGTCCTCCTCGGCGAGAAGAAGACGGCCCTTACTGTCATAGACGGGCATGGACGGTGCTGGCTTTTTCTTTCGCTGCTTGATGGCGCGCAGATGGCCGGTGACCTCCTCGATGGAGAGCTGGTTTACGTCGAGGAGAGTCTCGATGGAGTACGTGATCTGCTTGAGGTGCTCGAGGACGACCTGGAGCATTTTCTTCACGATCTCTCCATTGGTGACGTTGCCGCCAAGGATGTGGATGTTGTTGGCGAGGCTCATAATCCGAAGTGAGAAATCATCAACGGACTCCCCCTCCTTGAACGCGATCTCCATGAACTGCTTGAGCAGCTGTTGCACGTTGGCGTCACAAACGCGCTGCATGCCGATGCGTATGGTTTTGACAGCCTCCCAGGCGGAACGCGCCGTGCGCTTGTGTGCCAACGACCCAAGCATCTCGGGCGGCACGGCACGCAGAATGGCCACCAGCGCGAGGCGGTCTTCGTGGTACTCGACGACCTCGCCCTCCTCCGGTTTGACGGCCTGCCACAGCCCTTGGGCTTGCAGGTTCACGCACATCAACAAAGACCATTTCTGGTAATTGGTGCGCGTGAGCATAGGGTACTAGACCGAGCCGTCCGCCTCCTTGATGACGCGCTCGATGATGACTTCGCCGCCGCGATGGCGCCCTCAGCGCGGCACAGGTGAGTGCGACACCCGTCGTCGGGGAGGGGGCGATGGCGAACGATCACCACCGCCAACGGGAGCCAACTGGACGGACATGACGGCCCCGGGAGCATCCATGCTCTGATAGCAATTGTCGTGGATCACCGGCAATCTTTCGCCACCGGCAAACTCTCGAATGCGCACTCAAGAACACGATGAACACAGGTGTTTGGTGCTGCTAAAACGGGGCATCATTTCTTAATATATTGCTTGCTTATTTAAAGGAAACAACAAACTAAAGATGTCAGTTACCCTTCCCATAACACACACAGCAGGAACGCATGAATCCTTAAAAACGCACACAGCTGCAGTTAATCAAATCGTGCTCCACTACTAACTGAAAAGAAAAAGAACGGCAACAATTAATTGAAACGAAATGGTCGAAATGAACCCATCGGTGAGACGCTTGGAATAACTTCAAACGCTGGAGTAACTTCAACAAGGTTCCATTGAGCAGATTTGCGAGAAGACCTCTACCTCCTCCGATGGAGAGAAGCAAGATGACTCTGACATCGATTTCACAAATTTTGATATATTTGATGGAAAATTTTCATTTTCTGAGCTTCTACTTGACTTTGATCTTGACACACTGAAGGTGCCCATTTTCAGAATCCTTCCACAAATGCTGAAGTTCAAAGGTATGATAGTGTTTTTATTTGTTGCCTTTGGATTTGTGCCTATCATGCATCTAAACATGTACAACAGATTTCAAACCATCTAACGTGCTGTTGGTTATTTGTCGGCAGTTAAGGGCGACATCACCAAAAGCAAATGTCTTCTGGATACGACTACTAACAGATATGTTCTAGATGGCCAAATAATTGTACTGCATTGAGGGGGCATTTTCAGCATCGCAAGTACGCATCGCTTTTGATGGCAAGCCTGTGCCGTTATGTTCTTTTTCGCATTTGCTAAACATTTTGCTTTCATGTATAGCTAATATTGCATATGCAAGTGCTGACTCTTAACACTAATGGTGTCTATCAGAAGTTTGTTATATTGAATTATTTTCTGAACGGAAGTTTGTTATATTGAAGTGCTAACCACGCTTCCTCCATTTACTGCACGATCATTTGCTCAAGTGAACTTTATTTTGTATAACCACCACCAATGACACTATCCATGCCAAGGTGCACAAATTTTATAATTGTGGCTGACCACCACGATTTAATATCTCATTAAGTTAAAATTAATTAATTGATCACATGTGTTGATAACCCAATATACTACAAGCACAGCTAAGCATACCAAACGTACAACCCATGTGAGAACTAATATTATATCACTAGGTAAATACCTATCATATGGTGACAATGGAATCGTGACATTCAAATTATCAAGGAGAAATTAATCAAATATGTCATTAACTACCAATACAAAGGTTTTATAATAAAATAGCAATGCATGATAATTTAAAACAAAATAATACATAATATATTTGAAAACTGGGTTCAACATAATCAAAGTACATGACTTGCCTTGGCCGTGCTCAGCTAATTGCTCTGGATCTTCAAATCTTGCTTCAACTACTTCGAACGTGTGATCTAACAAGAGAAAAAAATGAAGTGAAGCACAAAATAAATATTAAATAAAATTGAAATGAAGTCTACAAACATCAAAACCAAAACCATAAGATAGAGCTCAATCGCCCTCCTCCTCCGCTCGCCACCCCTCACCGCCTCACCTACCTCTAACATTTCTCGCAGATCTATCGAGCAGAGGGGAGTGGGGCCGTGAGGCGGACAGAGTTGTCGGCAGAGGGGAGACGGCGGAGGACATAGCGGCGGGGAGGCGGAGGAGATGGTGGAGTTGCGGGGTGCGGTGCAGGCTAATGTCACGGCTAACGTTGGCTGGGCGCTCAAACCGGGGCGATGGGGTGCGAACCGAGGCAACACGGGTGAGGCTCGGCCAGAGTGAGGCGGTGGATGACAGTTGGTCGGTGGGGACTTGACGGTAGAATGGCGAGGCAAGGCGGATGAACTGAGGGCACACCAGCGGTGGTCAGAACAATGGCGATGGCAACGACTGCGAAGCCATCGATGCATGGGCGAGCTTGGCGAGGGTGGTGACTCAGGACAGGGAGAAGAGGTGGGATTGCACAACTATTTATAGAACGGATGTCAAGAGTCTGAGGCGGAGACGACCGAGAGTCCAGGACGACGGGGACACAGATGCTGAGATGATCTCCAAGGCACTTACAGCGGCGGACGAAGTTCGTGAGGATGACGACGCACGTGGCGACCGGTAGACGACCGAGTTGCAGGGGCGTGGGCGAGGTAAGACAGTCGATGGTTGACATGTGGCGGCCATCAGCTGAGAGGGCGACAGCGCGGATGCGCGATGTGCATCGAGCGCGAGACGAAGCGGGCTGGGCCGGAAATGGGTTGGTCGGGGTGGGCTTTGGCCCGAAGGCTTTTAGGACTTTCTAAGAGATTTTCTTAATTCCAAAATTCAAATAAACCATTTGAGCTCTAGAAAATAGCAAATAAATAAAATCCAAAAAAATTCTAGGAAATTACTTGAAGCACAAGGAACCCAAATAAAATACTTCTAGCAAATGTTAGAATTTAATTTAGTTGTGTTAAATTCTTTTACTTAATAAAAATTTATTTTAAGCTTGAATAAAATAAAAATTTATTTTAACTTGTCACTCGCCGCACCAAACATGCAGCACCCAGAAATGAGAGAAATCAACTGCACGCAACCGCACGGCTCAAAGCCTGGACGCCCGAGAGACAGAGACCACCATGTCTCTCTTACAAGTGGGCCCCGGGCAGAATTTTCTTTTCTCATTTCTTTTAATTCGGAATTGAGGGAAATTACAGAATTGCCCAACACTTGCCACATGTAGAAATGAATGAGAACATACAAAAGTTCTTATCGAGACATTATAGCAGCACAAGGGGTATCCCTGCCTACTGTATCCAACTAATGCAGAACGTGAATTGCGGTGGTCTTGAGCCAGACAAAAGCAGCACGGTGTAGAATCATAGGTACCCTGTGTTCGTCGGCCCTGTCAAAAATAAAATAAAATACAGCATTATATTATATTATTGCTTGGCGTGCTAAATGTACAAGTTGCTACTTGGGAAGACTAGCAGTACAATTCTTCCTGTGGTGTAGTGCCATTACACTGATGATCTGATGTTTTTGTTCGCTTCTCCTGACTTCTGTATCCATCTCGTTTCAGCTTCCTGTGCATCCTATAAAGTCTTTGCCTACTAGTCATCTAGACTCTGGAGAGAGAGAGAGAGAGAGAGAGAGAGAGAGAGAGATTGCATTTTCAGCTTCCATAACTTATACTCGAAAGGTTCCTGACTTCCCATTGATGTTGCCTGTTGGTATTTATATTGCCGGCTTCATATTGCTAATTGAGAAAAAACTATTAAAAGAAAAAAAATACAATGAAAGATAGAAATGCATACTGCAAACTTCCAATTGAGAGGAAGAGGAACAGGGAAGGATATACAGTACCCGAGATGAGAATTTCCAGCCAAACAAATCTAAAATGTTCATAATACAGAATTGAGATGGCAATAGCTTCCAAGTTTGACATAATGTTGTCTGTTAAAAGAGAAGGGAAGTAACATTAATAGGGCAAAAACACGAGGGCTACGAGATTGCACCATTTCAGAACCAACTTGCAGAATCTCTTGGGAGCTGGAGCAAGACGATGAAAATGGATTGGGGAGCAAAAGGGTAAGTGTTCTTAGAGAAAATGGATTGGGGAGGCATCCTAAAGGATCACATGATCCTTTCTTGATGGCATCATCGAGGAAGAACGGATCAATGCGATCCCTTTGGATGCTTCCTCAAGCCACTTATGCAGTGGTGCCCATATATTAGCACCGCATTGGGCGCCTCAGCTGCATATCAATTCAGTAAGAAGGTGGACCTTGGAGCCTTTCCCCTCAGAAAATGGAGATGGAATGGTATTTATAGACTCTCTCCCTCTCTCATGTGCACCCAGACGTGTGTTTCATTATGTGGCCAACAGCTACTGATAATTCTTCTGTGAAAAATCTCAACAAGCCCAAGATAGTTTCTTTTGGCAATATTAGAGTATCAAAAGTAAAGGAAACTAGTATCGTGTCCCCCCGTTTTCGGTTTATCTTGCTTTGGCTACTTCGTTCCATCAACAAATTAAACTCTTTCATTTTAGATGTTCTTATTTTGCTAACCAATCTTTTCTACACTGAATTGTCTCTAGAGATGTAGATTTCCTGCTTTGTCCCGTACGTCAACAGTATGAGTGGACAGGTACTAGGAATTGAATTGTTAAGCAGGGAAAATTAAAACCCTGGTTCTGTTGGGAAGGTAATCTTAATCTCGTACACTCTTTTAATTTCCAAGTAAAAGTATTTCTACAGACTACAGCTGATAGGATAGGATTCATTTTTATGCCTGACTTTTCTTGTTTGTCAATTACCTTCCTGATTCTAGCAATATTTCCACTGAGCCTGGAAATGTTTGGTAGGGACTACCGTGATCTTTCAAGACAAGGACCTCTCTGTCTCTGCCTTTCATCTTCTAAATTTGGTGGAGGCATTGAAGCAGAATAAATGGTTGCGGTCGACAGTGTCGGGGTTTGATTTGAAGTGAAGGATTCATGGTACACTCATTCAGCCCATCGAGAGTGCGCATCGCTAAAAGCTTTGCTTCCTCTTTTGCCAGACATGTATGCTGCTTCCTGCCCCACCTTTGTCACCCAACTATACTTACTTAGCATTTGGATCGCACCAGTCGCAGACCTTAGATAGGTGCATGTTTCAGCCTTCTGTCCTGCATCAACTGCATGCTCCAAACTAGTCCATTCCACTCACTGCCTACTAGCTAGTTTCTGCTGCCTCAATGGCGCAGAGAAGTGAAATAAAAAAAATCTACCTGCATCTTGGTGCATAGTCACTTCAGTACGTACGTTTGATCCTACTTCCATGTGCATTAGCTCAAGACTTTTTAGGTCACCCAGTTCCATAGTTTTTTTTTGCAACCAATGCTCCCCTAATTCAAGTGGGGAGCCTCTTCCCCCCTGTTGATTTTTTCAAAAAAGAAAGCAAGAAAGTAAACAACCAATGCTTCAGATGAATCATGCACGTTCAGTATTACATTTTTGTGGCATACTAGATTCCTCCTTCAGGCACAATCTGCAAATGATTTAAATAAGCATTCCTCCTACGAGATAATTTTCTCTCTGATTTTGTTGCTTTGAGTTGATTGCTAGCATTCCTACCCCACCTTCACACAAGTATGTGGCCCCTTGATGCTATTGGTGCCTGGCAGCACATATTAGATGCCAATACAAGTGAGTGGTGAAGAGGGAAGGTCCCTTTTGATTTGTGGGAATCATCCCTCTCTGTAACAGCCCAATTTTTGCTTCACAATAAATCATGCATAATTTTCATAGATTTTTAAAATTTTTAGTGCATTTTAAAATTTTCCTAAAGTCTTGATTGCGCTTTAAGATTTTAAAATAATTTCCTTAGCCTAAAAAGATAATTCCAAAATTTATTTCTAAAAGTTAATTGGGTGCTAACCATTTTTCCTAAAATTTGGGTGTGCAAATACCTCCTAAAATTCAAATTACAAATTCAAAAGCAAATTGAAAACCAGAATCAAAGTTTAAACCTAATTATTTTCCCTCCTTATTGACGGGCCGAATTCCTTCAAGCTAGCCCAGCCCACTTCTTTTTTCTCTCTCGCCAGCCTATTTTCTTTCCCCTCTTTCTTTCCCCACTGCAGCCCAGCCGAGCCGGCCCAACGCTCTCTTGCGCCCGCAGCCTAGTTGCCTACTCTCTCCCGTCGTCACTGCCTTGTAGGCCCTGGTCCTACTTGTTAGCCGAGTATTGTGCATCTTCCTTCTCTCTTTCTCCCTTGCGTGCACCCGAGCTCTCTTTCCCTCGCGTGTGTTTGTGTGTAGTAGGCATTGAAGAGCTCCGAGCCTCGAGCCTTGTGGGTCGTGACCTCGTCCCATCACTACGACTTCATCACATTGCCCTCTTTCTCACTCTCACGCTCTCTCTTGCCCGGCGTTCGAAGCCACTCATGGTGCTCACACTCTCTCCCTTCTCCCCTCTATTTAAGCCACTCCTTGTGTGTAAAAACCTCTACCCCAACTCACTCTTTGTTTCTCCCAAGTTCTCGCACCCCTTTTGCCCTTGGAGAGCAAGAATTTGCCCTTCTTCCCCAAGTCTGGTCGAAACTTCGCCGCTTGATTCCTTGCCGTCCAGTGAGTCTCCGATGACGCCATCATGCACCTTGTGTTTGTCTCAATTTCCTCTATCTCGTGCTCGCTTATCCATCCCTATTTTTCCTCAGGAAGGCCAGAGCCATTAACCTCATTGCCATGTGTAGCACCACCGCTAACCTCATCGCCTGTTTCATTCACTCGGGTGAGCTTCAACCTTGGCAATCGTGCCATTCTTGTTCAACTTGACCTCCCCTTGCTAATGCGCCCTTTGAATTGCCTTGATATGCCTCAGAGGCGCCTAGACATGCTCGTCTTCTCCAACATTGACCAGACCCATTGCCACCGTTGATCTCCCTCTTTATTCTGTCTCTTGGTAAGGCCATCCACTTCCTTGCAACTCAGCTTAAAGCTAAATTAGTAGGCTAATCATTAGACCCCTAGAACCGACCATAATGTCCTAACCACGTTCAACCTTTCCTCACCGCCACTACCCACCATGGACAACACTAATGCCTCATGAAACCTCATGAGAATGGTTTCGTTAGCTTCACCTTACCTCATAGAGCATGAAACCACCTTCAATTTGAAAATCTAGATTAGAAAATTTGGAATTCATCATTGTGGACCATGCCACCACTGCCTTGATCACTGCTAGCCCTTGTCCGACAACCCTATGTCCCTGAGCTGTGCCAGAAACACTTTAGGCAACTCCTTGGATCTTTTGAACACTTGGCTTTGACCTTGGCCTGGCTCTGTGCCACTTCCACCATCTCGCCACCCAGCGCCACAGCTCACCATTGGTTAGCCACTACTGTAGTGTACCTTGCTAAGCACTTTCACCTCCAAAAGCTAGATGCTGACACAGAGCCTTGATCACCTATATGTTAGATAAGTAATTAAATAGGCAATTTAGTTAACTATTAAGTATGTAATTAGTGTTAGTATGACATGTAGGCTCTACATGTTTATAAAACCAAATTAACTCCAGTTTAAACTTGTGAGTCATTGACATATGGACCCCGCACCCTTAAAATCACTACGTAGACCCAATCCATGGACCATTGCCTCTAACACGTGGGACCCATTCTCTATAGACCGCTGTGTGAACCGAGTCCATGTGGGCCATGGCCCCACCTGTCAATCTATCCTATTTTCTCCAGTAAAAATAATTGGAAAGAAATTAAAAACCTACTAGACCCCACCTGTTAGCTGATGAATGTTTTTCTTAAGTAAATAATTGAAAAAGAAAAGAAAATCGTAGCTGACTGCACCTATTAAATATTTAACCTTTTCCTCAATTTTCAGTAGATTCAAATTTTGAAAGGCCATAAATTCTCCATTTCAAATTAAAATCTAGTGATTTTTATTTCTAAATTCATCTAAATTCAAGACCTTTCCAACAACATGAAAATCATAATTTTTGGAGTTCATCTAAATTTTATTAGAATGTTGTGTTGAATGTAGATAATTACATGTTTATAGACTTTAATGCTCCGGACGATTCCGTCGCTGATGAACAAGATCCTACGCTATCCACACTTGTCCAAGGCAAGTCCTTATAATTGATCATGTTGATTCTAGTTTTCAAATGCACATATTTTTCTTTCAAATACAAGTCAATGCTTATTATTGCTATTTACTTAAATGCTATGCTAAATGTTGATTGTCTAGCTACTCCATACAATTGATATCCATTATTTTCCCTTCCTTGATTTTTGATATTTCCCTGGCATGTTGTCCCAGGATACATATACAAGTAATATCTTCACCATTGGTTAAATCTAGCTAGAATATGGTTGTGCTTAGAAATGCTTTAGTTGTACAATAATATACAATACAAAAATTGCCAACTACAACTTAAAAACATGATAATGGGATGGTAACATGGGTTACCACTGGGCAAAGGAAAATATTTTCTAAAATGGTGGAGATTCAGGCGAGTGGTTGGCATGAGACCGGTGCAGGGATTGCACATATTATTGGATTGGCCATGTAGGGATTACATGTGTCATTTTTGGATTGGCCCTACAGGGATTGCACATGTCAGCTGTGCACAGATTACATGTGTTAGTTTTGAATAGCTGTGTAGGGATTGCACAAACTCTGGGTTGTTGATTTGTTTCACCTGAATCGATTGAAGACTGAATTTTATGCTTCTCTTTTCTACACCCAAATCATGCAACCACAAGTCTAGTTATGGGATGGACCTGGCCTAATAATTTTCTTAGATTTGGTGTGAATCCTGTGCATTAGATTGGTAGATAGTTTTTTGGATTTCTGTTGTGATTGTTGGGAGTGGTATGTAACAATCACTGCCCTTATGGATTTTGTAAACGTGAATGGCCATGGACTCCCTGAGGAATTGAAAACATAGCCTAGGATGGGAATGTTTTGGGGGTTAGGCATAACTCAGGATAGGAACAGTCACTATTGCCAGTGTTGAGGAATTTCACTATGGAGTGGGAGGAAGCATTGAAGTTAACCACTGTAAAAGCCTAGTTATGATTTTCTCAGATGCACACCTACGAAAGTGTGTGCGGACACTACGAATTAATCATATCCTATGGGTAAAGCTGTACAACCTCTGCAGAGTGGTAAAAATATATTTGAATAGCCGTGCCCCCGGACGTGGGCAAAAGTGAAAAACATCACACTTACATAGTTTTCATAAAAAATTGTGGTTTCATGGAAATGATTGTGATAACTTAATATGGGATTGGAAATGAAAATGAAAGCGGAGTGATTTTGGTGTCATAATAAACTTAACTTGAAACCAGATATTGATTTTAGTTAAAATGGGTAAGTCATAGGTTTGGAAACTAGCTATAATATTATATTTATCAAATTGGCATTATGCTAACATAAAACTTTCTTTTGGTTGAGCCTTGCATATATACATATATATACACCTACGTTTGCATTCTACTATAGGAATTTGCTAAGTACTTTTGTACTCATTATTGCTTAATATGTGGTTTTTCGATGACGGAATCGATGACCTTGTGTATGGATACAAGGGAAAATATTATAGGCGAAATTTCGCCAGTAACCACCTGTTACCGGCCTTACTGGTGGAGATCGCTAATTCATCTAAAAATTCAAAAATTAAAATTTCAATTCAAAATTTTTGGCAGAAAAATTCTGAAATTTTTGATAACTGGTGGTTACCAACTGTATCGCTAACCTCTGATAATTTTTTTGACCCGATAGAATTTTCCCTGGTGGTACATCCATACGTGTGGATACAACATGGAAAATGAATGCTAGGACTAGGTTTAGCCCTCGTTGATTGCCTATGTCATATCATAGAGGTCCTTTTGTTTTTCTTACTTTTAGCTGCTTTGTTATGAATAATTTCATTTGGCATGTCAGGCTGTTCTGTAAATCTGATCATAAGATCTATTTATGCTTGCTAGGACTCCTTTCATTATACGTATGTATAGATGTGATATTTACCAATGTTATATTGTATGATCTAACTGCTGATCTAGGGACTAGTTTAGAATATATAGAAGATTTAGATTGCCAAATTCGGTTTGCTACACTCTCATTGCCAATGATGTGAAACAAGTACCTTTTCTTTTGCCATCATAACCATCCTGTAAGGTTTTCTTTCCATCTAGATATTATATGCCTGAAGCTACTCAAATGATGCTTGTGAGCTATTTTGTCCATGCTTAATATAAATATTAACCAATTTGTATGCTCACATATTCCTTTTGTGCTTTGCCTGGCTATTCCATATGATATACCTTCTGAGGGTATCGTTCTGAGCTGTCTGTGTCTGCTCACAAAACTTCTTGTTAGCCATGGTTTTGGCTTTGTGCATACAAATCATGATTATTAGATGAGCGACGACGTTGATTCTTTTTCGCATGAGCGATTTCAGTTGGCACGTGCCGACTAATCATACCTAAAACAAAGCCGGGGGAGTTCCGGCTCTCTCCGAGTGTCCACGTCATCGTTTTCACCCTCCGTACGAGTGCTCCGGCCGACGCGTGTGCGCGAGGTGCTCCTACTGACCGGATGGTATCGCGCGGATTCGCTCTCAGCTCTGCCCGCCGTCCGTTCGTCCGCGTGTCGTCTTCATCTGTTCGTTCGCGTGTCCGCGTTGGGTTGCTGTTGGGTCGACGTGTGTATTCGGCGGCGCTTCGGGAATCGGGATGGTTCTGAGCATGGCGGATTTCGCCAGGGAGTTTGTTTCGCCTTTCCCTGCCTGTGCTGCGTCCGTGTTGCAGTTTTCGTTTCAGTCTGCGATAAGTGTGGCGCCGGATCGATCGAGGGAGGCACAGCGAGGAGGGAGAGAGAGATCAAGGAGCGGCCGGGGGCAACATGAAGAAGTGCACGTCAGAGCTGGAGCTGGAGGCCTTCATCCGCGACACCGCCGAGCAGAAGCCCGGGGGGCACGCCGGCCTGCACGCTTTATTAAGCCGATTAATGGTATGCTCTCGGTTTCTCCGCTCCTCTCGCCTCGCCTCTCCAACCGCCGCTTCGCCAAACCCCTCGAAAACCCTCGTCCTCTCCATGCGCCGTCTCCGCTCGCCGGCGACGGCCGCCGTCGCCATCGCCACCGCGGCAGCAGCGCTCGCCGACGTCGCCTACGCCGACGGCGTCTCCTTCTTCCGCCGCCAGTCTGCCCCTCCTCCTCCCCCACCGCCGCGTCTAGCTCCAAGCCTCCAACGCGTTCGACCCAGAGTCTCTGGAGCGCGGGGCCATTGCGCTGCGGGAGATCAACAGCTCGACGTGCGCCAAGCAGGCAAGGTGTTTGCTCTTTTGCCCTAACCGGGATTGCCCATCCTGACGCCCTTCTTGTGGTTGGTTGTTTGTTTGGCTCCAGCTGTTTGATCCGATGCGGAAGCAGGAGGAGACACGCCTCGCGGAGGTGGCGGCCGACAAGGTCCAGTTCGCCATCAACTAGATGCTCAGGGCAATCGTGAGTTATTGATGCCTTTGCCCCTTCGTTGATGCAAATAGTGTTCAATGTGGTAGTCGGGACATGCCCGGTTTCAGAGGATTTGTTTGTTCACGCAACTCCAATGCTAAACTACTGGAATTGAATTTACCTAACACTAATTTGCCGAACTTTCTCTTGCTTGAGGGTGAGTTCATGACTTTTCTAGAATCAAGACTACCGCAGTCTGCAGTCTCCACGACAATCGAATCGCAATCATCAATCTGCGGTACGAGCGAGAACTGCGACTGCCTCCAAGGTCAGTGTGCCTCTACTTTCTTCATCTTCCCCTCGCTGGAAGATCCGCTGCTCATCTCCAAGATCCGCAACGAGTACTCGGACCGCATGATGCTCACCTTCTCCGTCTTCCCCTCACCCAAGGTCTCTTAGGCCCTGGAAATTATTTGGCTCCATATCTATGACTTGAAGGCTGGATTCTGCACAACAGTGCATTTTACCGCACCAATTTCCCATATTTGATAAGAAACTGATGCTGAATTTACATAAAGTACAAAAAAACTTAGTTCTTTATTTACTCTATCCATGTCCTTTGTGCTTAAATTATCTGAATTTTCAAAGACCAAAGCTGATATATAACTTAAGTCTTTTATTTACTGCATCCCTGTCCATGGTGCTTCAATTGTCTGTATTATCGAAGAGTGAAGCTGATATATATAACGAAAGGCTGCCTTTAATTTTTCAGTTTGTTAGGTGCAGGGTTTTTGGATATTCCTATATTATAATGCTAATCACTGAGTCACATTAAGTGAATGTGTTGTGGCAAAACTATTGGGTGATCTTATGGCTTATTGTGCATCCGGAACTGGTCATCTTGAGCTCATAGTAGGTTGGTTTTCTATTTACCTTGTGATTCAAAGCTCAGTTCTGTTCAATCTTAATGATTATTTGTGAATTTATCTTCGACTCCTAATTGATAAAAGCACGTAGTATCCATTTGATCAAGGTAGAAACTACTTATATGGGTACTCAGCTCAAAATGTGAACAAGTTAGCTGTCCTGGTTGTGGTTGGTCTGCTCTGTATATCGTGAACTTTTTGAGCAATATTTCTACGAACTTCATTGAAACTTTGATTATTTGATCTATTTACTAAAAGAAAAAAGAGATAAGTTTAACGATGTGCTTTCATAGTACTATTATTCAGTACTAATATTGGTGTCTCAAATGATTTTTTCAGGGCTTTCATTATTGCAGAAATCTAAGTTGTCCACAGTCATTTCAAAAGAACAGGCAGAGGCAGCTCAGGATCTCTTGCAGAAGGCTATTTTTCCATCCATTTGCTCAAGCTGCCTGTATAGTTATCCTTGGCATCCTTCACTTGGTCCCATTTCAGTGATTTCCAGTACATTTTAGACAATTTCTCCTTGCAGGGCCTGTTGCTTGATTTTGGAAGGAATCCTCTTATGTTTCCCTGTGTTTTGGCTCAATAGGCAAGGTATTTTGACTCCATCGACCTGTGGCAGGTAAAAGACTTTGCCATCGACATTTACGTCATGGCGTGTGGTAATGTCTTAGGGATTGGGATGGTTATTTAGTAGTGCCTGCCGTTATTTGTAACATTTAGAAAATTCATGCTTGCTGAATCTGGTGCCTGTTAATTATCTGTGGCAAAAAATAAGAACACCAAGAGATGGAACACAAGATATCCTTACCAAGGCTGTTACTTTCAGTGATTTTTCTTACATAGAGATTTCTGTGTTACCATCCTTTTCATGCTGATGCTCTGCTGCTTTTGGCAGCATCACTTGAAAAAAAATTATTGGATTTTGATGCCAAAGCAACAGTCCGAGCTGTTCATCGAGTTTGTGATTTACCCAAATCAGATATAGGCTCATTTCCTTCTGAGGTGGTAATACAAGCACTAGAGAGGCTATGCGACAAAAACAGGTACATTGTCGATATTTCCTATTTATATTGATTTCAATATTTAGTTGGTTGATGTATTAATTTTACCGTTCATGTATAAATTTTTTGTTATATTTACCAAATCTTACACCTGACAATAGCCAGGGGTTAATACCCTATCTAATATTTGTATCATTTCAGAATAGATGTTCATGGTTTGTAAGTTATTCTAATATGGTTAAAGCACCATTAGGTCTCGGACTAAAATGCAGTTGTGCAGATTTTTCAATGCATATGCATGTTTTCATTTCTACTTGTGTATTTTTGCAATATGGATAATGCATACGTTTCATTTCTACTGAATTATACTGTAAGAAACTTAACGATGTATACATTTTGCTATTGATGGTGCCGTTTCCTTTTTTTTGCCTCATGCCAACGGTGAACTACGCCAACGTCGACGGGATTCGGACCCTCCGGGCGCAGGGCGCAGGCCTTGAGGCAAGGATAAAAATTCCCCTTGTCGCGTTTCTAACCTTTAGGTAGCATAATTTGTTATATGTACGGGATTTGCCGAGTTACTTTCTCATGTTGGGGTGAATGCTGCTTGCAGTGGATTGACAGGGATGGGAAGACGCCCCTAATGGTCGCGAGCATGCGGCCTGATCTGCTGAATATGTGGCCAAACTGCCAAAGTGCTGATTGAATTGGATGCAAATGTGAATGCTTACTGGCCTGGTATGATTTTTTTCTCATGTCTCCGTACACTGTCTTAGTTGACCTCAGATTACCACTATTATTCCTATAATACATAAAGGGGATTTGCCATTTTGCACAACTGAAGCGGTTAGAAAGTCATTATTTTTAGTTTGGTTCTATGAATTAGCTCCAGTCATTTATTGGTTGTTTTATGCAAAAGCGAGTTGATTTGGAAAAGGTAGGAGGTGTAAAAATGTGCATACATTACAACAGGAAGCAGCACCTTGGAAGTTTTAGTAGGACTGAAACCGCCCAATCAAATAGACAAACAAGGTAGATTGTGAGCAACTAAGAAAAGAGTAGCTTAGGGTTACATTTAAATAGGCTTGAGTATTAACTTTTATGCAAAACTGAACCAGGAGAGCTATAACATCACAGTATTGACATACATTGTACCAATTTTGCTTGAAAGAAATGTATTGTTTGATGTGAATCTGATCCTTACAAGTTGCTAGCAGAGTAATGTATGGTCCTTAGGATCATCCCTGGATGTGTGCTTAATGAAGAGGTTACAATTTTTTATCACATTTGTAATGCTTCCCTTATTTTATTTGCAGGATCACATGCTGGGACCGCATTGCACCATGCTGCCAAGATAGGGCTTGAGCAGACTGTCCATTTACTTCTATCACATGGAGGTATGTGATAGATTATATATGGCACCATGCTTCATTCTTTTTTGCCTCATTATAGCTCTATGGTCCTGGTTTTTTGGAAGCACTTGCTCCACAACTCATGATATTATGTGATGTGTTCCGTAATTACTAATTAGGCATCTGTAGTGCACTTTGCGTTTAGCCCTTATCCAGAATGGTTTCTTTTGTCTCATCTCAGAACAACATGCTCTGCTCACGTTGAACAACATGCTGTCGTTTCATCTCAGAACTTACGCTGCTTCCCATAGTTTTTGCTATAGAACATAACCATGTCGCTTGAGTCTTCGTTGCTACCAAAGCTTATTCCTACTGACAGTAATTATTTTGTTGTATAGAATGTCATACACTATGCTATGCTTGCCAGAAAGGTTACTGTCTATAAATACAATCCTCTTATTACTAACTCTGTATTGACTAATGCAAATACGTTTCGCAGCATCATGTTGTTCACACCCCACCAGTTTCTGCATAATCCCTTTCAACCAGCCCCAGCGATTTCACCAACATACGCCAATTGCACTACATGATTATAGTTGTTCACACATTTTTGACTGATTCTAAGTGTTTATGATTCGTTCCAACTGCTTCCTGTTGCTGTACCATTACTAAGGTAGTCGCTCGATCGTTTCTCCCTGCTCCTGCGTTGCATTTTGATCAACCGTGTCTTAATTACTACGATCATAATCTTTTACGATCATGTGGTGATGTTACTGATTACTTTTTATCATGTTGATGATGTCGCTGGAAAGAATCTCTACACAAATTATGCTGCGCGGCGTGTCGCCGCGCATACGCAGCTAGTTTATTATACTGATCATTGCCTTGTATTCATTTCAAGGGCCATGGAAAGCGCTTGATGTTGCCAAAGCACACGAAATTATAATTGTGCTACTTTGTAAATTATAATTTAAGGTGTTCTATTGCAATTTACCCCAAAAAGATCAAAAAAATGTGTCCTTTTTGCTGTGCGCCTAGTTAACTTTTGGTAGTTTACTGTATCAGTGAAGCTACATCATTAAAGGCAGCAGTTAAACTAAGCTTCTAGCATATTGTCGTAGGGGTGGTCCAACCCCATGATTAGATCTTGTAACTAGTCTAATATGTAATAGGACTAATAGTATAGAGCAATTTACCAATGCACCCTCATCTTTCATAATTATCATGAGGTAGGATGTGAATTTCCCATCCTACCCCGGCCCTATTATGTATATGA
Organism: Dendrocalamus latiflorus; assembly: GCA_017311315.1. Classification (NCBI taxonomy): domain Eukaryota; kingdom Viridiplantae; phylum Streptophyta; class Magnoliopsida; order Poales; family Poaceae; genus Dendrocalamus; species Dendrocalamus latiflorus. Next base: position 6,751,662 of record CM029671.1, on the reverse strand, counting down.
AACCCTATTTTACACACAAGCTCTCTCTAGCTAGTCCTCTCACATACTGTTTGGCCAGTAGCCACAACACGTATCATGCTTCATTATTGTCATTGGTATTGCTACTGCTTTTCATCCCCAAAAGAAACTGAGTTGCATGACTCCATGATGTTGTCCGTGAAAGTAATTTGAGCTGATAAATTTATCCACTGTTATACTAGCTTTACTGAGTTTTCTATGACGCGGTGCTGAAATGTTTTGCTTTGTATGCGGTACCAAACGCAGAACCTTTTCTTTTGCTACATCCATTGTTTCCATCTTATGAGCAGACATTCAGACAAGGACGGTTGCAGCTGCATTGTTGAGGAAATATCGTCAAATAAGTGGGCCATATCAAGATGGTCTTGTTCTTTCATTTCTAACTAAAGGACCTGACTTACTGGTAAGCTTGCGGACTAGTTTCATGCTCCATATCTGTTCTGATTTCATCTTCCATTTCTATACTGCATAGGACTGGTAATGGTAACAGAGGGGGTGAACGGTGCCACACTATTTTCCTCCAAGTATATGCAAATTCTTTACTTCAGTAGTTACCGAGCTATAAACATCATAATTGAAAGCCTAGAAAAAAGCAACAATCTCAAACATCCAAGAGGGACAACTTTCAACACCTCACCGATATGACTATCATAGTGGGTGTGGTTTGACTGGTGGGTGGCCTGACCAGCATGCACCTGGCGGTCTAACCAGCTTGACCACAGTGGTCTGATCGGTGGCCAGTTCGACCAAGTTTAGGAGCGGTCTAACCGCTCTCCTGTTTTCATAATAGAAAATCAGCTTGAGACAAGACCAAGAATGGTGCAATAGTCAAAATCCTTAACCAAAAGAAATAAAACTTTGCACACACCTTCCTTACAGTCTTAGAAATCTATTTCATCCAAAGATCACATGAATCCTTGTCAAAGTTCCAACCTTTCTCAAAGATAAGCAAGATTGCATCAAAAACAGGCAAAACTCCAAAATCATGGGATATAACTTGCTTGTGGGTAGAGAATAGCCAAGATGACTATAGATGAGTTCTCATATATCACAGCAAGCTATTTCTCCCAAAGATTTGAAGGAAAATCCTGGGACTAAGAAATCTCAAGATGAGTTTAAATCCAAGCAAATCTGGACAACCTCAGAATCTTACAAAATTTGATTCCTAGATGGATGGGATTTGATCTCCATGAGTCACCTCCATCACTTACACATCCTTAGCACACAACAAGATCAAGAATGGGAGTGTTGTGGTTATAGACCAAACACAAAGAGAGAGAGAATGGTATGATAGTGGAGAGTTAGGTGAGCAATGCTTGGGGGCTTCCCCATGCCTCGGGTTGCTTATATATATTCACATGGGGAGTATTTTGTAGTTATGTCCTTACACCCAAGTATCCCTCTCAAGGGCATTTATGTCGTTACACATGCCCCATTTTGGGTTTTACTACCTCCTAACAGGCCGGCTGGGCTTAGGTGGGGGCCACCCCCACAACAGGAGCCTCTCATGGTGAAGGGCTTCATGGGCCGAAGCTATGTTGCCGAGCCATTTGGCCCCCTCCGTCCCTACAGCCTGTGACCTTCAACCATCATGGGCAGAATCCTTGTTTGCCGGTGCAGCCTAGCTTCGCATCGAGGATGTGGAGTGGAGCTGGTTACCGAAGCCATCTTCGACTTTGAAGTCTTTTAGCCGTGGAGTCGAAGTTGCCAGCGGAGCTGCCTGAGTAAGTCGAAAGTGAGGCGAAGCCAGGCTCCATGGCGGACACATCGTCGAGGCACAGGACAAGCCTGCCCCACGTGCGTAATGTCAGAGCCAAGGGCAAGTTGGCCCCCATAGGGGTGAGGTCGAAGTGGACACCCCGTCGAGGCGATTTGCGAGGTTATCCCGCAGATGGGAAGTCGACGTACAGCCCGATCGCCGATGTCCCGACGACGGTGTCTTAATGGCACCGAGGATTGCGCCGCGTCGACGGGGCCTTTTTGACACGCGTTTCTCAAGGCGTCGGGACATGTGGCGAAGCTTGATTGGGGCGTCGTGCGCTGTCAGGGGCCGCCTTAAGGGAGGCGTGCGCACGCACGCGACCAGCTGACAAGTGTCGTATGCATCTTCCCGAGGGCGTGGGATACGCGGCATGGCGGGACAGGTGCGCCGTGCGCACACTGGACCGCGACGCCTCACCTTCCGCCGGTTGATCTTTCGTTGGCTGAACTTCCGTCGGTTTGACCGTTCCCAACAGGGGGGAGCTGGGTATATATATGCCGCTATTACAGCATCGCCCTTTTGCATCCCTAGCTGTTCGCTTTGTTGCTCTTCGCTCGGGCGCGCCGCGTTCCTGCATGTGATGACAAGGTTTGACTTGTTCTCACAAGTAGGCTTAGTTTGGTTCATCCGCGTTCTTTGATCGCGTCGATTGGCGCTAACATCAAAGAATGTTTATGGACTGAAGGAAGCCTATTTATGAGAACAAATCAAAACTTGTCGTAGATTAGTAGTCGCGCTCCCCGATTGTGGGGGAGCGCAGACGGTTAGATCCCCACCGGTTGGGGCTGTGGGGTTGTCGCACAATCTTCGAGGTCAAGGTGGCCTCCGGCGTTGCTGCGCGGGTTCGATCGGCGCAGGCTCTGGAGTCTTCGCGCGGACTGGGGATTGGAAGGCCACATGGTATCCTGCGGCTCGAGGATGGTGTCTGATGGCGCTATGGGTTACCGTCGTTTGCACGTCTCTGGACCCCGTCCGCTAGAGGTGGCCTACAAGACGAAGCCGAACCTGCACCTAACCTCATTTCATGGATATCATTTGTGAAATGTTAATCGAATAAAGTAAAATATTTAGAATGGTAGAAGCGGGATACGAAGCTGCCCTTCGTGTGCGAGGCCGAGTCGGAGGCCCGGCTAGACGCCGCGAACGTGGGTCGGAGTAGGCGCCGGAGTCATCCTGCGAGCTTGAAGTCGAGGTGGTCTTCGGGTTCACAGCGTAGACTCGTAAAGGCGCAGCGAGGTGCCGCCTCGCGGGGTTGAAGCTGAAGTCGGAGTCGGAGTCGCACCACAGAGGCGAAGTCTGCGCTGAAGTTGCAGTCAGAGTGACTGGTCGATGGCCTGCTGACGTCGCATTTATGGCCCCAAGAATCGCGCCGACTCCCAACGCGTGGCGGGAGGTGAGCCACATCGTGCGGCCTGCATTCATTCCCGAGGGAGTGGGCATGTGGCAGGACACGATTGGCGCATCGTGCACTGTCAGGCTGTCGTACGACCGTGGTCGTGCATCCGTTTCTGACAAAGCGATATGCGCGTCGGCTGTGCTGTTTCGGCTTCTGTCGGTTATGTTTGTTAATCATGGGGAAGGCGAGCGGTTCGTCTTTCGTCAGTTATGCTTACCAGCGGTGTGGGAGGTAAAGGGGCTTTAAATACCCCTTCTGGCACCGCACCGGTGCTCTCCTTCTCATACCTCCTGGTCCCCTGCTTTCTTCCGCCCTGTGCTCTCGCCTTCTTCGCCATCGTGCTGCACCCGTCGCCGTTTAGCTCTCGGAGAACAATGGTTCACAGCGAAGAATGCGCTCAACGGGCTGGCGGTATCACCTCATCCCGGTGGTCACCGCTGATCGAGGTGGAGTACACGCTCGAGGGGCGCGAGCCATCGCTGGTGGACAAGAAGTGGATGGCGATGGAAAAGACGGAGGGTCCTTGCTCCCGCGTCTTGGGCTCGACGCTCACAACGGAGTAGACGACCCAGACTTTATTGCGCGAAGGGAAGCTGTTGGACCGCCGCGAGGTGCGGTTACCCGCCAGCGACGAGACAGAGCCACACCCGGAGAAGTCGGAGGCGGTCATCTTCGTCGCCTATTTTGAAGCCGGGCTTCGTGTCCCGGCGGCCATGATCGTCGATGCCGTCTTGCGAACCTTCGGGCTGGAGCTAGCGCAGTTGACTCCAAACGCGATAGCCCGCCTTGCTGTCTATAGCTGGGCACTACGAACGGAGGCATGCTGGCCTAGCACCTCGCTGTTCACGTTCCTCCACGACGCACGGTGTCAACCGAAGAGGCTACGAGGGGGAACATTTTCCAACTTCGGCAGAGTCAACTTTGTCCTGCGGCTGTAGTGTGGGAAGATTTTCCCTACCAACTCGACCCGGACGAAGTGGGAACTGAACTGGACGAAACTGTAGTTTTACCACCGTGTGGCGAACGGCAGTGGCCTCGAGTGCACAGGCCAGCCGGTGTCGTTCATTACCTCGCCAGGCACACCGATTGACGACGAGGATAGGCGGAGGGCACGGAGGCTCGTGGGAATCACCGCCCGTTTCAATATGCGTGACCTCGCCGAGGAGTTCGTCATGTATGGTGTGGCTCCGCTTGCTGATGGGTGGCGCATCACGCCTGGGGCCGTCGGCGTGACAATGTCTGCCCGTCCGTGTCCTCGCCGCCGAAGCCCTCCGACCCTTGTAAGTCTTGGTGGAGCCTTGCTGTTCCCCTTCTTTTTCTCTCTTTGACTCCGCCTCTTCTCACCTATAGGGCTTCTCCTGGGGGACGCGGAGCATGTGGTGGCCGTGTTCTTTGGACCGTATGCGGCCAAGGAGCATAGCCTGTGTGAGGCTGCGACTGCGGAGGTGAAGCAAGGGTGGATAAACCGGGTGCGCGAGACTCTAGGCATTCGCGTGCCAGAGTGCGCCACTCCGGCCCTGAGCCAGCCTCGCTGTCGTGACAACGACGGCAAGGGAAAAGGGTTGCCTTCTCGGCAGAGGGTCCGTCAGCTGCCACTCCTGTCAGCTCTGCTGGGGCTAACAGTGCGGTGGACGCCGAATCCGACTCGATGAAGTATGCCGATTCAGATCTTCAGGCAGGTGCGGAGGACGAAGACGAGAGGTCCTTGGGCGAGACAAAGGACATAGGGTGCAGCGCAGACGCCCAGGAGGGGGAGGCGTCCTCGCTTGTGGCGGTTGCCGTGGCGGAGGAGTCTTCGCCCCGGTCTCCAAAAGCTAAATGGCTGTGTATACTACCACCCTCTCATCAAGAGAGGGGGTTCGCTATGGCGACCAAGGTCAGGAGTTTGTTGGAGTCCGACTCCGACACTGAGGCCCCCTGGCCTGGTGCCCCTGCAGCTCCCTCCGAGGCTGCGGCGACCGAGGTCAGGAGCTTGTTGGAGTCGAACTCCGACACAGAGGACCCTCAGCCCGGGGAGCCGGCTTCTTCATGGAGCGCTGGTATTCTTGCAAACCCTTCTGAGGCTGAGGGGACACTACAGTGGAGCCCACCGGTTAATGTCGAAGGTAAGCTCAACTCCCTTCGTACAATCCTGCGGTGCGCCCATAGGGCTCTAACGACTACGCTTGAGAATTGGCAGTGGCACGGTCTCCCGGGCACGAACAACCTTCGGGGGGCGGGGACGTTCCCTTGGTGGCATCGATTCCCGGCGCCCTCGAAATTGCCGTCGTAGAGGCCACGCGACCGAGCTTGGCGGACTTCATCCCTCGGCCAGAGGTCCTGCGGGCGAGGCGGGGGACCACGGACAGCGCGGTCGCGAACCTAGATTGCCAGGCGCTATTGACGTGTGTGTCGGAGCTCCTGGGAGGCGCGTTAGGGGCCTCGGAGATGGGGGTGAGTACTTGACTTTTGGCTGTGTGCCGTCATTTAGTAACTTGCTAACTGCTACGTTGTGTGACCAAAGGGTCTTGGTGGGGGAACTCCACGCCCTCGGCGTCAGCGGGCGTGAAGGTAATTTTGTGCTGCGCCCAGTTCGGCGGTGCCTGCGCCGGGTATGCTACCACGTGGTGTAGCCTCCGCGCATAGGCCTTCTGCTGCCGCGCCGAGGCGAACTGCAGCGAGGAGCCCCCGGAGATGACATTTATAACCCGGCGCTAGGCTCCCTCTGGGGCTTGGATCTGTAGGGGGCCTTCCTGGGGTTGCTGGACATGGGCCACGACGGGCGGCCGCCCCTCGAGGGTTCTATCCCGGACGACGCTCTGTCAAAGCGCCGCTATGGTGGTGCATGCACGCGTGTCGTGGCGACCTTGACCATGCACCTCGCACCACTGGTCGTAGGGCTAGCCTTCTTGTTCTGCACGAGGCTTATCATCGCAGCCCCGGCCGTGCCCCCGCCCACGGCGTCGGCGACCCGGCCGCGACCGGCGGGGGTGCTGTCCTCGGAGCCGCCAACAATGTCGAAGACGTAGCGGGCTCTCCGAGACTTGTGTTGGCCGCGCTTGGGCTTCTTGCTCGACGAGTCCTTGTGCTGGGCGTCCTTGCGCTCGGGAGCATCCTTCGAGGACTCTTGCTTGTGCTTGCCCTTCGAGGAGCCTTCCTTCAGCGAGTCTCCATTCTTCGTCGAGTCCTCCGCCTGTGTTGGATCAAAATCGGCAACAGAGGGGGGGGGGTCAATGGTGCTTTCATAAAAAAAATATGCCGCCCCAAGTATTCACACGAAACCACAGAATTAGTTTTTGCCGAGAGACTAAAAAACTAATCTTGACCAAGAAGGCTTATTAGAGAAAAATCAACAGGCACCCAAAAATTATCTTCTCTGAACTGACTGAAATAAATAAAAGACAAGGGCAGTTATTCTGCTGAAAGCAAAAAGCAGAAAAAGAAGTAAAAACAAAGGGAACAAAAGACTGCAGATAGGCAGAAGAGCATTCGGTTGAACAATGTAGCAAAGACCTGAAAAACCAACAGTGAAATGCAGATCAAATGGCTGGCCGAAAAGCAAAAGAGCAAAGCACCCTGAATAGAACCGAAAGCTTCAAACTATTTACTGCTTGTCACCAAGTACTGAAAAGTACCAAGAACTCTCCAGTAGCAGCCAAAAAAATCAAACAAGATATATCACAAAACTGTCAACTAAAAGATAGCAGGGATTTCTTTTACTAGCTGAGAAAATAGTGCTGGCCGAATAGAATTAAAAGCAGTTTTGATGCTGCAGCCGAAAGGAATTAAGAAGCAATCCTGCTGCTGCCGCCGAAAAAAAACCAAAGACCAAAGCAGACCGAACAAAAATAAAAGGAGAGACAGACAGCCTACAAACAGAGATCACGGCCGGACTAGTTTCAGCAGCTGACATACACAAAAAATAAATCCGAAAGATACTGCCCAATGAAAAGAGATTGACTGCAGTGAGGAAGCGCCAAAAGAACTCTCGAGATTTTATCATTATAGAACAAATGCTGTTTTACTAGCATAACCGACAGCAGGAAGTAGCAGCTTGCAAGAACTGAACCGAGCAAGAGAAGTGTCTACCGACAGAAGTGAAACAGAGAGGAGAAATAGGACTGCAATTAATGGACTGCTCTCATGAATTCACTAGTCAAAAGACTATGATTCAGAATCACATGAGATAGCAAAAGAGCAAGCAGTCACTTGAGCAAATACATGACAAAGAAGAGGAAATCAGAGATCAAGGATAGACCAGAAGTAGACCAACACAAAATAAAGATGCAGAAGGAAACACATAACCAGAACAAAAGATTACTTGAAGACAATACCAAGACATACGCGATTAAAATGAGAATGAGTTTACATCCAAATCACTCCATCTCTCACAGATACTCTCTCTAAGATCTCACACTAACTAAGTCCCCGTACATGCTTCAAAGATAACACACTCATACATGGAGAGCACAAACACCAAAACTCCCATACACTCTCAAGCCATCTCTCTAATTCTCACTCTCAATTTCTGAACGCTACTAGAGAACACCCTCTCTATTTATAGCCTCCACTACCGGGTTCACATATGCACTTTACCCACTAACTCCACCAACTCTGCGTTTTATCCATTAACTCGAACCGCATCCGCTTCCTTTTGTGCAGCCTTACGTATTTACCAAAACGCCCCTCCTGCACCTTCCGGGAAGCTTCCTCATTTCTTGCCGCCCAAGCTTCGCAACCACTTCGAGTCCTCGCCGTCTTCGGCACATCCCGACCGCTCCGACCTCAGCACCGCCTGTGCCTAGTCCGGTCATCCCGTGCCTCGCCACGACTTCGCCTCAATGTCCTGCAGCCATCACAGATACAAAACACATCACATAGCACCGCTCGATATAATGTGATCAACAATATCATTAAGAAAAAAAATCTTAAGCATGAAAAAGTCAAAACATGTCGAATCAAAATAATAAGCATCCTAAACACTTCGACCAAGTGTGACCAAGTCCGACCGAAGCCGATTGCACCGAGCAACGACATGGTCCAAACCGCACAAACCAAACTCGATTTTCCTGAAACCGATGTGAATTACTCATCACACACATGGGGTCACCTTCACTTGGCCTATCAATCTCCCCCTTGATGAGTATATTGACAAACCTAGAAAAAGCATAAAGTTGAGTTTGAAAATGAAAGAGAGTCAAACATGGTCCAACAGAAATCAAAGAAGCTTATGACCATGTCGACAAAAAGAACACCAGAACAGCAACAGAAAGAGCAAATTGGTCTCCAAAGCTCCAGAAGGTTCCCAATGGCTTTTTCTCCGCTATTCTTCCCCTTTTGGCAATAAAATCATCAAGATGCAAGGAAGAGAAACAATCATGAGAATGGATGGAATGGTTGATTTTTATTCAATCTAAGCATTTAGAGCCATGAAGATTATCCAAAATAACCATTGAAGTATTACACCAAGCCATAACACATAAGTATGATATCAAGATCATGACAAAACATGTCTAATCAAGCTAAGCCAAATAAGTCATAATCTGAAAATTAGTCGAATTGCTTAGCATGTCAAGTCAACCATGATTGTAGTCTAGCTAAAGGTATCCAAAGATGATGCAGGCCATGTCAATAGTCTAAGTGGAACCAAGAAGCTAGTATTGAGTCAATTTAGAGTGCTACAAGTTCAAGAATGAGACATTTGTTTAAGTACTTGATCTTTGTGTAATTAAGCAAATTTAGCACAATTGACATGTTTTTCTTTAGAAATCTTATGGTCGTTTCCAACCAAACTTTTGTTTAGTCATGTGCTAGATCTCAAGCCTTATGCGACCACTCCAAGCGAGAAGCTTAAGAAGGTAGTCTTGGTCAACCAAAACTCCCCTTGTCCCCTGAGTTCATGCCTAGTGCAATGGCAAGCAATCTCATGAGAAAACATTGATGAGATCAGTTTTTTCGCACAAAAGATATCTTTTTGCTTTTTCACGAACAAAAGACTTGTACTAACTCATGCTTCATCAAGAGACTAGCATAGCTCAATCTAAAGCTCAGTAAAGATTCAAGACTCAAATCAGCCTATTTGACATGTCATGAATCATAAGAGGATAACTAAAGACAGACTAGTCTCAAGAGCTACCATGACTTGATTTAATTCAAGTTGTGCATTTTAGTAAACTTAATCATGGCAAAGACTAGACTACACATATAAAGTCATGATGAATCTAGCAAGTAAGCACAGATCATGGCAAGATGTAATTCATTATAATCATGTCATAACAGGATAATAATCAAGGCTCTATGTTGTTATATTACAATGCAGATTGACATGCAAAAAAATTCAGCTCCCCCTGAACATGTGATGCAACTTTTAGTTCAAGTTGAGTTATGACAGAATTAAGATCTAGAAGCTCCCAAATGAACTCCCCCTGAACCAAAGCTCAGGGGCAGAAAAGGCAGTCCTTAAAGCTTAGATAAGATATAGAGGAAACTATGGCTCAGACTGACTCTCATCGACCCCATATGACTCTAGGACTATCAACTGATCATCTAACACACTAAGGAGCAAACACGTACCCCGTCTACCTGAGGGTGGCCCAACCCTCGCTAGAACCTATAAGAAGTGAGTGAGCTCAACCTAGTGAGAAGAGAAATAGCTAATAAGCAGCATCCTAGAATCACAAGATAAGAGAAAAAAATCTAAGCAACTAGACTAGAGAAACACTTTAACCTATGTTGGAAGGACAAACCCCCAATGCACCCATATGCAATGCAACAGAAAGGAGTAAGAGCATAATAAACAGGATAAAACATGAAGCACAATACTCCCCCTCACAACAGTCCATAAGGACAAACCACCCCAAGCTCTCCCCATAGAGCTGAAAACCTAGAACTGTCCAAAGGCTTGGTAAAGATATCAGCCAACTGGTGGTCACTCTCCACAAACTGGAGCACTATGTCACCCTTCTCCACATGGTCTCGAAGGAAGTGATATCTGATATCAATGTGCTTGGTCCGAGAATGCTGCACTGGGTTCTTAGCAATGTTAATGGCAGAAGTGTTATCACAAAAGAGTGGAACACTGTCTATGGCTAACCCAAAGTCCTGTAGGGTCGAGACCATCCTAAGAACTTGGCTGCAACAACTAGCGGCAGCAACGTACTCAGCCTTTGCGGTGGACTGTGCAACCCCGGACTGCTTCCTAGAAGACCAAGAAACAAGAGAAGTGCCAATGAATTGGCAGGTGCCAGAAGTGCTCTTCCTATCTATCCTACAGCCAGCAAAGTCTGCATCCGAGTAGGCTCTCAAGGAAAGACAGGACGAGGAAGAGTACCAGATACCATAGTCAATGGTAGCTCGAAGGTACCGAAGGATGCGTTTCACCGCCTGGCGGTGACATACGCGAGGAGAAGCCTGAAAGCGAGCACACAGACACACGGAGAAGTGTATGTCCGGCCTCGAGGCAGTGAGGTACAAGAGGGAGCCAATCATGCTGCGATACTCCTTCTGATCAACTGGCTCGCCATCCTCATCTGGGTCAAGAGAAGCTGTGGACGCCATGGGAGTTGACACGGGCTTACCATCACTCATGTCAAAGCGTCTCAGGAGGTCACGAGTGTACTTGCCCTGATGCAAGAAAGTACCCTCCCGAGTCTGTTTGATCTGAAAGCCGAGAAAGAAAGTCAACTCACCCATCATGCTCATCTCAAACTCGGTGCTCATGACATCCGAGAACTGTGAAACAAGAGTATGAGAAGAGCCGCCAAAGATGATGTCATCCACATAAATCTGAACGAGCAGTAGGTCAGTGCTATGCCTACGGATGAACAAGGTCTTATCTACCTTACCCATCTCAAAACCATGACTCAACATATAGGACTTAAGCCTCTCATACTAAGCTCTAGGGGCCTGCTTAAGTCCATACAAGGCTTTGGAAAGCTGTCTTGAGGAAGGCTGGAGGCTGTCTCACATAGACCTCTTCCTCAATGAACCCATTGAGGAAGGCACTCTTGACATCCATCTGGTAAAGCTTGAAGCCCTTAGACGCCGCGAATGCAAGCAAGATCCTAATGGCCTCTAGCCTAGCTACAGGGGCAAAGGTCTCCTCAAAATCTAGACCCTCAACCTGGGAGAAACCCTGAGCTACCAGTCTAGCCTTGTTCCAAATGACAACCCCATCCTCACTCTGCTTATTCTTGAACACCCACTTAGTCCCAATGATATTGTGACCTCGAGGGGTGTCGGGACCCCGGATTTCCGAACCCGGACCCTCTGTGTATTACTGCACTAGTCCCAGATCAAAGCTAGTTGTCGGGACCCCGGATTTCCAAACCCGGACCCTCTGTGTATTTCTGCACTAGTCCCAGATCAAAGCTAGCGCACACAGTTAAACAGAAATGATTCATGACCAACAACGCATTTATTACAATATTAAAGAGTACAGACCAAAAGGTCTCATTATTACATTAGAGGTTTCGAGACCTCGCACAATCAAAACACAGCGGAAGCAAAGTAAACTGAAAGTAGACCCATCAATATGCCACAGGCAGTTGACTGGGGAAGCGCGACCTAGTCCTCCGGGAAGAATCCATCACAGCCACAAGCGAAGCAGTAGTCGTAAACACCTTCTTGAGCTTCATGTTCTTCTGAGGTTTATTTTAAGTGTAGCATGTGAGTACATAAAGTACTCCGCAAGTCTTGGGAAAAATGCATAGATGCAAGGCTTGACAAAGGAAGGCTATATGGTTCTTTTGCACAAAGCAATATTTTAAAATTTCAATTACTACTAATTATTTTCGAAGGCAACCATTTAATAAAGTAAATGTTTTAACAGAAACTATCAATAATTCTATAGTGAAGGTTCCATCTACCAACACTAGCTTAAACAACTTGAACAAGTTTAATACTGCGGGTTACATCCACCCTCTCTGGCTTCAACCGCCAGGATACCCTTCCGAGAGTTCCCTCCACTCTCGGAATACAAAACTTTTGATTTTAAAACAAAATCAGAAATCTACCATGTGCATGCATTCCTTGCCCGCCCTTGACCGTGGGCACGGCTATTCGAATAGTTTTACACTCTACAGAGGTTGTACAACTTTACCCACAAGAGATAAATTATCCTAAAAGTCAACACGCTTCCTTTGGCATGAGACCCAGATAAAATATCACAAAGCTTTTACCTTACTCTAATCTAGCTAGATACCACCCGCTGAGGTTTCACCGCAGGTAGGCTAACTGCCCGAACCGAAGCCCCCTCTTGCGCCATATGAGTACAGTAAATTCCTGTCCCTCACTGTGGATAACCAGTCCATCCCTGGCATCCACTTTCCACTGGTGGCACCTAAACTAGGCTATCGTAAGTTAGTCAGCTAGGTCGTACCCATATAGACTTGTGGTTGTACGGTTAATGCTCAGTTTGGACAAACACAAGCGTCGGTCCTTAATTGACTAGGGTGGAACATACACATTACAGGATCTCGTGCTTCGTGCACCAATCCAAACCAACCATCCACCCTAATCTAAACCAATTTTCACATTTTAGTTTATTTTAAAAGAACAGTGGCAACTCCAATTACCACTAAATTTGTAAACACAAGGAGGCGGCGCTAGGAGGCGGCGGCGGTGAGGCCGGTTGGGGCGGCGAAGAGGCGACGGGAGGCGGCGGTGGAGCACCGGGAGACGGCCGGGAAGAGGAGGAGGAGGGCGGTGGGAGACGGGGGGAGGGAGGCCGAGGGGAGGGCGGTATTTATAGGCAAGGGGAGGAGGGGGTGGCCGGATTTTTGGAGCCTCGCCGGAGTTAATGCAAACCGCGATTAAAGGAAATAAAAGAGGGGAAACGGCCGGATGAATGGAGGGGATTGATTGAGCATCCGTTTCCACTTTTTAATCGGGATTTAAAGCGACGAAAACGGCCGCAATCAAAGCTTTATTTTCGGTTTAATGGAGGTGGAGAGAGAGGGTGGGAGGAGGAAGAAGGTGAGGTTGAAGAAGGATATGACATATGGGTCCCATGTGTCATAGAGAGTGAGAGTTAGTGAAGGGGTACGGGCCGTTGGATTCGTGACACGTGGCAAGTGAGTGTATGAGAGGCTTTGGATTTTATGAAGGGGTAAGTTGTGGTGGATGGCTAGGATTAAAACGTGGAGAGAGGTGGATTTAATCTGAGAGCGACACGTGGCGGGCTAGGATTTAATTTGATTTTTATTTTCGGAATAAATTTCAGCAATTACTAGAAACTTTATAAAAGCTTGGAAAATTAATATTTAATGTCTAAAAATTCCAGAAAAAATCATAAAATATTCCTGGAAGCATTTTAGACTTATTTAAAAATATTTTTAATTTCAGATTTGCATTTTAATAATTTATAAAATACTTTTTAACTTTGAAAATTGATTTTAAATTTCAGAAAATTCTCAAATAATATTTAAAATTTTAGGAGAGGCTAGGAAAAATATAATTTTCCCTTTTTGGATCTAATAAAATATTTAAAATGCATTTTCTTTCTTTAAATTTTGAAATAAAATCCAAAAAATCAAATAAAAGCCAAGTAAAATCCAATTACTTTAAAATAATTAATTTGAATTTAAATTTTTCCAGAAAGACAAATTTTGGGATGTTACAAACCTACCCCCCTTAGAAAGAATCTCGACCCCGAGATTCGGACGGACTGGGAAAGAGATCAGGGAACTCTGCTCTTAAATCTTCTTCACGCTCCCAAGTTGCTTGTGATTCAGAATGATTGCTCCACTGCACTTTACAGAATTTAATGATCTTGCTTCGCGTACTTCGCTCAGCTTCCTCCAATATCTTGACTGGATACTCTGGGTATGTCAAGTCCTCCTTTAAGTTCACTTCCTCTAAAGACATCTGCTCTTCTGGCACTCTGAGACACTTTCTTAGCTGGGATACATGAAAGACGTCATGCACCTTCGACAACTGAGGTGGAAGCTCTAGCTGGTAAGCAACTTCTCCCTTTTTCGCTACAACAGGAAAGGGTCCCATGAATCTAGGAGCAAGTTTTCCACTGACTCCAAAACGTCTCATTCCCTTGAGTGGTGACACTTTCAAATAAACATGATCTCCTGGTATAAACTCTAATGTTCTTCGACGATTGTCCGCATAGCTTTTCTGTCTGGTTTGAGCTATTTTTTAACCTGTCCTGGATCAGACGAACTTGTTCCTCTGCCTGCTTCAACACATCTGGTCCAAACACTTGTCCTTCTCCGGTTTCTTTCCAATACAACGGTGTCCTGCATCTTCTGCCATATAACGCTTCAAACGGAGACATGTGTAAGCTGGATTGATAACTGTTGTTATAGGAAAACTCCGCATAGGGCAGACTTTGATCCCAACTAGCCTTGTTTGTTAGAACACAAGCTCTCAACATATCTTCCAAAATTTGATTTACTCTTTCTGTTTGACCATCTGTCTGTGGATGATATGCTGTGCTAAAGTTCAAATTTATGCCCAAAAGTCCATGTAATTTATGCCAAAATCTTGAGGTAAACTGAGTACCTCGATCTGAAATAATCTTCTTTGGAACTCCATGCAAACACACAATTCTTGACATATACAACTCTGCGAGTCTATCTCCAGAGTAGGTGGTCTTTACTGGGATGAAATGAGCGACTTTTGTCAGACGATCCACAATAACCCAAATCGAATCATGCCCTGATTTTGTTCTTGGCAATCCAGTTATGAAATCCATACCAATTTCTTCCCATTTCCACTCAGGTATCTGCAAGGGTTGCAAAAGTCCAGCAGGTCTCTGATGTTCAGCTTTAATTCGCTGGCACACATCACACAAAGCTACATGCTCTGCGATTTCTCTTTTCATACTTGACCACCAGTACCTTTCTTTGAGATCTTGGTACATTTTTGTACTTCCGGGGTGAATTGAGTATCCAGATTCATGGGCTTCCTTCAGGATTAACTCCTTTATTTCCTTCTTTTCAGGTACGATAATTCTTTTCCCAAACCAAATGATACCTTCTTCATCTTCTGAAAATCCGGGCGCCTTTCCTTTCTTCATATTTTCTTTAATTTCCTTGACATACTTATCCTCTCCTTGAGCTGCCTTGATCTGGTCCTCTAGAGTGGGTTGAACCTCCAAAGTTGCCAGGAATCCTTCCTCTACTACTTCCAAGTTGAGCCGCTGGAATTCTTCTTGAAGTGCAGGCATACTGTCCTTTATCCATAACTTATTACAGTAACTCTTTCTGCTCAAGGCATCAGCTACTACATTGGCTTTTCCCGGATGGTAATGTATTCCCACATCATAATCCTTTATTAGCTCAAGCCATTGCCTTTGTCTCATATTGAGATCAGGTTGAGTAAAAATATACTTCAAACTTTTGTGATCTGTGTAGATCTCACAACGGTTACCGATCAAATAATGCCTCCATATTTTTAAAGCATGCACCACGGCAGCAAGCTCTAAATCATGGGTTGGGTAGTTTCCTTCATGAGGTCGCAATTGCCTTGAAGCATATGCTACTACCTTTCTCTCTTGCATCAGAACACAGCCTAATCCTTGCTTCGATGCATCACAGAAGACTTCAAAATCCTTTCTAATATCTGGAAGTGTTAACATTGGTGCAGAAGTTAGCCTTCTCTTTAGTTCTTGAAAACTGTCCTCACACGATTTACTCCATTCAAACTTCTTTTCCTTCTTTAGCAACTGGGTGAGAGGTCTTGCCAGTTTGGAGAATCCTTCAATAAAGCGTCTATAGTAACCAGCCAATCCCAAAAAGCTTCTGATCTCATATACTGACTTAGGTTGTGTCCAATTGAGCACATCATTTACTTTATCGGGGTCTACTGACACTCCTCCTGCAGAAATCACGTGACCCAAGAAAACCACTTTCTTCAACCAAAACTCACACTTACTAAACTTGGCATACAACTGATTTTCTCTGAGCTTTTCCAAAACTATCCTCAAATGTTCTGCATGCTCTTCTTCATTCTTGGAGTATATCAGAATATCGTCGATGAATACAACCACAAACTTATCCAAATATTCCATGAACACCTTATTCATCAGATTCATAAAATATGCTGGGGCATTGGTTAGTCCAAAAGACATCACTGTATACTCGTACAATCCATAACGGGTAGCAAATGCTGTCTTGGGTATGTCCTCTGGTCTTAACTTCAATTGGTGATAACCTGATCGAAGATCAATTTTAGAGAATACACATGATCCTTTCAACTGATCAAACAGATCATCTATTCTGGGTAAAGGGTACTTGTTCTTGATCGTCACATCATTCAAGGATCGATAGTCCACACACATGCGAAGACTACCATCTTTCTTCTTTACTAGCAGTACTGGTGCTCCCCAGGGTGACGAGCTTGGTCTTACAAAACCTTTATCTTGCAACTCTTCAATTTGCTTCTTAACTTCTGCCAAGTCATTTGCAGACATACGATAGGGTCTCTTGGATATTGGAGCTGTACCAGGTACTAGGTTGATGACAAACTCTACTTCCCTATCTGGCGGCATTCCGGGTAAATCTTCAGGAAACACATATGGGTATTCACTTACTATAGGCACCTTTTCCAAAGTTACTTCCTTCAAACTATTCAGCCCACATTTATTTCGAGAAGACGTGTTTGACGTATACCTTACTTGGATTCCATCCGAGTTGGTAATAGTGACAGCACGATCGGCACAATCAATCTGTCCTTTATACTGGGTTAACCAATCCATACCCAGTATGACATCTAGGCTCTTGGAATCTATTATAATAAGGTTCGCTAGGAATTTTACTCCATTTATATCCACAGTTGCGCTAGGGCAGACTATGTTAGTCCTCATTTCCTTCCCAGGGGACTGGACTAGCATAGGGTTCTTAAGCAAACGCACATCCCAATTATATCTTTCAACAAAATCTTTTGACACAAAAGAATGCGAAGCTCCAGAATCAAATAATGCTGTTGCGGGTACTGAGTTGACAAGGAACTTACCCAGAACTACGTCTGGTGCATCTTGGGCTGCCTCCGCAGTGACATGGTTAAGATGTCCTCTGCTCATCGTCTGCGGAGTCCTTGGAGTTTGCGGTGCCCCACGGCCTTGACCTGCAGTTGGGGCTCTTGCTGGCGTGGTTCCCAGGTTGAAGCGAACGGGAGTTACAGCTGGGCGCTTCTGGGGACAGTTGCTGGCATAATGCCCCATGTTCTTGCAGTTGAAGCACTGCACTCCTGCCGCTGAAGTCTTGTTCTGCTGTGGTTGGCCACCATTGCCTGTTCTGGGAGCTTGCGGATTTGGATGAGGTCCTGCCGATGGTGTCCTTGGCACACTTGGCATTGAGGGCCTGTTGAATTGAGGAAGATTGGGGCGAAACCGAGAACTGCTTGCTCCCTGCTGAGCTTGGAATTTTCTCTTCCGAGTCTCGTACAATTGACGTTGGGCATCTTCTTGCACGAGAGCCTTGTTCACCATGTGCTGGAAAGTTGGGTAGTCATTGGACACCAGCTGCACCTTGATATTGGGATCAAGTCCCTGCATGAATCTCCAGATCTTTGTTGCATCTGAGGTGACATCCTCTGGCGCATACCTGGACAGTTGGGTGAACTTGTTCAGATATTCTGAAACACTAAGGTTTCCCTGCTGCAGTTGGTAGAATTCCCTCTTCTTCATTTCCATTATTCCCGTAGGAATATGTGCAGTGCGGAAAGCCTCCACAAACTCATCCCAAGTGATGGTTTGTACATTTTGATGGGCGGCGCGGTAATTTTCCCACCAGTTAGCAGCAATTCCTTTGAGTTGGTGAGCAGCATACAACACCTTCTCGTGGTCATTGCACTGAGCCAAATTCAACTTCCTTTCCACATCCTTGACCCAATCATCTGCCTCCAAGGGGTCCACTGATCCAGCAAAAGTGGGAGGTCTGGTCCTCATGAACTCTCCCAACTTAGACTGTGGAGCTTGGTTGGGTGCCTGCGGAGCTTGCTGTACTTGGTTCTGGGCTAGAGCTTGAAGAAGCTGCAGTTGCATGGCCATCATCTGTTCCAAGTTGGGCGCTTGAGCAGGAGGGGGTGGAATGTTGTCCTCTGGTTGAGCGTTGGGGTTACGGCTACTGCCCGGGTTGCTCCTTGTGTTCACCATCTGAAGCGGTTTCCAGGGTTAGCAAAAGGTAAGAGGGAATTAGCATAGGTAAGAGATTAGGGGAAACTAAATAACATCCCAAGCCAACACACAAGAAGAAACCAGCAACCACTTAGGGAAAACTTTATTGAAATCAAGATAATTTTATGAATGGCTGCACCACAAGTGCACATAGGCTTGGTACAGTCCATCTAACACACCAAAATATAATAAAGCTTTCTAAGAACATGGACAATTATTTGGGTACTACTAACTCAACTAACTACTCATCCTCCACGACGATGCGCTCCTCCGGATCCTCCTCGGGGTCCTCCTCTGGATCCTCCTCCGGCTCCTCCTGGCGCTCGTTCACATGGTGTCGTGAACAGTCACACTCGGCCGAGACACGGTTACGACTGGAGGCAGTCGACCGAGAACGAGAACGAGAAGGCTTGCGCTTCTTGAGGGTGATGACTGGCGGCGGACTGGGGCGTCGCACCTTCTTGCGTGCTGTAAGCCTGATGCGAAGTCCCGAAAGTTGAGCCGGTGCCTGGTTGTTGGGGATGACAGCTGGCACTGGAGAAGACGGCGTGTAGTCAGCTGTGGGTGAAGACGGCGTGTAGTCAGCTGTGGGTGAAGACGGCGTGTAGTCAGCTGTGGGTGAAGACGGCGTGTAGTCAGCTGTGGCCCTGAGACGTCCCAGCTCAACCTCAGCTGCCTGGCTCTGGAGAAGCTGTGCGCGAAGTGTGTCAGAATGCTGGTAGCTGGAAGTGAGAAGCATCCGGAGCTGTCCAATCTCCTCCAAAGCTCTGGAGTAAGTGACTGCCATCGCCTGCGAGAGCTGTATCTGGTGCGACAGTCGAGGGTCATCAATTGGAATATCAAAGGGATCTGGATACCTCTGTCCTGCCCTGGGGTTGATGAAGAAGCAAAAAGGGGACTGGTGCACAGCATCCTTGTGCAGATGACACAACTCATCCAAGGCAAGGCGTGCTGCATCCTGGACTGCGTCATAACAGCGGGACCGAGGGTGCTTGATGGGGTATGTTTGTGATGAGGACATCACTTCTATTGATATGAACACCCCTCTTACTGCTTCCATGAATGATGGGCAAGGTCCAATCACTCGGGCACGTGCTCGTCAACTCAACTATCAGGTAAACTCGTTTTTAGGAGTCAATAATATTTCCGCTGAGCATTCGATACTTCCTAAGACTTGTGATTTTCTTGTCCTTAGGAACCATGGAGAAGAACCACGCGAGCTCAAGTGTAGAAGTGGAACCGTCAGCGCAAGCCAACTCATATTCGCGAGTTCGACTCAAATTCGGACTGCTGGACAGCGCCTACTTCAAATGACCATAACTTTTGATCTAGAAGGTTTCTCGGGGCCCGTGAGTACTCGTTGGAAAGATCTTGGAGTCTACTTTCAGATGAATCTGGTCTCACCTCGAAATTCCATCCGAGCCGATCAGAAACTGCAAAACAAGTGGTGTCACTTTTCCAGTCCGAGTCAAAGTGGGCCTTGGGCCTTGTAATCACACTTAGACTATTTGGGCCTGCACTAATCATGGGTGTACTGTTCACGTGAACAGTACCTGTGAATAGTACCACATCCCCTTTTGTTAGATAAGTGCGGCCTCCCCCACTCCTATTTAAGGAGGTCGCACCCCTTTAGTTTTCCTCGGGTTTTTCTTAAGAGTTTATTCTGCTTAGCAGTTTCGCCGCATGTTCGGTTTGAGGAACCCCAACTTGTGAACTTAAACATTATTCGCAATTTCAGATTGCATCTTTTACTCTCTTGCTTGTGTTCTCGATTCGCTTGCAGGAGATAGCCTTCTTGGCGAGGTCAATCGTGTTCAGCACGGTTGATAACCAACGGAGCAGTGGTGTAGTGATTGCGAGGGGTTCGATCTGTTTTGGTCGGAGCCTTTGGATCATCAACGTCGAGATCTCCACAACCGACTTATCAGTACCTCTCGGAAGATCGGGCCATCGTCACATCAGTTGGTATCAGAGCAACGGTTGCCCGTGAGGTAATTCTTGTATCCCTAGTTAGTAGATTGGTTTTTTATTTCCTATAGTCCAGAAAAAAAAATTGCCCCACAAAAAGAGTTAATTTCCGCTGTCCAAACCCCGTTGTGCCTTTCAATCTGTTAGTTTTGGTTTGCTAAATTGAATTTGTGTCCGTCATAGTATTGTCTAGTTGCTGGTCATATCTTTGTTCCATTGAAAATCCAAACAAAAAAAAATTCCCCACCCCAAACCCTAATTTCCAATTTCGGCTGATTTTTCCTTCCTCTGCAGCCGCCACCAAAAACATCATATCTTTTGATTCCGAGATTATTTTTGAGTGGGACCACCGCCATTAGATTCAAAAATTCCTTATCCATCTATCTGTAAAATTTCACGTCATTCCAGCCAGGCAGTTAAGAGATATGTGCGGTGAAAGTTGCCCAATTATCTGTTCTGAATCTGCAACAGTCAGCAGTTGTGATTTTTGTGCGAATTTCTGTGTTGGGATTCAGAAGTTGGCCCCAAAACAAAATCTGTAGAAAAAGCCGTCAGAAAACAGTAAAAAAAGAATCAGTGAAAAAGAGGCATCTGACAAAAAGTTACGGCCGAATTACCAACGTGCTGTCCAGTGGACAGAAATCTGAAGTTTTCAGTTTTGGGTCAATCCTTGTGTTCTTCAATTCCAGATTGAATTGGATTGAATTATCTTGTATTTACCACTCCTACACTTTGCCATACACTTATTCTTAGCCTTCTTCCATCCTTGGTTGATCAGCAACATAGGCTAAGTGCTAGATACGAACTATAATTCAATTCTATGCAATTCTGAAATGAACTGATTGTTCTCCCTTGCTACCATATTGTGCCTTCCAAGCTACACCTACTCTTGATCAGAACAGGTTCCCTCTTGCAATCGTACCCACGCTCGACACGGTGTCACGAACCAGCCACCGGTTGTACCACCTGCTACATTGGTAAGAACACTTGTAAGAGTGTGATAAGACGCTTGAGAGTGTGTGATTCTACTTCTCGCCACCTAGTAGTTGATAGGGATAATACCTTTGTGTTGTCTTTTGTTTGCTACTAACCATGGCAGGTGAGACATCTGATGCGCAAGAGTGTGTTTTAAAGGGAGAGCTCACGACGCTTTTGGATGAACAACGCGCTGCCATTACTGATGACATCGATAGGAAGATGGATACAATGCAACTTTCCATCAATGAGAGCATTGCAACACTCACTACACGCCTTGAAAGAATGGTGAATCGGCCACCAAACAATGGAGGCCAAGATCATGAGGAGGGAGATGATAATGAGAGACAAAACCGTGACGCCGGTGCTGCACGGCCACGACACCATCCTCATCAGAACCGTCATGGTATGGGAGGTAACAATAATTTTCAGTATCACAATGCTCATGTTCATGATGACCCGTTTGCTAAAGTTAAATTTTCCATACCATCTTTTGCGGGTACCTATGATGCTGAAACTTATCTAGATTGGGAGATGACAGTTGAACAAAAATTTAATGCCCATCTAGTTCCTGAAGTGCATAGAGTCAGACAAGCTACTAGTGAATTTAAAGATTTTGCTATCATTTGGTGGACTCAAGTAGTTAATTCTGGCTTAGCCCCTGATACATGGGATAGATTGAAGGTAGCTATGCGTGCTAGATTTGTTCCTCCTGCTTTTAAACGTGAAATGCGTAAGAAATTGCAGCGCTTAGACCAAGGTAATAGATCTGTTGAGGAATATTATCAAGAACTGCAAATAGGCATGCTGCGTTGTAATGTTGAAGAGGATGAGGAAGATAAGATGGCTCGTTTTTATGGGGGATTAAGGCATGAAATTCAGGACATAATTGATTACAAAGAGTATAATGATATCAATAGATTGTTCCAGCTTGCTTGTTTGGCAAAGAAAGAATTGCAGGGTAGACAACAAAGGACAAGGAGCAATTTTGGAGGTACGTCTACATCGAGACCAACACAGAAGCAACCCAAGACAGCCCCACCTCCTGTTTTTCGAGCTGCTGCCCCCTCTGTGAGTAGGGCGCGTTCAGCAGCACTGCCACCACCATCACGAGCACCCGAGGCGAGCAAATCTACTAGTGTGCAAGCACCAGCAAAGAGCTCTTCATCGGTTGCTTCCACGGGCCGTACGACGGGCATTGTGTGCCACCGTTGTAAAGGGATGGGCCACGTCATGAGAGATTGCCCAAGTCAGCGGGCGTACATTGCGACAGAAGATGGTGGTTATGTAAGTGCTAGTGATGTTGAGGATGAATATGCTCTTGCAGCTAACCTTGCAGGTGATGATGATGATCATGAGACAGATAGTGATGGTGAGGAGATTTTAGGTGCCGCTGCTACGGCGAGTTATAGAACCATAATTGTGCAGCGAGTACTGAGCACTCAAAGAGAGCAAGAGGAGAAGCTACAACGTCATAATTTGTTTCAGATGTTCCTCATCGTCAAGGATTGCCGTGTTCGTGTTATAATTGATGGCGGGAGCTGCAATAACTTGGTGGATTCAGGATTGGTCAAGAAGCTTGGCTTGACCACACGTGCGCATCCTCACCCATACCACATTCAGTGGTTCAACAACAGCGGTAAGGTGAAGGTAACACAATCTGCGAGAGTGCAATTTTCCATTGGTTCCTATCATGATGTTGCTGATTTCGATGTAGTACCTATGCAAGCATGCTCACTTTTATTAGGTCGCCCATGGGAATTTGATACCGATGCAACTCATCATGGTAGAAGTAATAAATACTCTCTTGTGCACAAAGGAAAGAAAATAACTTTGCTACCTTTGACACCCACTGAAATTGCTAATTGTGATAAAGAGCTAGCTGAAAATAAGAAGAAAGAACTTGAACATGAATCTGAAAATCAGCAAGTAGTGAAGGATGTTTTCCCACCTAAGAAAGAGAGGTTGCCATCTAGTTCTAGGACCGAGGGAATTAAATTAAAGGGTTGTGTCATGCTTGCAACCAAATCTGATCTTGCTGAAATTTGTCATGATGAAATGCCATGCTATGCTTTGATATGCAAAGATGCTTTATTTTCACTTGATGATATATCTAGCTCTTTGCCGTCTGCTGTCACTAACCTTTTGCAGGAATTTGAGATTGTGTTTCCTACTGAGATACCCCCAGGGCTGCCACCAATTAGGGGTATTGAACATCAAATTGATTTGATTCCAGGAGCTTCCCTACCCAACCGTGCGCCATACCGAACCAACCCGGAGGAGACTAAGGAGATTGAGCGTCAAGTGCGAGACTTGCTTGACAAAGGGTACGTACGTGAGAGCCTTAGTCCATGTGCTATTCCTGTACTTTTGGTTCCAACGAAAGATGGGTCGTGGCGCATGTGTGTTGATTGTAGAGCTATTAATAATATTACCATTAGATACCGTCATCCTATTCCTAGGTTAGACGACATGCTTGATGAATTAAGTGGCTCTACAATGTTTTCTAAAGTTGACTTGCGTAGTGGATACCACCAAATTAGAATGAAACTTGGAGATGAATGGAAGTCGGCATTTAAAACTAAGTTCGGGTTATATGAGTGGCTAGTGATGCCTTTTGGTTTAACTAATGCCCCTAGCACTTTCATGAGATTAATGAACAAGGTTTTACGTGCTTTCATTGGTAAGTTTGTGGTAGTTTACTTTGATGATATATTGATTTACAGCAAGTCACTAGATGAACATCTTGAACACTTACGTGCTGTTTTTGTTGCTTTGAGAGATGCATGTTTGTTTGGTAACCTCGAAAAGTGCACCTTTTGCACCGATCGAGTTTGTTTTCTTGGCTATGTTGTTACTCCGCAGGGAATTGAGGTTGATCAAGCCAAGATCATCGCTATCCAGAGTTGGCCGCCTCCTAAAACGGTCACACAAGTGCGGAGTTTTCTCGGGCTCGCTGGTTTCTATCAGCGTTTTGTTCGGGATTTCAGCACCCTCACTGCACCATTGAATGAACTTACAAAGAAGGGTGTTCCTTTTACTTGGGCCACCAATCATCAACAAGCTTTCGACACTCTCAAAGATAAGTTAACACATGCCCCTTTGCTTCAACTTCCTGATTTCAGCAAGACTTTTGAATTAGAATGTGATGCTAGTGGCATAGGTCTTGGGGGTGTGTTAATGCAAGAAGGAAAACCTGTTGCTTACTTTAGTGAAAAGTTAAGTGGTCCTAGTTTGAACTATTCTACCTATGATAAAGAATTATATGCTCTAGTTCGAACTTTGGAAACATGGCAGCATTATTTATGGCCCAAAGAGTTTGTAATACATTCTGATCATGAATCCTTGAAACATATTCGAAGTCAAACCAACCTGAACCGTAGACATGCTAAGTGGATTGAGTTTATTGAATCTTTTCCCTATGTCATTAAATATAAAAAGGGCAAAGAAAATGTGATAGCTGATGCGTTGTCTAGGAGATATACCATGCTTTCACAACTTGATTTCAAAATCTTTGGGTTAGAGACAATAAAGGAGCAATATGTGCATGATGCTGATTTTAAAGACGTGTTGCTAAATTGTCAAGAGGGAAAGGGTTGGAATAAATTTGTTGTGCATGATGGTTTCATATACCGTGCTGGCAAGCTATGCATTCCTGTTGGCTCCGTTCGTCTTTTGTTGTTACAGGAGGCGCATGGAGGAGGATTGATGGGCCACTTCGGCGTGAAGAAGACTGAGGACATTCTGTTCCACCATTTTTATTGGCCAAAGATGAGGCGTGACGTCGAACGCTTCATTTCTCGCTGCACCACGTGCCAAAAGGCTAAGTCACGACTTAATCCTCATGGTTTATACATACCTCTTCCTGTTCCAAGCGTACCTCGGGAAGATATTTCTATAGACTTTGTTTTAGGGCTTCCTAGGACAAAGAAGGGGAGGGATAGTATTTTTGTTGTCGTGGATAGATTCTCTAAGATGGCTCATTTTATACCATGTCATAAAAGTGATGATGCTACACATGTTGCTGATTTGTTCTTTAAGGAAATTGTTCGCTTGCATGGTATTCCGAATACGATAGTTTCAGATCGTGATGCTAAATTTCTTAGTCATTTTTGGAGAACCTTGTGGGTAAAGTTGGGAACTAAACTGTTATTTTCCACTACCTGTCATCCCCAAACTGATGGACAAACTGAGGTAGTCAATAGAACATTGTCTACTATGCTTAGGGCTGTGCTTAAAAAGAACTTAAAAATGTGGGAGGAATGTTTGCCTCATGTGGAATTTGCTTATAATCGTTCGCTGCATTCTACCACGAAGAAATGCCCTTTTGAAATTGTTTATGGTTTCATACCTCGTGCACCTATCGACTTGTTGCCTCTTCCGGCTTCAGAAAAAGTAAATTGTGATGCGCAACAACGTGCTGATTTCATACGTAAGATGCATGAGACAACTAAAGAGAACATTGAGATTATGAATGCTAAATATAAAATTGCTGGTAGTCAAGGACGCAAGCATATTACTTTTGAACCGGGTGATCTTGTGTGGTTACACTTGCGTAAAGAACGATTTCCTGAATTGAGAAAGTCTAAACTCATGCCTCGTGCAGATGGTCCTTTTAGAGTGCTTGAACGTATTAATGATAATGCATATAAGTTAGACTTGCCTGCAGATTTTGGGGTTAGCCCCACCTTTAACATTGCAGATTTGCGACCTTGCTTGGGCGTGGAAGATGAGCTTGAGTCGAGGACGACTCCAATTCAAGAAGGGGAGGATGATGAGGACATCACTTCTATTGATATGAACACCCCTCTTACTGCTTCCATGAATGATGGGCAAGGTCCAATCACTCGGGCACGTGCTCGTCAACTCAACTATCAGGTAAACTCGTTTTTAGGAGTCAATAATATTTCCGCTGAGCATTCGATACTTCCTAAGACTTGTGATTTTCTTGTCCTTAGGAACCATGGAGAAGAACCACGCGAGCTCAAGTGTAGAAGTGGAACCGTCAGCGCAAGCCAACTCATATTCGCGAGTTCGACTCAGATTCGGACTGCTGGACAGCGCCTACTTCAAATGACCATAACTTTTGATCTAGAAGGTTTCTCGGGGCCCGTGAGTACTCGTTGGAAAGATCTTGGAGTCTACTTTCAGATGAATCTGGTCTCACCTCGAAATTCCATCCGAGCCGATCAGAAACTGCAAAACAAGTGGTGTCACTTTTCCAGTCCGAGTCAAAGTGGGCCTTGGGCCTTGTAATCACACTTAGACTATTTGGGCCTGCACTAATCATGGGTGTACTGTTCACGTGAACAGTACCTGTGAATAGTACCACATCCCCTTTTGTTAGATAAGTGCGGCCTCCCCCACTCCTATTTAAGGAGGTCGCACCCCTTTAGTTTTCCTCGGGTTTTTCTTAAGAGTTTATTCTGCTTAGCAGTTTCGCCGCATGTTCGGTTTGAGGAACCCCAACTTGTGAACTTAAACATTATTCGCAATTTCAGATTGCATCTTTTACTCTCTTGCTTGTGTTCTCGATTCGCTTGCAGGAGATAGCCTTCTTGGCGAGGTCAATCGTGTTCGGCACGGTTGATAACCAACGGAGCAGTGGTGTAGTGATTGCGAGGGGTTCGATCTGTTTTGGTCGGAGCCTTTGGATCATCAACGTCGAGATCTCCACAATCGACTTATCAGTACCTCTCGGAAGATCGGGCCATCGTCACATCAGTTTGGGATTTGAATTCCCCATCCCGTGCATACAGGAATACCTCCATCGACCAGGAGTCACGGTCCAGAATCCGCGTCTTCCGCCCCCTGAAAATGGGCGGCTGACGGTACTCCAAACACTGCATAAGCTGACGAAGGAGGCTAGCGAATCCTCCAGCATCCTCTCCATGAGAGTAGTAGTCCCACGGGGCATCGGATGACGAACCGGCCATCTACAAAGTTTGAAATAAAGGAAGAGATTAGTAAAAAGAATTAGTGAATGAATATAAAGACAAGAACGAGATTCTAAGTAAGAAGAAAGTAGAAGCAAAGAGGCTTATATATTTTTAATATACTCTTTTAAGAAAATATGAGTCCTTAAGGTTTTACCATTTTCTTAAGCTAGGTCACGTCCTACAGTCAAATTGGCTCTGATACCACCTCTGTCGGGACCCCGGATTTCCAAACCCGGACCCTCTGTGTATTTCTGCACTAGTCCCAGATCAAAGCTAGCGCACACAGTTAAACAGAAATGATTCATGACCAACAACGCATTTATTACAATATTAAAGAGTACAGACCGAAAGGTCTCATTATTACATTAGAGGTTTCGAGACCTCGCACAATCAAAACACAGCGGAAGCAAAGTAAACTGAAAGTAGACCCATCAATATGCCACAGGCAGTTGACTGGGGAAGCGCGACAATAGTCCTCCGGGAAGAATCCATCACAGCCACAAGCGAAGCAGTAGTCGTAAACACCTTCTTGAGCTTCATGTTCTTCTGAGGTTTATTTTAAGTGTAGCATGTGAGTACATAAAGTACTCCGCAAGTCTTGGGAAAAATGCATAGATGCAAGGCTTGACAAAGGAAGGCTATATGGTTCTTTTGCACAAAGCAATATTTTAAAATTTCAATTACTACTAAATATTTTCGAAGGCAACCATTTAATAAAGTAAATGTTTTAACAGAAACTATCAATAATTCTATAGTGAAGGTTCCATCTGCCAACACTAGCTTAAACAACTTGAACAAGTTTAATACTGCGGGTTACATCCACCCTCTCTGGCTTCAACCGCCAGGATACCCTTCCGAGAGTTCCCTCCACTCTCGGAATACAAAACTTTTGATTTTAAAACAAAATCAGAAATCTACCATGTGCATGCATTCCTTGCCCGCCCTTGACCGTGGGCACGGCTATTCGAATAGTTTTACACTCTGCAGAGGTTGTACAACTTTACCCACAAGAGATAAATTATCCTAAAAGTCAACACGCTTCCTTTGGCATGAGACCCAGATAAAATATCACAAAGCTTTTACCTTACTCTAATCTAGCTAGATACCACCCGCTGAGGTTTCACCGCAGGTAGGCTAACTGCCCGAACCGAAGCCCCCTCTTGCGCCATATGAGTACAGTAAATCCCTGTCCCTCACTGTGGATAACCAGTTCATCCCTGGCATCCACTTTCCACTGGTGGCACCTAAACTAGGCTATCGTAAGTTAGTCAGCTAGGTCGTACCCATATAGACTTGTGGTTGTACGGTTAATGCTCAGTTTGGACAAACACAAGCGTCGGTCCTTAATTGACTAGGGTGGAACATACACATTACAAGATCTCGTGCTTCCTGCACCAATCCAAACCAACCATCCACCCTAATCTAAACCAATTTTCACATTTTAGTTTATTTGAAAAGAACAGTGGCCACTCCAATTACCACTAAATTTGTAAACACAAGGGTATTACAATAATTCATAATTTCCCATTTGCAAGGTTTATGAGGTATTCAATAGCATGGCTAAGCATTGTTCTACCATTCTAATACCAACAATTTAATATATTACTCGCACTAGTGAGTCAAAGGAATTTCTAGGGTTGCAAAGGTACATGGCATTCGAATTCAAATGAGGGCATAACAAGGTTGGATATAACTAATGCCTTAAGATTTGAACTAATATTTTATATAAATAGCAATGCACATAATTTAAAATAATTAAAATATTTTGAAAATCATAGGTTCGAGATGATCAAAGGAGACTTGCCTTCTTGAGTGCTGTTTGGGTCTTCTTGCTGCGACTCGACGAATTCCTCGGCGACGGCGGAATCTACGCGCGAAAAGACAGACAAACAAAACAAATAAAATCAAACAAAATTTAAATAAAATTCAAAAAAATAAAAAGAAGTTTGAACGGCTCAAATCGGAGTTAAAATGAAGAAGTTATGGCTTTCGGAAGATTAACAGGAGGGAAAAAGGAAAAGGCTGACTTTCGGGAATTATTTTTGCACTGGAAAATGCCATTTATGACGTCATCAATTTTCGAATTTTCTGAGCGGGAAAACATATTTGAATGACCGGTGGGTCCGGTCTACCGTGGACCGGATCCACGGACCACGGGGTTCGCCGGCGTGGCGCACCGGCCACATGGCGCCACGCGGGCGCGAGGTGGCGGCCACGCGGGTGGCCACGCGGACAAGGCTGGCCGACGTGGAGGCCACGCGGGCGCACGCGCATGGCTGGCTCGGGAGATGGCCGGCCGGTGGCCTTGCCGTGGCCGGCGGCCGGCGGGAGGGCGGCGAACGGCGGCAGCGGGTGAGGGGAGGCGGCGGCACTCACCGGCGGCGGCGGATGAGGGGCGGGCGGCCGGTGGTGGCGCTAGGAGGCGGCGGCGGTGAGGCCGGTTGGGGGCGGCGAAGAGGCGACGGGAGGCGGCGGTGGAGCGCCGGGAGACGGCCGGGAAGAGGAGGAGGAGGGCGGTATTTATAGGCAAGGGGAGGAGGGGGTGGCCGGATTTTTGGAGCCTCGCCGGAGTTAATGCAAACCGCGATTAAAGGAAATAAAAGAGGGGAAACGGCCAGATGAATGGAGGGGATTGATTGAGCATCTGTTTCCACTTTTTAATCGGGATTTAAAGCGACGAAAACGGCCGCAATCAAAGCTTTATTTTCGGTTTAATGGAGGTGGAGAGAGAGGGTGGGAGGAGGAAGAAGGTGAGGATGAAGAAGGATATGACATATGGGTCCCATGTGTCAAAGAGAGAGTGAGACTTAGTGAAGGGGTACGGGCCGTTGGATTCGTGACACGTGGCAAGTGAGTGTATGAGAGGCTTTGGATTTTATGAAGGGGTAAGTTGTGGTGGATGGCTTGGATTAAAACGTGGAGAGAGGTGGATTTAATCTGAGAGCGACACGTGGCGGGCTAGGATTTAATTTGATTTTTATTTTCGGAATAAATTTCAGCAATTACTAGAAACTTTATAAAAGCTTGGAAAATTAATATTTAATGTCTAAAAATTCCAGAAAAATCATAAAATATTCCTGGATGCATTTTAGACTTATTTAAAAATATTTTTAATTTCAGATTTGCATTTTAATAATTTATAAAATACTTTTTAACTTTGAAAATTGATTTTAAATTTCAGAAAATTCTCAAATAATATTTAAAATTTTAGGAAAGGCTAGGAAAAATATAATTTTCCCTTTTTGGCTTTAATAAAATATTTAAATTGCATTTTCTTTCTTTAAATTTTGAAATAAAATCTAGAAAATCAAATAAAAGCCAAGTAAAATCCAATTACTTTAAAATAATTAATTTGAATTTAAATTTTTCCAGAAAGCCAAATTTTGGGATGTTACACTAGTGCACACAGTTAAACAGAAATGAATACATCACCAGCATCGTGTTATTACAATAATTGAGAGTATTGATCGAAAAGGTCTCATTATTACAATTGAGGCTTCAAGACCTCGCACACATGAAATAAAGCGGAAGCAAAAGATAAACTCGATGAAGACCCATCAACAAGCCACAGGCAATTGACTGGGGAAGCGCGACCTAGAACTCCGAGAATCCTTCATCAAATCCACCAGCGAAGTAGTCGAAGTCACCTTCTTGAGCTTCATACTCCTCTGGTTATTATTTTTGAGTGTAGCATGTGAGTACATAAAATACTCCGCAAGTCTTGGGAAAAATGCAATAGATGCAAGGCTTGACAAAGGAAGGCTATTTGGTTCTTTTGCACAAAGCAACATTTTCATTCAATTACTTCTAATTATTTTCGAAGGCATCAATTTAATAAAGTAAATGTTTAACAAAACTATCATTAATTCTATAGTGAAGGTTCCATCTACCAACACTAGTTAACCAATGATCAATTTTAACACTGCGGGTTCCATCCACCCTCTCTGGCTCCAACTGCCAGGATACCCTTCCGAGAGTTCCCTCCACCCTCGGAATACAAAACTTTGATTTTAAAACCAAAACCAGAAATCTACCATGTGAATGCATTCCTTGCCTGCCCTTGACTGTGGGCACAGCTATTCGAATAGTTTTACACTCTGTAGAGGTTGTACAACTTTACCCCTAAGAGACAAATTATCTTAGCAGTCACCACGCTTCCTTTGGCATGAGACACAGATAAATTATCACAAAGCCTTTACCTCACTCTAGACTAGCTAGACACCACCCGCTGAGGTTTCACCGCAGAAGGGTTAAATCTACCCAATCCGAAGCCCCCTCTTGCGCCATATGAGTACAGTTAATCCATGTGTCTCACTGTGAATAACCAGTAACTCCCTGGCACCCAATTTCCACTGGTGGCACCTAACTAGACTATCATGAGTTAATCAGCTAGGTCGTACCCATATAGACTTAGGGTTGTACGGTAGTGCTCAGTCTGGACAAACACAAGCGTCGGTCCTTAGTTGACTAGGGTGGGACATACTCTTTACAAGACCTCGTGCTTCCTGCACCAACTCAAACCAACCATCCACCCTAATCTAAACCAATTTCCACATCTTGTTTTATTTTAAAAGAGCAGTGGCAACTCCAATTACCACCAAACTTTAGAAACACAAGTTACTACGATAATTCATAATTTCCCACTTTTCAAGATTACAAGGGTATTACATAGCACGACTAAGCATTATACCACCATTCTAATATTCACAAATAATTATGATACTCTCATTATTGAGACAAAGGAAATTCTAGGGTTACATAGGTACATGGCATTCAAATTCAATTGAGGACATAACAAGGTTGGATATAACTAATGCCTTAAGATTTGAACAAATATTTTATGTAAATAGCAATGCACATAATTTAAAATAATTAAAACATTTCAAAATCATAGGTTCAAGATGATCAAAGGAGACTTGCCTTCTTGCACGCTCTCGAGGTCTTCCTGCTGCGGAGTGGAGAGGTCTTCAACAACGTTGGATTCTATGCGCGAAAAGACAGAGCAACAAAGCAAATATATACAAATAAAATTCAAATAAAATCAAAAAATTCAAAGGAGGCCATATTTGGATATATTGTGATTTTAGATGAATTTAGAAATTTGAATGGCTGAATTTGGAGTTAAAATGAGAAAGTTATGCTCATTTGAAATTCTCAGTTTGAATAAATCTAGAATTTATGAAATTTCTGACAGGTGGGGCCCACTGGAATTATTAAATTTTAATCTTTTATTTTTTTATTCTGAGATTATGACAGGTGGGACCCACTGGTCAGTGAGCCCACGGGATCAGCCTCTGACATGTGGGACCCACTGGACTCCGGGTCCACATGTCAGTGACCAGCGCAGAGGGGTGGGGCCCAGACGACAGTGGCCCGCACAGACCGGCGGCTGCTGACGGGTGGGACCCACTTGTCAGCGCGAAAAAATGAAATAAAGGCTCAACCTCAGCGTGCGGAGCCGGGGGCTCGAACGTGCGCCGAGGGTGCCGGGGGGAAGGGAAGAGTAGCGCTGGTAACCAGTCGGGCGGGGAGGCTTTGCCTACCCAATAAGGGTAGGTAATCCCTTTGAGGGTTACCTGCTGGAGGGCCGGGCAGAGGTGGCCGGAGGCGGGGTTGCCTGCGGCGAGGCAAGGCTGGAGGGGTTCGGGTGAAGTCCAAAACGCGGACCTGGAGCGGAGGCGAATCTGACGGAGGAGTCGGCGTGGCTTGGGGATGAGCGGAGGTGGTTGGCGGCGAGGAAGGCGACGGCGCTGCACTGGTCCTTCGGTGCGACAGTGCTCCGGCGATGGGGAGGGGTGGCAGTGGTGTCGGGGAGGATCGCACGGACGTGAGGAAGCTCGGGGTGGCGACGGCGTGCTCCGGGGATGACTGAGGCGGCGACGATTGCTCGCCGGAGTTCGTACCGTGTGCGCACGGGGAGCTCTCGGTGCGACGGCGCTCGGGGCTCAGGGAGAGAGGTGGAGGGCGCTGGGAGGTGGTGCGGGAAGAGGCGGAGGTCGAGGGGCTTTTTATAGGGACGGAGGAGGGGCAGGGGCGCGGCAATTGCTCGCCGGTGTGTCGGCCGGAAAAAGGAAGGAATGGGGAGAAACGGGAAAGGGGAGGCGAGAAAGGAAAGGGGAGGCGGTGTTAGGGGGATTCGGTCGCGCGGGTTTCCAATTGGAGGGAGCCGGGAAAGGAAGGAGGGGATCCGGCTCGGATGTGGTCGCCGGCGCAAAGAAGGAAAGGGGGAAGAAAGAAGGAAGGTGTCTCCGCAGCGGAGACGACGGATCTGACAGGCGGGGCCGGGGTGCGAGCGGGAGCAGGGCGCGAGTGATTGACGGGCGGGGCCCGCAACGCAGAGAGAGAGAGAGAGAGCGGCTAGGATGGAAACGCGTGGCAGGGGAAGAAGATCGGGTGGTGGACGCGGTTAAGTGGAAGGGAATGGTGGATCGGGCCAGGCGCGAGGACGCGGCTCATCCAGGCCGTCCACGCGTCGGGCGAGGATGAGGGGAAGGCGGGGCTGGCTGGGCCGGGCCCGCTTGGCAGAGGAAGAGGGGGAGAACGGCCAGATTGGGCCGAGGGCGATGTGGGCGGTCCTGGGCTGAGGGCGACGTGGGCGGTACTGGGCCGTCCACGTGTCAGCTGGGGAAAGGGGTTTGGAATTTTAATTTTAGAATTTGATTTATATTTTTAAAAAAGGCTAGGAAATTATTTAGGCCTCAGAAAAATATGAAGTACCTCCAAAAAATTTCTAGAAAAATTCACAGAAGCTCCTGGACATATTTTGGGCTAAATAAATTTATTTCCAACTAATGTTGGTATTTAATTTTCATATTTTAACATACCCTTTTAACTTTTTTAAAAAATAGGTTTTAAATTCCAGAAAATCCAGAAAATCAAATAAAAGCCAAGTAAAATCCAAATACTTTAAAATAATTAATTTGAATTTAAATTTTCCAGAAAGTAAATTTTTGGGATGTTACAAGGGGGCTCAACAGGCGACCAGACCTTGTTTCTCTCGAAATTTTCTAACTCCTCATGCATGGCATTGACCCAAGACTCATCAAAAAGAGCATACAACTCTCATTACTGCTGCCTACAACTCTCATAGCAATAAAAGAAAACACACACATGGAGAGCAACTGCACAAAACAACCTCACACACACACACACTCTCTCCATTAGCACTAGAGAGCTCCTCTCTATTTATAGCCTCCACTACCGGGTTCACATTTGCACTTTACCCGATAACTCCACCAACTCTGTGCTTTATCCATTAACCCGAACCGCTTCCGCTTCCTTTTATGCAGCCCTGCACTTCTACCAAAATGCCCCTCATGCACCTTCCGGGAAGCTTCCTCATTTCTTGTCGCCCAAGCCTCGCAACCACCTCGAGTCCTCGTCATCTTCAGCACATCCTGACCGCTTCGACCTCAGCACCACCTGTGCCTAGTCGGGTTATCCCGTGCCTCGCCACGACTCCGCGTCGATGTCCTACAGCCATCACAGACAAGAAATACATTACATAGCACCGCTCGAAACATGTAATCACAATTTGCATCAGTGAATCGTACCCAAGCGTGAAATTGCCCAAAAGACTGATCTGGAAGAAGAACAAGCCTCAAGTCCGTCTAACCAAACTCGACTGTGCCAAGTGCCGACTTGGTATGAACCACTCAAACCAAACTCAAGCTTTCCTGAACACGCATCAATTACTCATCACACACTCGGGGTCACCTCCAAATGGTCTCTCAAGTCCGTATCGCCCTTGTGCGGCTCGATGGCACTGGGGAACTTGAAGTCCTCCGGCCATGCCGATTGCTGCAGGCCTGTGGAGAGGGGGGACTCCGGATCCACGCGCCGCAGTGGGACGTGACTGGACGTAGGGGCCTCGCGGCTGTCCACCCGCTCTAGCATGGGCTCCGGCGTGACCATCGGCGGGGTCTGCTGGCTCTGAGCCTCTTGCATATCCCGCATGGCTCCTTGGAGGTTCGCTAGCTCCCATTGGAGCATGCCGATGGCCGTCAGCAGGGCCTCTCCACCGTTGGCACGACTGGGGCTACCGGTGCATCTGGTTGCACCACCGGGACGGCGGCTACCACGGCCTGCGCTCCTGGGTTGCTCGATGCGCCTGTGTGGTGGATTTCGGAGTCGATGACGAGGCCGACGTTATCGCCAGAGCCGCTCACTGCTCCCGTACCGGGTGTAGGGACGGTGGCCGTGCCAGCGTGGGCGTCAGCGTTACCGCTCCCAACAACCCGGTCGATGCTGCCGGTGTCGACCGTCACGCCAGCGGTGGGGTTGATCGTCGAGCACGGGGCGGGGTCAATCGTCGTGCCAGCGGTGGGGTCGATCGTCATGCCATGAGCGTCGATGTTCGTAGCTGTCGCGCCCACGCTGACGCCCGCACTCGCGATTGCCGACGCCGAAGCTCTGGTGTTGACGTGGGGCTCCATCGCGTTCCTCTTATTCTTCTCCACCGCCGATGATGAAGTTTTCTTCGGTGCCATCCTTCTTCGAATCTTGAGGCTTGCTCTTGTCCTCCCCAAGGACGACGCCAACTATTATGGTTACAGACCAAGCAGAGAGAGTGGTATGATAGTGGAGAGTTAGGTGAGCAATGCTTGGGGGGTTCCCCATGCCTCGTGTTGCTTACATATATTCACATGGGGATTATTTTACAGTTATGTCCTTACACCCAAGTATCCCTCTCAAGGGCATTTATGTCATTACACATGCCCCATTTTGGGCTTTACTACCTCCTAACAGGCCGGCTGGGTTTATGTGGGGCCACCCCCACAACACGGAAAGAACAGATCAAAACCAACAAGAACAAGAGCAAATCCACCAAAATAAGAAGACACCATGAGTAATGAACAAAGTTGATTTATTGCTACTTGATGATGAAGGTATTATAACAACTCCATGTGGAGGACAATAGATCAAAGCACACCACAATACTTACTCTTTTCTAATCATACTCCTAGAACTCAAGGTTGAGATGGTTGGATGGTTGTCTAGAAAGCTTCCATCCCCAACCCGTTAAATAGATAAGGCAACCAGCACACATCTAATCTAATAGATACTATCAAGGTTCTAAAAACATGTGTACTCGGCCGAGTAATCGCCTGAATACTCGTACCAGGTCCTCTCATCAATTACGAGTAGCTAACCTATTTAATTGGTATAACCGGCTGAATATTCGGATTAACCGTCTACCAGACTGTATACTCGATGAGTGGGTAGCCTAGTGCAATTCAGCCCATAGTCAAATTCAGCCCATGACCCAGCGGTCAACAGAGTCCACCGCAAACACTCTCGAAGACCCTAAGCCGCCCACATCACACTGTCACGATGACGGAAATTGCTAAAGAGGAAACCTAGATCCGGAGGCGGTGGTGACGGCTATGGCTGCTGCTGCATCTTCTCTATGTTGCGTCTCCTCCGGTGGCGGCATCTAGTGTTGTGGTAGGCGGCAGTGTCCCCTGCTGCATCTCCTCCTTCCGGTGGTGGTGTCCCCCGCTACGTCTCCTCCACTTGGCGTTGGCCTCCCCTACTACGATTCCTCCCTTCAGTGGTGCCCTCCCATGCTGCGTCTCCTCCATCCGGCGATGGCCTCCCTTGCTACGGCTCGTCCGTCCAGCGCCATTACAGCACTGGCACACATTAGTTGTTAGCCACCCCTCCCTCCCTCATTGGCTCCTTCCTTGCCTTCATCCTACACCCCTAGCGTTCTTGCTTCTTCCTATGCCAGCCGCTAGCTGCCATATGCCACTGTCGCCACTAGCTACCATATGCCACTATCGCCACTAGCTACTGGCTTCCTATGTGAATGGGAGACACATTGATTTTTAGGATTTGGTGCTTTTGTTCACTACTATTAAGCATTTAAGCTTATCAACTTTTCATATGTTTTACAATTTTGCTACCGCCATATGCTTAGCAAAATTTATTCATTGTCGCAGTTTTGATATATCTTCCTTCCAGCTGAAAACTTACATCATGAATCTCCAATTATCCATTTCTTCATTTGTGATTTCTCTTTTCATTCTTCTAGCAGTAGCAGCCAATGATAGGAACTGATTTTTTTCAACCAACTATATACATCAAAACAATAGCATCAAATGTGGCTTTGATTTTATATGAATATACATATATAAATCCATTATTAAAAATAGAAAACCGATTACAAGGCCAAGTACAAGGCCGATTTCTGTATAGTCACTACAAGGTGAGGTGACCGAGTGAGTACCGGTTACCGAGTTTTAGAACCTTGGATACTATCCACTAGCACGTTTGGTGGAAACCCATTAACCCCACACAACATGGGTTATACTCACACACTTAAGTCATGTATGTTTTTCAAAGCATATGAGCCTAAATTCGCTAAGTTAAGAACCTTTGATCCACTTGATCTCCTTAGCATATCTTTGACTTAAACCATTCTCCTAAGTGCCACGGTTTGGATCCACACGGTGTCCGATATTTGGTCCCTATACCAAAATACCTTTTCTTGACCAAGTCACCTTTCTTGACCTGGTCACTTAGGTTGCAATCAATCACTATGTTTGCCACATGTAGGTACACCAATGACTTGCCACATATCAATAAGCTCTGCTATTTCAGTTCCATCACATCACTCCTCATTTCAACTAACCAAGCCACTTGGTGCAACCTGTTGCTTGAACCTTCCCTTCAACATTCCCGCCTTCCTTGTGCAACACTTGAGCTAAACCATCTCACCCCGCATCCTTGACTGTTCTGGGCCTTAGCTCCTCCGTAAGCATTGTCCTGATCCTCGCTATTGACTATGGTTGACTTCAAGCTTCCCTGCACATCAACAGATAAGAAAATCATTTTGGGATACAAGTTCTTCACAACTTGAACTACGTTGGCCAAAGCATTCTTCATGCAACATAAATATAGTGCCAACCTATGAAACAACCCTTAGGGATGGTCTGACTGCCAACTAGAGCCATCTACTTGACCATGGTCATGGTGAGAAGAGATAAAAAAAATCAAGAGAATCACAACAAAGCACAAAAGCTCCAACTTAGCAAGAATTCGCACAAAACTCTAAATAATGCTGTAGATATGCATTTTTACAAATCTTTCTCCTCTTTTGACAATGGAATCATCAAGATGTATAGAAGAAGATATAGCATAAATGACATGAAGTTATTACATTTTATTCATATTTAGCTTAAGAAGGAGTTATGAAAATTATCCAAAGTTACTCTACAAGTATTACACCAAGCTATATTATGTGATAAAGCTATCTAGATCATGCTAATCCATATATAGCAAGGCTAAGCCAATTGTGAAAGAATCTAAAATTAAATAGATTTATTAGCATGTTAAGTTGCTCAATGTCATAGTTTAGGCAAAGGTATCCAAAAATGAGTCAAACCATATCAATAAACTAAATAAAACCAAGAAACTACAATTGAATTAGTTTTAGAGTGCTACAAGTTCAATATTGAATCGTTTTATTTAAGCACTTGGATTTGAGCATAATTAGCACAATTGGCAATTTTTGAAACATATTTTTTGGTGTTATCTTAGTAAAGCATGTCCTAAACTAGGTGCCATCTACAACTACCTCTAGAGCTTCACCCATTTTTCACAATTCTTTTACCGAGCCATATGCTAGATCTCTAGCCTTTATCACCACCCCAAGCGGTAAGCTCAAAAACATGGTCATGGTTATCCAAAACTTCCCTGGAGTTCATTCCTAGTGTAATGGCAAGTCATCTCACAAAAAAATTGGTGAGATCAGTTTTTTCACACATAAAATAGATTATTTTTTATTTTTATTTTTCTAGTTCAAGAACAATGAGCTATTCTTGAATCCGTAAGCAATACCGACCCGAGCCCAAAAACCAAGAAGTAAAATCACGCTTCAACAAAGAACTGGCATAACTCAATGTAAAGTTCAATTTAGGTTCAAGACTCAACTTAATCTATTTAAAATGCATGAATCACAAAAGGATCACTAAATCAAAACTAGACATAGGATCCAACATTGACATGTTTTTTAGTTCAAGTTTTTCACATTTAATCAAGTTAGTATGACAAAAGCTAAGCTACACATAGAAAGATATGATGAATCTAGGAAAGTCAACACAATATATAGCTAAATATAGCAAGATATCATGTCACACATGGATAAAAGTCAAACCTTCATTAAAATTTTATAATGCTAGTTGCTGAAATTTAAATATGCGTTATGATACAATAGATGCAAAGGAGTCACACTCCCTCCCAAAGCAGGCCGAAAGGACAAATGACCCCAACTCCCCTCGTACAGAAGCAAAATGAGAAGAATCAAGAGCCTTAGTGAAAATATTGGTGACCTCGTGCTCTGATTTTACAAACTAAAGAACAATAACCCCTTTCTCTACATGGTCTCTAAGAAAATGGTATCTAATATTAATATGATTGGTCCTATAGTGTTGCACTAAATTTTTGGCAATATTGATGGCACTAGTGTTATCACACAGGACTGGAACACTACCTGAAGCTAACCCATAGTCCTATAGAGTAGATAAGGTCTAGAAAACCTGAGAGCAACTACCAGCAATAGCTACATACTCCACTTTTGCATTGGATTGTGCAATAGAGGATTGCTTCCTAGATGACCAAGAGATAAGAGATGTGCCTAAGAAATAACAAGTATGAGAGGTACTCTTTCTATCTATTCTACACCCCACAAAATAAGTATAAAAAAAGCATGAAGAGGGAGTGCAAAATTAGAAAAATAACATAGTCCAAAGCAATCCTGAAGATACTTGAAAATGTGACACACTGCTTGATGATGAGAGTCACAAAGGGAAACCTAAAATCGAGCACGCAAACACACAGCAAAGTGTATGTCTGGCATCAAAGTAGTAAGGTAAAGGTGGGAGCCGATCATGCTGCATTAGTCTTTTTGGTCCACGGGCTCTTCATCCTCATCAGGATCCAGCAAGGTAGAAGTGGTAATTGGAGTAGACACCAACTTGTTGCATTCCATGCCAAAGTGCCAAAGAAGGTCCTTGGCATACTTGCTTCGATTGTTGAAGGTCCCCTTTAGTTGCTTAATTTGAAGACCAAGGAAGAAAATCAGCTCACCTATCATGCTCATCTCAAACTCTCTGCTTATTGTATCTGAAAAACTAGACACCAAAGCTTGAGAGGAGTCATCAAAAATTATGTCATCCATATAAATCTGCACAAGAAGGAAATCACTAAGAGTGAATAGGGTTTTATCTATCATTTTCATTTTGAATATATTCTTAAGCAAAAAGCTCTTAAGCATATTATACCAAGTGCCAGGGCTTGCTTCAATCCATACAGGGTTGTAGAGAGTTTGAAGACATGGTTTAAATTTTGCAATTTTCAAAACCAGGAGGTTGCTTGATATAGGCCTCTTCTTCTATGAAATTATTGAGGAAAGCACTCTTGAAGTCCATTTGAAATAATTTAAAGCCCTTAGATGCAGCAAAAGCTAACATAATGCAAATGGTTTCTAATCTAGCTTTAGGTGCAAAAGTCTCCTCAAAGTCTAAACCCTTTACTTTGGAGAAACCTTAAGCTACAAGCTTAGGCTTGTTGTGAACTACCAATCCACCCTTACTTTGCTTGTTTTTAAATACCTATTTTATATTAGTAACATTATAATTAAGAGAAGATTCAACTAAGCTTTAGACTTTGTTTCTCTAAAAGTTTTCATGTTCTTCATACATAGTACTGATCCAAGAGAAATAAGATAAAGTATGGGTAACACCTTGAGGTTCAAAAGATGCAACAAAAGCAAAATAAATATAGGAATCTAGAGAGATAAACCTAGAGTGAGCAACTCGCTCTTGGGGAACCTCAATCTTCTCTTGAGGGTGTCATCACTGAATACGAAGTTGTGGTCCTGGTGTAGATGTGGCCTCTGCATTATGGGCTATGGAGGTAGGAGCAAAGCTACTCATTGTGCTGGTTAAGGTGGGAGGAGGCTGCTCAAGTGATGCAAGAACAACCGAAGCAATCTCTCCAACCAACTCAATAGGTGCAAGAGGAGGGATTGGATCCCTATCCTCCATGTCAGAGTTGGAGTTGACGAAGATGCTTTCCTGATCACCATGTACCTATGTACCTGCACTGTTGGGTCTAGTACCAGGACTAGCCTCATCAAAATTACTTCGCAAGTCTCAATGATTTTGTTAGTACCCAAATTTAAAACATGACGGCCATGAGAATGAGCATGATATCTAAGAAAATGCAATCAGAACATCTAGATTCAAATTTATCCAAGTTTCCATGTTCGAGGATGAAGCACTTACAACCAAAAATTTTGAAATGAGAGATGCTAGGCTTACGACCAAACCTCATGTCGGAAGCTAGAGCAACAACTAATGGATCCTTTGTGTAAATCACCCTTGTCTAGGATCAGGTAGTGCACATAGTGGAATAAAGATAAATATCAACCATAATGATATTTATTCATTAACTAAATATAGGACTGATGGCCAAAGTTTACATCCATGGCCCATAGGACAAATTTAAATATAAGTAGCGAAAGAAAAACACCAAAATAGAAGAAGCCCACTAAGCTGCCCACATGCAAACGACAGTAAGACAAGGCATACTCATCCATGTCTTCATCGTAGTCAGAGCTGTCCTCCTCTGAGATGAGATAGCAAGGGTTAGTACAAACTTGTACTCCGTAAGTAACACTGTTAGATCGAAATCGACAACAGAGGGGGGTGAATGTTGCTTTCAAATTTCCCCCAAAAGTATCCACTTAAAACGTTCTTCTCTGATAGCAACAAATGCTATGAAGAAAAGGGTTATTCCCACTGGAGACCCAAGCATACAAAAAGAATAGCGAGGCAAATGACAACTGAGAAGAACAAGTGAACTAAATCTCAAAACAGCACACACAGCTGCCAAAGCAGGCAGGGGCGGTCAGACCGTAGCCTTGAGGCCGGTCTGACCGCTCCTAAACCGCCAGTCTGACCGCCTCTATGCGGCCGGTCTGACCGCCACAGGAGGAGCGGTCTGACCGCCAAGGGATGGTCGGTCTGACCGGTTAACTTGACTGCTGGCATAGAGAGAACCAAGGGTGAAAACAAAAACCTGAACTACCGAGACTTTGAAGAATTCAACAAAATTGATGCATTACTGCTGATGCCCTCTGGTCAAATGAGCAAGAACCTATTCTAAACAGCACAGAGACTTCAAACAACAAGGGAATCCATCTGGGAACACAAGAATTTCAGATTTGAGCTGAAAACAGAAAACTTACAGGGAGCAGCACAGATTTTCAAATTGCCAACTAATCTATGATTCTTTGGTCATGAAACCAAGAGATTAGCTAAGCAATAGCACTAAGGCTCAGAAACTCACAAAAAACACAACCTTTTGGAGGGAAGCAAAAGATTCCATAGAGCCTTGAACTCAAACCCTAGAAAATCAAGAACAGGGAAAATTCGACGAGGGATTCAAAATTCACAGGAGATGTTGAATCTTCCAAATGCTCTAGAAAATGGAATGGTCATATGGCCATGAATCCTTTCCATCACAGAGCTTTCAAGAATTAATCACACAAACATGTAAATCACCACCAAAATCAACTCTAGCAGTGAAGAACAGAGAGGGAGAGCAAAAGATGAAAACCATCATAGATGAAGCAGGAGATGAAAATAGCCAACAAAATCATTCTTGTATTGATAGAGAGGACGAACGATGAATGATTACACAGTGATTCGAACCATCTCCTCACAACAAGAACTCCTCACATCTCTCAAACACACACAGGGAGACAAAGAACAACGAGCTCCTGCTCTCTCCAACCACTCTCAACAGAAAGCAAAAGAGAAAGCACAAAGCAAAACAACTCTAACTCCTCTCCTTAGCCATACATGCACCAGGAGACAACCCTCCTTTTATAGGCTTTGGTTACCGGGTTTCCAACCCGTTTTGCCCGCTAATCTCAAACGAAACTGCTCCCACTTGTGCAGCCTTGCGAATTTACCAAATCGTCCCTTCTGCACCTACCGGGAAGTTTCCTCGTTTCTTTCCATCCGAGCCTCGCAACCACCTCGAGTCCTCACCGTCTTCGGCACACCTCGACCGCTCCGACATCAGCACCACCTGCGCCTAGTCCAGTCTTCCCGTGCCTCACCACGACTGCACCTCGATGTCCTGCAGCCATCACAGACAAGAAACACATCACATAGCACCGCTCGATATAATGTAATCATCAATAGCATTAGGAGTGATCTTAAGCATGAAACAACCAAAACCTGTCGAATCAAGAGAATAAACATTCTAAGCACTTCGACCAAGTTTGACCAAGTCCGACCAAAACCGATTGCACCGCGCAACAATATGGTTCGAACCACTCAAACCAAACTCAAACTTTTCCGAACATGTGTCAATTACTCATCACAAACATGGGGCATGTCCACATGGTCTCTCACACATGGGAGAATGCAATATAATGATGAAGGCAACAAATGAAGGCATTAGGGATACTTGAGTGTAAAGTAGCATTTAATGAAATACTGAGAGACCATGTGGTTGTGACCCCATGTGTGTGATGAGTAATTGACATCGGTTTAGGAAAGTCGAGTTTGGTTTGTGTGGTCGGACCATGTCGTTGCATGGTGCAACGGACTCAGTCGGACTTGGTCAAACCTGGTCAAAGTGGTTAGGATGCATACTCTGTTGTTTCGATAGGTTTGGGCTTCTTCATGCGTAAGTATGATTTGTTGATGCTATTATGCTTTCATGTATCAAACGGTGCTATTTGATGTATTTCTTGTTTGTGATGGCTGTAGGACATCGAGGCGGAGACGTGGCGAGGCACGAAGTGACCGGACTAGGCGCAGGTGGCGCTGAGGTCAGAACGGTCGGGATGTGTCGAAGACGGCGGAGACTCAAGGTGGTTGCAAGGCTTGGACGACAAGAGACGCGAAAGCTTCCAGGAAGGTGCAGGAGGGGCAAATTGGTAATTTCGTGAGGCTGCACAAGCGGGAGCGGGTTCCGTTGGATTTAGCAGGCGTAACGGGTTGGAGACCCGTTAGCCAAGGGCTATAAATAGGAGTGAGTGGCTGCATGTATTCCTATGGCTTTAGGAGAGAGTTAGGGTTTTGTTTGGGTTAAAAGAGCCTTTGGGAGGTTGTTTTGCTTTGAGGCTTTAGTGGTTGAGGGCAGTAGTGTGTGTCTCCCTCGTTTGTCTCCTCCCTATGTGTGTTCTTCAGGAACAGAATGATGGGTTCTTGATTTCCCAAGCATGTATGGGGTTGTAGGGATGGTATGAGTTGATACTCTATGCAATCATGTATCTCTCTTCCTCATTATCAATCCAAGATGATTTTATTTGAGTTTGATTGAGTTCCTAGCACTTTGTTGTTTTCTTTGCCTTCGATGCTCTTTTGGCTTGATTTTTGAGTTTCTCATTTTTGGCTTGATTCTTGCTGAGGAGTGCCAAAATGAGTTGCTCTATGTTGGGATGATACCTCAAGATCATTTGAT
This sequence comes from Dendrocalamus latiflorus, assembly GCA_017311315.1. Classification (NCBI taxonomy): domain Eukaryota; kingdom Viridiplantae; phylum Streptophyta; class Magnoliopsida; order Poales; family Poaceae; genus Dendrocalamus; species Dendrocalamus latiflorus. The sequence goes on along the minus strand of CM029671.1, from coordinate 6,707,005 downwards.
CAGTTAAAATCCCAAGAGCCCATGCTTGATTTCAGATTTTGTTTTTGGACTCCTATGTTCTTCATTTCCATTTCTAGGGTTTTGGTCTAACTCTTGATTCCCCTCATGAGATGGCATAAAACTTGGTTTCTAGAGTCCTGAGGCTATTAAGTAGCTATCCTCAAAGTTTCGTGGCCAAAGGATCAAAGATTGGGGAGTAATCTGGTTTTTGGCTTAGTTTGTGCAAGATTTCAGATTTTTACCATAATATGAAATTCTTGTCTTTAAGCTTGATGTCTTAGTTTCCCGAAGCTCTCTTGCTATTTAGTTGGATGTGGTAGTGCTCTGGGTCAAAAAGATCAAGAAGAAATCCTTCTTTTCTCAGGTTTTCAAAGTCTGAATTTGAGTTCGAGTTTTCAGTTCTGTCAGTTTGCTCTCGGGTTGGCTGTGCATCAGGGGAGGCCGGTCTGACCGGACCATGCATGGCGGTCTGACCGCTCCAACCATGCCGGTTAGACCGGCGCAGTTCAAGCGGTCAGACCGGCGGCAGGGTTGTGGTCAGAACGCCCAGCCACCTGCGGTCTAACCGTCCCCAGCAGCTTTGGTTTTTGGTGCTGATTTTTGTTGGCCTATTTTCCCTTTTGTTCCTCTTAGTTCTCTGCTTCTTTTCTCCCTTGTCCAGTGGGTTCATCCGGAGAACGCAAGTCTTTCTCTTCATAGATTTAATATCTATTGGAGAGAAGAATTTTTGTGGACCCTCCTTGGGGGATAAGTTTTAAATAGTCGACATTCACCCCCCCTCTGTCGCCATTTCGGTCCAACAAATACAATAACTAGATTGACAATTGCTGAATTTAAAATAGTAAGTAAATATAGTAATTTAAGCAAAATAATAGCATTAGTGTAGGCACTGAACTGACACCAACCTAACTACAGGCATTTCACCTAGACTGTCTTTTCCAAAAGATCTCATATGGATTCTATCCATCCATAAGCCTTTGATAAACCTTTTTGAAAAACATAGTCTAATCTGTGAAAAACTTTACTTAGTATGCCTATTACTGTGGGCACAACTATCTAGTATAGTTTTGTACAGCTTTACCCACAAGATATAATTAACTCATATTGTCAGCCATTATACGCTTCCATAGGCGTGCAACTAAGTAATCATAACAAGGTCTTTACAAAGCAAAGCTGTCAACCTGGCCATACCTCCACTAAGGTTTCACCTCTATAGGGAATCCACCAGATCGAGGTACCCTATTGTGCCTTGTGAGACTTCCCATGGCCTACGCCATACTCACATTCAGCCTATAGTGAGACTTAGGTTGGAACTAGCTAATTAGTCAGCCAAGACTATCCCATACCAGCCTTGTGGTAGTACGATAGGGCTTTGTACCAGTAGCTCACAAACCGATCCTTAATTGACTTAGGGACTATCACTACTACAGAAAGGGTCATCATAGATAGTTTAAAACTATCATCATAGACAGTTTCTGAACCGTTTGAATTTATGTGTCCATAATAGTAGGTGGTTATCATAGAAGGCTCTCAAATCATCTGTGATAAGTTACAATAGAAATGATTTTTCAAAGCAACCATTTGTGATATGTCTTCTATCATAGATAGTTATTAAAATAGTCATGTGTAATATCTTACATATCACAGATGGCTAATACTAATAACTATCTCTGATCCGTAAGATATCATAGACGGGTAACACCTAAAACTGTCTTTATAGCAGACATATCACAGATGGTTGTTTTTAAAAACCGTCTGTGATATTGGACATATCGCAGACAGTTTGGTCTTACAAACCATCTATGATAGCTATTTGAAAAACTACATTATTTCCTATTTTTCAGCTAGCCTCAAGAAATGCTAGCCTTGCCCTCTGAAAACAAGCAAGTAGATCACATATATAGTACAGGATAATCATTACATATATCTCACAAATAAATTAAACAACGCAAGCAGATCGCATATATGGCACATGGCAATCGTTATATAGATTCACAAATGAATTAAACAATTGAATGAAGTATAATTGAATTAATTGTTTGACTAAGCACAACTAAGTGAATATATTACAATTGAATCAAATGTTTGAATATCTAATTATCAGCGCCAGGGTAGAACTCTCCCTTCGCATTAATGACTTGCGCCATCAAGAATTCAGAGAGCTCTCCTCGAACTTCGGTGAGGTTCTCAAGATCATATGCACTTGAGTTAAATTCTACGCCCTGTTACTAGGAATGTTAAAGTTATTAGCATATATATATATATATATATATATATATATATATATATATAGAAATTGATAATCATGAAATAAATATTGGAAGGTTGACAAACCTCTGGATCTTTCATCTTAGTGCCCATGATTTTCTGCATATGTCTGCAAACTTAGAATCCACATACATTGCCCCGTAGCTACTGGTGGCACTGCAAAAATAGAATTACAAATATAGGTATTGTTAGTTCTATAGGCATGATTACGAAGTGTGATACAGGACTATTGTGTTGTAGTGGGTACCAAAAATCGCGCCCTGTGTCGCAGTGTGGCGCTAGATTCATTGTGTCTCTCTCCCTAAGCAACGTAAGCACTAAACGATCTACGTGATTTCAAAAGGTTAGTCTCGGCCATTACAAATGAAGGGAAGACTACCATATAGTTATGTATGGAGGAAATGAGTTTATCTGTTAATTTATTTCCACAAGGGTGAAGCCATGGTTGCCCTGAAGTAAAGAATCAAGGTATATTATCTTGCTCTACTTTGGTACAATCAGGATTAGAATCTAGTGAGCCCTAGTCATTTATGTTACCATGGTGATTAATCCTTAGTTCATGTTGTGTATAAAGTAAAAATGAAACTTGTATAGTAACTGTTCTTGGGGTGGCCCCCACCTAAACCTAGCAGGCCTGTTAGAAGGTTATAGGGCCCAAAATGGGACATGTGTACTGGCTTAAATACCCCTGACAGGGAGGTATCGATGTAAGGGCACAATTGTAAAAGCACAGCCCATATGAATATATATCTATAAGGGAAGGCTAGGAGAGAGGGGATCACTCTCTCCCAACTCTCCACTACCACATCTCTCTCTGTTTGGTCTGTAACCACAACAGTTGGCGCCGTCCGTGGGGAGGACAGGAGCAAGCCTGAAATCCGAAGAAGGATGGCACCGAAAAAAAGCTTCGTTGACAGCGGCGAAGGGAAAGAAGGCGGCTGGGTCGGAGCGTCGCGTGGGTACCAGGGCTTCGGCATCGGCTGTCGCGGGCGCAAATGACGGCGCGGGCGCGGTGGTCGCGGACGTTGACGCTCGCACTGCGACGACCGACCTCGCCACCGGCGCTGCGGCAGCGACCAACCCCGCCGACGCGACAGCGACCAACCCCCCCACCCTCGCCGCAACGCTCGCCGGTAGCGCGGACCGGGCGGTTCGAGATAGCCACAACGGAGCGACCGGCAGCTCGGGAGCTCGCGAGGCGATCGTACCCGTGCCGACCCGTCCGCCGGGCACGCCGGCGGCCCCGCCCGCACCAGCGGTGGAAAGCGCCCTGCTGGCGGCCCTCAACGCGTTCCAGCAGGAGCTAGGGGATCTTCGCGGGGCTGTCCGTGACATGCAAGAGGCTCGGAGCCAGCAAGCCGTGCCAGAGCCCGCGCCGGAAAGGGCAGACAGCCGCGATGCCCCCACATCCAGCCGCGTGCCGCTGCGACGCGTTGATCCGGAGTCCCCGCTTTCGGTAGGACTACAGCAGGCGGCGTGGCCCGAAGACTTCAAATTCCCTAGTGTCATCGAGCCTTACAAAGGCGAGACGGACCCCCGCGAGTTCGTGCGCGTGTACGAAACTGCAATCGAGGCCGCGGGGGGAGACGACACCACAAAGGCGAAGGGGCTCCCCCTCACGCTGCAAGGAGTGGCGCTTTCCTGGTTTTTTTTACCATAGAGCCAAACTCCATCTACGAATGGGAGCAGATCCGCGACCGCCTTCACAACAACTTTCAAGGAAACTATGTTGAGCGGGTCGGCGCGGACCAGCTCTTCGCCGTAAAGCAGAGACCCTCGGAGAAGCTCCGGGACTACTCCAAGCGCTTTGCGAAGGTGCGCTGCCAAGTCAAAGACATTAATGAGACAACCGTCATCAACGCGGCCATACAGGGCCTTCATCCAGGCCCCATGGCCGAATACAACGCGCGGAAGCCTATCAAGACAGTCGCCAAGCTCTTCGACAAAATGGAGGAGTATGCGCGGGCAGAGGAGGAGGCGTGGAAATGCAGCACCGCTGCCCCCGACCTCGCCCAAGCAGAGCGCTTGCCACAAGAGGGGGGGGCGAGTGATGGTTCCTCGAAGCAGGGCCGTAGATGAGAACCCCGGGGAGACACTCCCGGCGGTAGCGATACCGGGGGGCAGGAAGGCTCTTCAAGGGGCGGGCGCAAGCCCCAACTTCGCCAGCGTAGGCCACAAAAGGTCCGCCATGTCCTCGGCATCGAGAATGCCCCTCGAGGACCTGCCCCCACCTCACGGGGAGGGGGCCGGGGATGGGAAGGCGGACCAGATCGCAACGGGCAACCCCGCGCGGAACAAGAAATTCTAGATTACGGCAAGTGGTGTGAGGTGCACGGTTACAGCGACCACCACACGAAGACGTGCGTCGAAGTCATGGAGTTGCGACGGATGACGGCCGGAGCTCGGGCCGCATCCGGGGAAGGCACGTGGTGCCGCTCCATCAACGTCATCACCGGAGGGTCCCTATCGGGGGCCACCTTGGAACAGCTGCAACCGTGGGTGCCGCCCCGCGACATTACGTTCACCCTGGATGACGCCAGGGGTGTGGAGTTCCCTCACCAAGACCCTTTAGTCATACAGGCTCACATCGCAGGCCATGACATCAGGCGCATCCTCGTCGACGGGGGGAGCTCTGTGAACATTCTATTCGCGGGGGTCCTTGATCGTATGGGAATCCCCCGAAGCCACTTAGAGCAGTCAGGAGCTCCACTTCAAGGCTTCGGAGGCCAACCGCTGGAGGCCATAGGACACGTGTCCCTTCTAGTTACATTCCGCCAGGAGGGTAACACCCGAAGCGCGCACGTCATCTTCGATGTCGTAGACATCCCGCACCCCTACAACGTCATATTGGGACGGCCAGCCATCAACTCCCTCGAGGCTATCCGGACCACGCCTTCTTATGTATGAAGCTCCTAGGCCCGGAGGGCGTGATCACTGTCTTCGGCGACCAGGACCTCGCCAGACGCGTCGAAGTCAGCAGCCGGGATTTACACCGGCCAGTGCACGTCCTTCCAGGCATGCTCGGCGATACGCCCTCCGCTCCGGGATGGACACCTAAGCCTCGGCCCGAGGGTGGAGTCAAAAAGGTTCCGCTCCAGGCGGAGGGGCAGTTTGTGTCCATTGGCGAGGGGCTCCCTACGGAGGTCGAGCGAGACCTACTCCAAGTGCTTCAGAACAACGCTGACATTTTTGCTTGGTCACCAGAGGACATTAAGGGCGTAGACCGCGCAGTAATCGAGCATCGCTTGGCGGTCCGCCCTGACGCCAAGCCGGTCAAGCAAAAGCTTCGTCGCATGTCCATGGATCGGTAGCAGGCGGCCAAGGTGGAGGTGGCGAAGCTTCTCCAGGCCGGGGTCATTCGCGAGGTCCACCAACCAGAGTGGCTCGCCAACCCGGTATTGGTCAAAAAGGACAGCGGGGCCTGGCGTATGTGCATTGACTTCACGGCACTCAACAAGGAGTGCCCAAAGGACAATTACCCCTTGCCACACATCGATCAACTGGTCGACGCTACCGTCGGGTGCGAGCTAATGAGTTTCCTGGACGCCTACTCTGGCTACCACCAGGTATACATGGCCGAAGACGACGAGGACAACACTAGTTTCATCACACCGATTGGGACTTTCTGCTTCGTCAGGATGCCCTTCGGCTTGAAGAATGCAGGTGCTACCTTCACCCGCCTCGTCGCACTTGCCCTCGCCGCCCAGCTCGGGAGGAACGTGGAAGCCTACGTCGATGACGTGGTAGTCAAAACCCGGCAGCTCACTTCGCACGGCCAGGACCTCCAGGAGACCTTTGACAACCTCAGGAAGGCCGGCATCACGCTCAACCCCGACAAATGCGTCTTTGGCGTGCAGGCGGGCAAACTATTGGGCTTCCTCGTGTCCGGACGAGGCATCCAGGCGAATCCCGATAAGGTTGAGGCCATCATGGGCATGGAGCCGCCCAAAACGACGAGGGAGGTCCAGAGGCTGGCGGGCCGCATGGCAGCCCTGAGCCGCTTCCTATCTAGGGCGGCGGAGCGGGGTCTGCCATTCTTTAAGACACTCCGCGGGTGTGACGGATTTCGTTGGGATAGCGACTATGCGGAGGCCTTCAACGAGCTCAAGAAGCACCTGGCGAGCCTCCCCACTCTGGTCGCCCCAACACCAGAGGCTCCCCTCTTGCTCTATCTGGCCGCGTCGGTTACAGCGGTCAGTGCCGTCCTCGTCCTAGAGGAAGGCGCCGTGCAGCGGCCCGTATACTTTGTCTCCGAAGCCCTCCAGGGCGCCAAGACGAGATATACGGAGCTTGAAAAGCTCGCTTACGCGTTGGTCTTGGCCTCCAGAAAGCTTTGACATTATTTTTTGGCCCACCCAATCACAGTGCCTTCCTCGTTCCCCCTGGCGGAGATGTTACACAATAAGGAATCTACGGGGCGCATCGGCAAGTGGGCTACCGAGCTCGCCCCATTCTCCCTGACATACACCTCGCGGACGGTAATCAAATCTCAAGTTCTCGCCGACTTCCTCGCAGAATGGACTCTGCCGGCTCAGCCCGCCCAGAAGCACGACGACCCAGTATGGACGCTCACCATCGACGGCGCCTACGGCGTCGCGGGCGTGGGCGTAGGCGCCGTGATTGTTACGCCCGAGGGGCAGCGCCTGTTATACTCGGCGCGCCTTGCGTTTCCGGCCACCAATAACACAGCTGAGTATGAAGCGCTGCTCTTCGGCCTGACGAAGCTCAAGGCAATTGGTGCGCGGCGCGTGCTCGTCCGCACGGACTCGCGTTTGGTGGCGGGCCACATAGACAGGTCATATCAAGCCAAGGACCCCGAGCTGGCCAAATACCTCGCGGCCGTAAGAGCGAGGGAAAGGCATTTCTTGGGCGTCACGGTCAAGGCCATCCCTCGGGCGGAAAATGAGCAGGCCGACGCCCTCGCAAAGGCGGCCAGCCAACAACTGCCACCCCCTGACGGGGCGTTTTACGAAGTGTTACCGCAGGCGGCCATCGCGCAGGACAACCGGGACGTGGCCCTCGTTCACCACATCGTCCAGCAGGGCGACTGGTGAGAGCCTATCTTCAATTTCCTGCAGGGTATTGCCGAGCCGGAGGACCCCGTCGAGCTCCGGCGTCTGCAACACCATGCCAGATCCTTCCAGGTGTTTGAAGGGACACTCTACAAAAAGGGAGTCTGCGTACCACTCCTGCGCTGCCTCTCGCACGAAGAAGGGGAAAAGCTCCTTGCGGAGATCCACGCGGGGGTCTGTGGGTCTCACCTTGCACCAAGGTCTTTGGTCAGCAAGGCATTCAGGCAAGGCTTTTACTGGCCGACTGCCATCACTGATGCCCAGGACCTCGTGCGTCGGTGTCAGGGGTGCAAATGGATGGGACGTATCATCCGTAGGCCCCCGACAAACCTCAACCCTATTCCCCCGGTGTGGCCGCTGGCACGCTGGGGCGTCGACATAGTGGGACCACTTCCCCGAGCCCCAGGGGACCTGCGATTCATGGTAGTTGCGCTGGAATATTTTTCCAGGTGGCCGGAGGCGGTAGCTCTGGCCAAAATAACCTCGGCGGCCATGCAGCGCTTCCTCTGGTAGAACATTATATGTCGCTTCGGCATCCCCAGGGAGCTCACCGTCGACAACGGCCTGCAATTCGACGCCACCCTATTTAAAGAATTCTGTGACAGTATGGGCATCACGCTTCGGTTCGCCTCAGTCGGGCACCCTCAGTCCAACGGAGCAGTCGAGAGGGCGAATGGCGCCATCTCTATCGCCATCAAAAAGCGCCTGGTAGGGTTGCCAAAGGGCAAATGGTCGAGCGAGCTTCACAGTGTCCTCTGGTCCCTTCGCACAACGGTAACACGCCTGACAGGGTTCATGCCTTTCAAGCTCCTTTTTGGTGATGAGGCAGTGACGCATGAGGAAATCAAGGCTGGCTCGCGGAGGGTCCTCGTCCAAGCGCCCGACGAGGAGCGTCGCGTGTCCTTGGACCTCCTCGATGGAGCGCGAGCGAGCGCAGCCCAACATGTCGAAAAATACGCGCGGCAGACAGTGCGTACTCGAGACCGATCACTATATCCGCGAGGGTTCAAGCCTGGGGATCTCGTCCTCAGAGTGGCGCTCCACGCGGAGACCCTTGGCAAGCTGGAGTCCGCCTCACCACACTCGAGGGGCAAACTCACCGCCACACATGGAACGCGGATAAGTTGCGGCGATATTACGCCTAGAAGCAGGACGAAAAGTATAATGGCATCAGCCCCTCCTTGTACGATGCTCACCCGCGCAAACGGGAGTTCAATAAAACTGGCTGTTCGCAGATAGTACCATGTTGTCTGGCCACAATGTGCAGAAGATCACCCCCGCGCCAGTCTACGGACTCTAAATGAAGTCGTAGCGCCGAGGTCCGCCTCCGCACGCGCCAGTCCACGGACTCTAAATGAAGTCGTAGCGTCGAGGTCCGCCTCCGCACGCCCCAGTCTACGGACTCTAAATGAAGTCGTAGCGTCGAGGTCCGCCTCCCCATGCGCCAGTCTACAGACTCTAAATGAAGTCATAGCGTCGAGGTCCGCCTCCGCACGCGCCAGTCTACGGACTCTAAATGAAGTCGTAGCGTCGAGGTCCGCCTCCGCACGCGCCAGTCTACGGACTCTAAATAAGACGCAGCAGGGGGACGCCCTTGCGCGCACTCTCCGGAGCATAAACAAGACACAGATCCCACGCACGCACAGGCGTTGCCCCTGTGCGTACTCCTCGGAGTATAAAAGCAGCATACAACATTAAGAACGGGTGCTACTTCGGTGTACTGCAAAAAATGTCGGGGTTACATGACCACAAAAACAGGAGCGCGCAGAACACCATTCCCCTAACCAACCGCTCATCCTTCGTGCGGTGCCGAGGGGGCCGCGCCACCATTGGGGCGCCGAGGAACTCCTTCGAGCCAGCGGAGGAGGTCGCCACCCCCATGCAGCGTTTGTTGCACTGCAACCCTGGCCGCGTCCTCACCGACATAGCCCCAGATCCGTCGGTGAAAGTTTCGTAGGCCAGGCTCGATGAAGCGAATAGCGTCCGACATCGCCTCCGGCCGGGCAGGGAGATCCAGGTGAGGGTTCGCCAGCTCATGGACATGTCTACACCCATGCGTGTGGAGCATGGCGAGGGCGAGGCATGTGCCGAGGAAGCCGCAATGCTCGCTGAAGGTGCTAGCGCTGCGGAGAGCAACGCCGGCCCCTTCCTCGACCAGCCCGAGCGTCTCCACCAAGTCCTCCGGCCCGTGAGTAGCGTCCGGCACGCCGACGCACAGATCCCGCAGGGCCCGGTTCAGAGACTCCATCGCCCTCCACACCGACATGGACGCATTGTCCAAGGCGCGGTCCTTCTCCGCAAGGGACTCCACCAGCTGGGCCTTCTCCTCCTTTAGAGTGGTGATCTGCTACAGAAAGGAGGTACATTCCTCCGCCGCGGCGCACTGGACTTCCTCGGTCCTGTGTTGCGCGGCCGCCAGGGCGCCCTCCAGCACGTGAAGCTGCTCGTCCTTCGTGGCGTGAGCGTCATCCGCAGCACGAAGACCGACCTCCAGGGCTCTCCGCTCTCGAATACGAGGCTCATCCAGTGCTTGGCTGAGGCCAAGCGTCTGGGAATAGCAATAAGAGTCAGCAGGTGCCCGGTAGTACTCTAGCAACCGTGAGCGCACATACTTACCCTTATCTCCGAGGCCTGCAGCGCGAGCGCTAGGAGGTCTCCCTCGCACGACGACAACATCTGCCGATCCAAGCCACCGCGGGCGCGCTCCGCAGCTGCGTTAAAAGCGCGAAGTGTCTCCAGGCGCGGGAGGAAGTCGGAGAGAACAAGCTCCGCCCCCGCCGCGTCAGGGGCTGCGGAGACTTCGGCCACTTCAACGGCGGCAGACGCCTGCAGGGCACCCTGCACAGGGCCCGGGACGTCGCGCACACCCCGTTGCTCGATCCTTCACGTCTGGGAGACTTCGTCTCGCCTGATGTCGACGGAACGAGCGAGCAAATCGGAGAGAGTTTCGCGAAGTCGTGCGAAGAAAGGGAGCTGCGCCTACCTCCTACGCCCTCCGCCGCGACGGAAGGGGGTACCCGTTAAACTGCCGGCAGGGGGGCGGGTGCCTCGGTGGGCGGTCGAGAAAACCCTTCGGCCGCGTCGGGCACCACAACTCCAAGCACAGGGCCGGCGACGACGTACCGCCCCCTCGGAGGCGAGGGAGACTGAACTCGAGGACGTTTCGCCTGTGGCGCTGTAGGTGATTCTTCCGCGGCGCTAGCTGTCACAGCTCTTGTGGCGCCTTCAGTCCCTACCGCCCCGGGCGCGTCCTTTGCAGCCGCCGTGGGTGGCAAAGCACCGCCGGCCGCAGCACTCTTGCCAGGAGCGACGTCCCCCCGGGTTAGCAGATTCTGGCCCAGCGAAGGCCGTGCGTATGGCCTCGACAGCGCCGGCGGATGGTGCCGCCAATGGGCTCGAGACGACGCACCCACCCGAACTGGTCCGACCAGTCTCATCGCCGGTCGCACGTCCTGTCCCAACGGCGCCAGCCGCCGAGGTGGCTGGCGGGCTGGGTACGGCAACCTCGGAGCAGGCCCGGCGCCGCGAAGGCAATACCCCCGCTTGGCTACCACCGCCACGATGGTCCGGAATCCCTGCGGGAGCCTCCGCCGGCACTGCGCGCTCGGGCACAGCAATGCCCAGAACCTCGCACGTGCGATTTATCCGCCCCTGCTTCGCCGTTTTGGTCGCGGCCTCACGCAGCTTGTGCTCCTTGAGCGCGTACGGACCCAGGAATGCCACAACCGTGTGCTCCGCATCTTCTAGCCGGGCCACTGCACAAAAGACAAGTCTTATCAGGCGGGGCCTACGTAGACAAATGGATGCGTACCAACGCACTGCACGACTTACAAGGAGTGGAGGGCGGAAGCAGGCAAGACAGTGGCGGGCGAACCCCGTCCTCTCGGTCATTGCCCCGTCGCGTGTACTTCCACCGGGAGGAGAGGGGCGCCACCCCGTACATCGTAAACTCTTCGGCCAAGTCGCGCATACTTAGCCGGCGCGCAACGCCAGCAAGCCTCCGTAGCCTCCGTGCGTCGTCAGCCTCCGGCTTCACACTTGGCGAGATATTGAACGAGATTGGCCCACCTCGGCACAGCAAGCCGCTCGTGCTAGTCACGATGTAATAAAACCACCGCCACGTCCAGCCGGACTCCCACCTCCCCAAGGTGGCCGACGCAGGGAATAGCGTCGTGCAGGACGCTCGCAGCACGAAGTCCACGCCGCCAGAGTTGGATACAGCCCCCTCCCCGACTTTCTTGGGTCGGCAGCATGCGTCGTGCAGGGTGACGAACAGGCTCGCGCTGGGACGCCGGCCTTCTGTCCGTGCCACCTACGCAAAGATAGCCAGGCGGACTACGGCGTTTGGCGTCAGCTGTGCTAATTCCAACTCGTAGGCCCGCAGGACTTCACCCACAAACATTGTTGAGGGCATTCGAAGGCCGGCGTCGAAAAACGCGATGAAAACGATCGCCTCCATCTCCTGGGGCCTCGGCTCTGTCTTGTCGCGACGGGGTAGGCGAGCCCCATCACGCTCCTCGATCTTCCCTTCCCGTACAAGCCGCTGTAGCGTCTCTTCGGTTACGCAACTCCTCCCCAGCACACGGGAGCAGCGGCCCCCCGAGTGTTCCATGGCATCCTACTGCCTGTCGGCACGTGAACGCCCCCACAGCACCAGCTCGTACTCCTCTGAAGGGACAGACAACTCGTCCCGGCTAGGTAAGGAGCCGCCGCTGGGATGGTGGGAGATATCATCTTGGCCGGCCATTGTCCTCTGCGACCAGGGCAAAAGGAACAAGGTGGGAGCAAGTTACGCTACTGTCAGAACAAGCAGAGCCAGGAGACAGGCGACACAGAACGTCCCACTACAACGGTGGCACCTTATAAGGCCCGCACGCCTTCCCCACGGCTACACGCGCAGCCAGATTAACCCCCAGCGGTTCGACTACCCAAGGCTTGGAAAAAAGAACCGCCAGCACGTCGAGGAGCGTGCCTGGTAGGCGGCCACACAGCGCGCAACGCCAACGGGCGCCCGCCACGCATCCCGCTTTCCTGGGGAAGAGGCGAACTGCCGCGGTCACGCAACCGCTCACATCCCACGACGCACCAATCACAAGCCGCCGCATGCCCCACCCACGGGAAGGCGGACGGTACGACAGGACAGCCTGCGCCCTGACAGGCCAGGCGTCGGCATGATTCCAGGCACCATTAAAAGCGCACTACCAGACCGCGAGGTCATAACAGCTTCGAAGCACACCGACGCCGGCGGCGTGAGGCCCGCCTCCACCACCGCCTACTTCGACTAGGTGGCGAGCGCGCGCGCGTCTACTTTGATTAAGCGCCAGCTCCGCTGCCACCCGTTCGAAGGGTAGGGGACGGAGCGCTCGCGCGTCTACTTCGACTAGGTGCCAGCTCCGCTGCCACCCGTTCGAAGGGTAGGGGACGGAGTGCGCGCGCGCATCTACTTCGATTAAGCACCAGCTCCGCTGCCACCCGTTCGAAGGGTAGGGGACGGAGCGCTTGCGCATCTACTTCGACTAGGCGCCAGCTCCGCTGCCACCCGTTCGAAGGGTAGGGGACGGAGCGCGCGCGCGTCTACTTCGATTAAGCGCCAGCTCCGTTGCCACCCATTCGAAGGGTAGGGGACGGAGCGCTCGCGCGTCTACTTGGATTAGGCGCCAGCTCCGCTGCCACCCGTTCGAAGGGTAGGGGACGGAGCGCGCGCGCGTCTACTTCGGTTAAGCGCCAGCTCCGCTGCCACCCGTTCGAAGGGTAGGGGACGGAGCGCTCGTGCGTCTACTTTGATTAGGTGCCAGCTCCGCTGCCAATCCGGGCATCGGCTTCGGCTACGGCCTCAGACCCCGGGACCCACTGCACACCAAGGCGCCGCAAATTCGGAGAAGTTCACAGGCCGCAGGGATGGAGGGGGCCAAAGGACTCGGCAACATGGTTTCAGCCCTGTGAAGCCCTTCACCATGAGAGGCTCCTATTGTAGGGGTGGCCCCCACCTAAACCCAGCAGGCCTGTTAGAAGGTTATAGGGCCCAAAATGGGACATGTGTAATGGCTTAAATACCCCTAACAGGGAGGTATCGATGTAAGGGCACAATTGTAAAAGCACAGCCCATATGAATATATATATATAAGGGAAGGCTAGGAGAGAGGGGATCACTCTCTCCCAACTCTCCACTACCACATCTCTCTCTTCCTGGTTGAAGGGTACTATGATGTAGTCCTTGTCACTTTGAGCAAGCAATCCCTTCGTTACGTAATCTTAGATGAAGGATGCGTTGTCCTTGATGCATTGCACAGAGACCAAGTGTGGGTCAAGGAAACCCATGGGTTGTCGCTGTTGCCGGATTTGAAGGATCATGGCTTTATACATAAATAATGAGTTATGACATTTATCAATATTACGTGAATGTAGAATTTGATTGTACAGTACACTTACAGTGTCCAGCATTGTAGAAGTGTGACGTCAAGTTCATCGAGGTTGAATAGTAAGAATAAGTCACCAAAGGTCATGATGAAGTAGCTTGAGTCGTGGAGGAAATGCGCCTCTGTGTATCTCATGGTAAATCCACTTTGGGAGTTTGGCTTCTTGTTGGACCTCTGCATATACCAAGAATGCAAAGTCTTGTAAACTAGTCTAAGGCTAGATAATTGTGACTCAAGGACGAATGACACTCCAAGCTTGAACTTCTAGGGCCCAAAGGTGCCCTAATATTCTTCCGTTGGGCCTTAGCGTCTCGCTTGCAATATAGCTTTATCGTCATCTCCACGGGAGCCAATGTGATGGGCTTCTGATGTGGAGCTTGAGTGGAATCATATAGGGTTCTGTTTGAGAGGGATGGCCATGTGGAGATCGCGGCACGGAAGGGTCCATGGCAATGTCTCTCTTGGGCCACTAGATGAATGTGTGGACGGCATCCCCTACTGTCATGATCTCTTGGTTGGGGCTTCTCAAGAGGGACGGCCTTGAAAACATCATTAATCATGTCCACCTAGACCTTCGTAAAAATGGTCCCTAGCTGGGCACCATGCACAAGTGTCCTTGGCAAGCATATATGGATACGCCATCCATCGCCCAACATCAATGGGAATGGAACCAACAAGCCTGACTCTAAAGATGCACGGCATGGGCTTCTACACAATGATACATGATGAGCTAAGGCATCAACCAGGTCTATCTATGTAGCATTCTAGAGAGGTACATTACCTGGATGTCGTCGATAGGTAAGTGGGCATTGCTATGTTCAGAAATTGGCATGGACGTGCAGCTACTCTGATATTAAGGGGGACTTGGTACTGCAATAATGGGGGTGTCTTGCAAGTGGTTGCGGACTTCTTTTAGTTCTTCCCTCAATGAATCTATCTTTTCTTGAAGTGTGGCAGTTATCTCCTAAAGTTTTGCACCAAAGTCTTATTTCATATATTTCTCACGCTAGGACTTGGATCTCTTCCTTCTCCTATATGTCTTAGAGTTGTTTGGGAATATGTGCCTCCAAGGTATGCAAACTCCCAGGCCTCACATGTGACCTAATTTATCCTTGTTTCCCAGGGCCGTGGATAGTATATCCGTCTCCCTGTCTGCTTCAAAGGAGCCTTGGGAGAAGATTCAGTAGTCAATGCTTGTTCCAAGAGGCAATCATGTTATTTTAGACCCCATGAAGTTATGGACCTATTAACACTTAGGTAGTTTA
Organism: Dendrocalamus latiflorus; assembly: GCA_017311315.1. Classification (NCBI taxonomy): domain Eukaryota; kingdom Viridiplantae; phylum Streptophyta; class Magnoliopsida; order Poales; family Poaceae; genus Dendrocalamus; species Dendrocalamus latiflorus. The sequence goes on along the minus strand of CM029671.1, from coordinate 6,691,984 downwards.
ACATATTTTACCAGGCATTGGGACACTTTCTCGTTTGTGAGGTTTGTGAAAGAGGAGACACCCGAAGACATGGTTGATGACCTCGCTCTTAACCAGTTTTGGGCACGCTCGTTTGTGATCCCGGCAAATGGCGGGGTGGTCTCTAATTGGATTACGACCTCATCTAGCATCCTCTATTGTGGAATTTTACCAGCGTACCCGGTGGTGCTGAGTTTGTGGGCCTAAGTGTTTTGTGCCTGGAGAGCCTTGTGCGCCACACTTTGTTGTTACAATTTGGTCATCGTCTTCAGCTGCACAAAGGCCTCCCATGTTTCTGATGACAAGAAAGGATACCTCGTGAAGGGCGTGCGATCCCTGTCGTACTTCTATTCCGTGATTCTGAGGTGTTAGATTCGAGGACGAATCTTTTTTTAGGAGGGGAGAATGTAATGTCGTATACATCGTTTCGATGTTTACAAAAGTTTTAGCGGGGCACTGAGATTTTCTTCTCTTTCATTGAATCATGGAAGGCGGGTGTAGGCTATGGAACTATTAAAATAAATAAAAAATTAATAGAAAATTATTTTGGGCTGTTTAGAGAGGGAGGCCGGCCACTTGGGCCTGGCTGGCCCATTAGGCCCAGCCACACCTTCCTCCCCCTTAACCCTAGCCGCCCCCTCCCCTCTTTTCTCCCCTGGCCACCACTTCCCCTTGCGCCTCCTCTCCCATGCGCTACCCCTTGCTGCCCTGCTGGAAAAGAAAGGGAGAGAAGAAAGGAGGAAGGGAAGGGAAGAAGAAGAGAGGAGAGGGAGGAGAAGAAATCCTGCGTGGGTAACCTAGGTAAGAAATTTTCATCTTTTTCCCTCTTGTTTTAGGGTGATCTTAGGCTTTTGGTTCATCGTTAGAGGTGGATCATCTAGGGGAAACCGTCGATTAGTGATTAATCAGTGTTCTGCGCGCAGTCAAATCGGGCAGTGTGTCTGTTAGGGTGGTTTAGGAGGTCAAAATGATTTTCTCCGAGAAACCCTTGAACAATAAAGTTGTAGAGGATGCAGAGATCTAGTTTCTGTAAATTTTTCAGAATTGTTGGACAAGTGGCTTGGGCAAAACAGAGGATTGAAGTCGACTGTGCAGCAGAGCTGGATTCAGAATCCAGTTTCTGATCGTGGACTGATTCAGTGGTCCTAATGAATTTTATGAATTAACTCATAATAATTAAAGTGGTAGATAACATCTAGAACTTGCTTCTGGTGTAATTTTATAATTTTTGGAGCAGTGGGCTGTCAGTGGTGGTCTGTGGAAGTTGCTGGACAGAACTCGAAGACAGAGTCTGTTATCTGTTTTCTAGTGAGAATTACGTCCTTAAAACTATATAATAAAATTATTGTGTCTTCATGAAATTTGTAGCTTTTGTTCTGAATATTTCAAATATATTAGTTTTGTTGTTGTTTGATTAGTAGATTAAAATATAGGGAAATAGCGCTGCTGCAGAGAATGGAGTGTGGGAACAGCTGTTTGAGAGGGAGTTGCTTGCTGAGATTTTATCTCACCCTTGTTTCCCCTCTTCCAGGTGAACCTTGAGCATGTGTGGGAAGGGTAGAGCAGCACGACACTATTAATCAAGTCCTCATGAATTTTGTTGTATATGTTAGAGGCTTAAATTCTTAAATTATTGCTTCCATCCAACCGTTGAACATTGTAACATAGTAATGCCTTTTATGGTATACTTTAGTGAGGTTGAACAATTCAAAATTAGGCTGATAAATGTTATTTTATCATTTCCATTATTTGTTATGTTGTCATGCTTCTGTGTAGTTTTAGTATTTACTGGGAAGGTGCCGTCGGATTTTCTTTTAATAAGCTAGTGGTAGGTGTGGTTTAGTAGCATCCCAGGGTAATGTGGACCTGGTGTGTTACACGGTTTGTATGATAGCTAGGTTTTTGTTTAGATCAAGCTAGCTAGCTAGCTAGGTTTAGAAAGATAATGGTACTTTGCTCAATTTTAGAATGGGTAAATACTCCTAGTTTACTTCAATATATTCTTGCTTAATATTATTGTTTCATGAATACGTTGCTAGCTAGCTACCTAACTAATATAGATGTGTTTAATTATGTAGCTAGTCTAATTTGCTATAGTAGCACTAATAATCCAATTTGACACCCATTTGTTACATTGGTAGCGTAGATGGACCGAAGCTGGATGTACGTTGAGAACCATGTGAGGGAACAACACATTAATGGCTTGTCTACTTTTAGAAGAGTGGCCGAGCTGGATATGTTGAAGAAGGGGATATAATATATGTACTGTCCATACATTGATTGTCAAAGCTCACTTGATTCAAAGGGGTTTCAAAAAGGGGTACAGATATTGGACCAGTCACGGTTAAGAGAAGATTACAAAAGAAGGTAATTATGACATCATTGAGGGAGACCACGATATGCCAATTGTGGACTGTACTTTTGATGAGGATAGGTTGTAGGATGACAATCTGGATCAGATACTATGTGATGTAGAAGGAAACTATAGTGAGAGAGAGTTTGGTAAATTTGAGGGCTTGATGGAGGACTCGGAGAAACCTTTGTTCCCAGGTTGCAAGCCGCAATACACAAGGTTGTCATCCATTCTAGAACTACTGAAATTGAAGGCAAGCAATGGTTGGACTGACAAGAGTTTCACGACATTGTTAAGTCTCTGTCGAGACCCGAATATACAAATCCGGACTCTCCTGTGTATTCTGCACTAGTCCAGGATCACGCCAGTGCACACAGCGCAAACAAAGACAAATACCATCCACATCACGATATTCTAAAGGAAATCCAAATTATATTAATAACCATCAGAGTACGACCTTATGGCCAAGCTTACAATTATTAGCCTGAAGGGCTTTTAAGAAACTAGCAGCGGAAATCCAAAATTTAACGTAGTAGCCACTCGACATGCCCACAGGCTATCGACTGGGGAGCGAAGTCCTAATCCGTGAAGTCCTCATAGTAGCCTCCTTCGAGCAACTCCTGCTGATCTGGTCCTTCCTCCTCAACTGAGCAACAGGGGCATGAAGCCGTGAGTACATTGGTACTCAGCAAGTCGTTTATAACAAATGAATGCAATATAGTGTGCAGGGCTTAACAATGGATGGCTGAAAGGTTAACTTTGCATAAAGCAACGATTTAAAGTAAATACAATAATTAGATTGAAAAGCAACTTTAACAAAAGACATTAAATAAATAATCGAACGAATTGAATAAAACCACAAGTGAACTAACCATTCACTTCCCAGCTCAAACCAACCAGATTTCATAAAGACTCTACCCCTCGTGTGAAATCACCGAGCATTGTCCATGACCGAGGACAGGGCTATTCGAATAGTTTTACACTCTGCTGAGGTTGCACAACTGTACCCACACGATGTGATAATCCTCACGTTAAAGATAATCACAACAAGGCTTTTACAATGATCCATCTCAACCCGATCCCACTCGCTAAGGTTTCGCCGTCGAGTAGGGTAAATCCCCCTAGTCGATAATTGCCCCCTCTTGCGCCACAACAACATCAGTAGTCTAACCAAAGTTGAGACTTCACAAATTATTATGCCAGGTCTATCCCATACTAGACATGTGGTTTGCACGGTAAAGCTCAGATCAATGGCGTGCAAAGTTAAGTCCTTAAGTAATACCCAGGCGAAACATCCACATCCCAATGTGCAACCTGCACCCCCTTTACTGCACGATCATTCGCCCGAGTGAAAACCAATTTTGTATAACCACGCCAACGACACACCAATGCCATGGCACAAATTTTATATTGGTGGCACCAACCACGATTCGATATATCATTAAGTCAAATTATTTAATCACATGTGATGATGAACCCAAACGATACTAAAAGCATAGCTAAGCATACTAATCGTGCCATCCCAAATGTGATCGTAACATAGCATCACTACTAAGTTTCCCAACCTATGGTGACAATGGCATCATGGCATTCAAATTTAACAAGGAGGGAATTACTCAATTGAGGTGATAACTACCAATTACAAGGTTTGTATAAAAGTAGCGATGCAATGTAATTTAAAACAAAATATTTAAATAATAGATTGCAAACTGGGATCAACATGATCAAAGGACACGACTTGCCTTGGCCTTGCTCAGTTGACGGGTCTTGATCTTCAAATCCAACGGCGGCTCCCTCGAACGCCTGATCTAACGAGAGAAAACGCAAATTGAAACACAAAATAAAATCAAATAAAATTCAAATGAACTCCAAAAATTCTCAAACTTGAACCAAAAGATAGAGCTCAGTTTTATATGAATTTAGGAAAAAGAATCGGGTCAATCGGAGCTAGGACGAGGGAGAACGGGCTCTGAGAAGTTTTAAATCAGAGAAAACAAGTCATATTCGGGAATCAACGTGGTCGGAAAGGGGAATACGACCACGACAAACGCGATCGGAGGGTTACGACCACGGCAAACGCGATCGGAGGGTTACGACCACGTAGTCGATTTACGACCACAGCCGAACCGACGACTACTCGGTTAGACTTACGACTACTCGGATGGAGTCTACGATTACTCGAATGGATCTTACGACCACACGGCCGGCTACGACTGCACAGCGGCTATGACTACTCAGGCAGACCTACGACCATGAAGTCGTTTACGACCACATGATCGAACTTATCGGTGGCTTTACGACTTACGACTAAGGCTCTACAACGTAGTCGTAGAAGCTTACGACCACACGGATCTACCACACACGGATCTACGACCACGGATGGCGGCGGGACTCACCGGCGACGGCGGAACGACGGTGAGGACGACACGATCTCGGGCTCCGGCACGACCACGGCAGCAGCTACGCGTATGACCACGGCTTTGGCGAGGCGCACGACCACAGCGGCTCAACTCGGAGGCGAGGCTTGACTTGGGACGAGGGAGACACCAGGGGTTCGGCCCTTTTATACCCGGTCATAGAGGTGTCCTGGTCGGCCACGAGTACGAGTCCGGGTGGGATACGACCTGAGAGTCCCACTCGCATACGAGTACGACTTGCTAAAAGCGGGCGGCTGCGATGCGGGGCGGGGTTCTGGATGGCTGACACGCGGCGGGGGCGGAAGCGGTTGCGGCTCGACCGACTGGTTTTTCTTTTTCTTTTTCTTTTTCCAGAAATTCAATTAAATCATTTTGAGCTCTAGAAAATAGCAAATAAATCCAGAAAAATCACATAAAATGCCAGAAAAACTCTTGAGGCTCAGGGAACTCAAATAAAATACTTTTGGCACAATTTAATGTTTAACTTAATCATATTAAATCCTTTTAATTCATAAAAATTCCATTTAAGCTTTAGTTAATTCCAGAAAAATTCAAATGGTGAATTTTATTTCGAAAGCTTCAAAAAGGCTCTGAAATTCAGGATGTTACAAACCTTCCCCCCTTAAACGGAATCTCGACCCCGAGATTCTGGCTCTCTAAGGAATAGGTTTGGAAACTCCGCTCTAAGATCCTTCTCGCTCTCCCAGGTTGCTTCCTCCTCGGAATGGTTGCTCCATTGAACCTTGCAAAAGCGAACTGTCCTTCTTCTGGTTACACGCTCTGCCACTTCCAAAATTTTTATAGGATGTTCTTTATAAGACAGATCCTCCTGAAGATCCACCGCCTCTACGGGCACTGCTTCCTCTGGCACTCTCAAGCACTTCTTTAGTTGAGATACATGGAAAACATCATGGATCCCGCTCAAGGTGTTTGATAATTCCAGCTGGTATGCAACCTCTCCTTTGCGCTTTAAAATTTTAAATGGCCCCACATACCTTGGCGCTAGCTTTCCCTTCATTTGAAATCTCTTAACACCTTTGAAGGGTGTGATCCTGAGATACACATAGTCATTTGGCTCAAAACTTAAATCTCTTCGACGAGTATCAGCATAACTCTTCTGTCTGGCTTGGGCTGCCTTTAGCCTTTCTTGAATCAAACGCACTTTCTCTTCTGCTTCCTGAAGACATTCTGGCCCGAAGATTTGACTCTCCCCCGTCTCTTTCCAATTGAGAGGGGTTCTACATTTTCTGCCATACAGGGCTTCAAACGGTGACATTTGTAGACTAGTCTGGTAACTGTTATTGTAGGAGAACTCCGCAAAAGGTAAACAACTATCCCATTTAGCTCCGTGATCCAATACACAAGCTCTTAACTTATCCTCCAGGATTTGATTCACACGCTCCGTCTGACCATCAGTTTGCGGATGATATGCTGTACTGAAGTTCAAGTGAGTACCCATTGCCTCGTGAAAGCTATTCCAAAATCGTGAAGTAAACTGCGACCCACGATCCGATACTATCCTCTTGGGCACCCCATGAAGACTCACAATCCTGGACATGTATAACTCGGCCAATTTATCACCCGAATAAGTTGTTTTGACCGGAAGAAAGTGAGCGACCTTCGTTAGTCGATCCACAATTACCCATATTGAGTTGTAGCCCTCTTTAGTCTTGGGTAAGCTTGTAATAAAGTCCATTCCCACATCTTCCCACTTCCATTCAGGAATCTTCAAGGGTTGCAGCAAACCTGCTGGTCTTTGATGTTCAGCCTTCACTCTTTGGCACACATCGCAAAGTGCTACATACTCGGCTATCTCGCGCTTCATACCTGGCCACCAATATTTGTCTTTAATATCCTGGTACATCTTGGTACTGCCGGGATGGATTGAATATAAGGACTCATGCGCTTCCTTAAGTAATAACTTCTTCAGTTCCCTCTTGTTTGGTACGCACAAACGCGTCTTATACCACATGATTCCCTGATCGTCCTCCACAAAGCCGGGTACTTTGCCTTCCTTTAAACCTTCTTTGATTCTCTGGATATTTTCATCCCCTGGTTGCTCGTGACGAATCTGACTATCCAGGGTCGGCTGCAAGTCCAAGGTAGCTAACATCCCTTCCTCAACCAACTCCAAACTAAGCTTCTGAAATTCCTCGTGTAGAGCTGGTTGGTTTTCCTTGACCATCACTGTATTGCAATACACCTTTCTACTCAACGCGTCTGCCACTACATTGGCTTTTCCTGGATGATAATGGATTCCGATGTCATAATCCTTTATTAATTCCAGCCATCTTCTTTGTCTTAGATTGAGCTCCGATTGTGTGAAAATATATTTCAGGCTCTTATGATCCGTGTAGATCTCACTTCAGTTACCCATTAAATAGTGACGCCAGATTTTCAGGGCATGCACCACTGCTGCCAACTCCAAGTCATGCGTGGGGTAGTTCTCTTCGTGTGGTCTCAGCTGGCGTGATGCATAAGCCACCACTCTCTTGTCCTGCATCAACACACACCCCAAACCTTTGCGGGATGCATCACAGTAGATCTCAAAGTCCTTCTTGATGTCGGGTAGAATTAGTACTGGCGCTGTCGTTAGGCTCTCCTTTAATTTCTGAAAACTCCTCTCGCACTCCGGCGTCCATTCAAATTTCTTTTCCTTCTTCAACAGCTGAGTGAGCGGGCGCGCTACACTGGAGAATCTTTCAATGAAACGGCGGTAATAACCCGCCATTCCCAGGAAGCTTCTGACCTGAGTTACTGACGTTGGTGCCCTCCAAGTGAGTACATCGTTCACTTTCCCGGGGTCAACTGCTACTCCTTCTGCTGTCATCACATGGCCCAAAAACGCAACTTCCTTCATCCAAAATTCACATTTGCTAAACTTGGCATACAACTTATGCTCTCGCAACCTCTGCATTACCATCCTCAAATGCTCTTCATGTTCTTCCTCATTCTTGGAGTAGATCAGAATGTCATCGATAAACACGACAACGAACTTATCCAGGTAATCCATGAACACCTTGTTCATCAGGTACATGAAGTATGCTGGGGCATTGGTTAGGCCAAAAGACATTACGGAGAATTCGTATAAACCATAACGAGTTGAGAATGCTGTCTTAGGTATATCCTCCGGTCGAATCTTCATTTGATGATAACCTGACCTCAAATCAATCTTGGAAAACACTCCGGCTCCTTTTAGTTGATCGAACAAGTCATCAATTCTGGGCAAGGGATACTTGTTCTTGATGGTAACTTCATTGAGAGCTCGGTAATCCACGCACATGCGCTGGCTACCATCCTTCTTTTTGACAAACAATACTGGTGCTCCCCACGGAGAGGTACTAGGCCTGACATAGCCTTTATCCAACAACTCTTGTATTTGTTTCTTCAATTCTGCCAATTCATTGGTGGGCATTCGGTAGGGTCTCTTGGAAATAGGCGATGTACCCGGTACTAACTCAATTGCGAACTCTACTTCTCTGTCGGGTGGCATCCCAGGAAGATCATCGGGGAATACATCGGGATATTCTCGTACAATTGGTACTTCCTCTATCATGATCCCTTTGCTTTGGCATACCATCACTTTTTCTGGCTGCTTCATGTTGGCTTCAAATCTAACTTTACTTCCATCTGAACCGACCAAGGTGACGGCTCGACTTCCACATTCCAACACTGCTTGATGCTTTTTGAGCCAATCCATACCCAGAATCACATCCAAAGACTGGATATTTAGCACTACCAAATCAGCGGAGAACTCTATTCCTTGGATGGCTATTTTAACTCTAGGGCATCCTAGATTGGTACTCATCTCAGAGCCCGGGGATTGAACCAGCAAAATAGAACCAAGAGCAACAACTTCCAATTTATGCTTTAGAGCAAAACTCCGGGAAACAAACGAATGTGAAGCTCCAGAATCGAACAAAACTGTGGCAGGAACTGAGTTTACTTGAAACTTACCGATCACAACATCTGGTGCTGCTTGAGCCTCCTCCATGGTGACATGGTTCACCTGGCCGCGTAGCACGGTCTACGATCCTCTGTTGGGTTGACTTGATGTTTGCGGTGCTCCGCGTCCTGACCCTGCTGCGGGAGTCCGATCTGGTGTAGAGCCCAAGTTGAAACGAACTGGTGTCAAGGCTTGATTCTGCGGGCATTTGTTGGCATAATGTCCCGTTTCATGGCATTTGAAACAGGTAACTGCTGTCATGGGCTTGGTGATCCTCTGCTGTTGGCTTCCAACTGGAATTGGCCTTGGTCCTGATGAGAACTGGCGAGGAGCTGGTGCAGGTGTGTTGAATCCTGACTGCTGTGGAACACGAGCGGGCTGAAACATACTGAAGCGGGTCCTCTGAGCCTGGTGCATCTGTGATCCTTGCTGCATCATCCTCCGCTTGCGGGATTCCTCTAACTCACGACGACTCTCCTCAATGAGCATCGCTTTGTCCACCATGTTTTGAAAGCTGGCGTAGTCATTTCCCACCACTTGAACTTTCAGACCGGGGTTTAGTCCTTTCTTGAACCTCTTTTGACGGGCATCATCTGTAGCGACATCCTCCGGGGCATAACGGGCTAGCTGGGTGAATTTATTGAGATACTCACTCACTGACATGTTCTTCTGCTGTAACTCCCGGAATTCCTCCTTCTTCATCTCAATCACTCCGTCCAAAACATGGGTATGACGAAAAGCTGCGGAGAACTCCGCCCAAGTGATGCTATCTTGATCTTCATGAGCAGCACAGTAGTTTTCCCACCATTCAGCTGCAGCGCCTTCTAGCTGGTGGGCGGCATACAAAACCTTCTCGCGGTCCGTACACTGGGCAGGATTAAGCTTCTTTTCTGTTGAGCGCATCCAGTCATCGGCTTCCAAAGGCTCCGAAGATCGTGAATAAGTGGATGGCCTTGTCCTCATGAATTCTGCAAATTTAGACTGTTGACGAACTGGTTGGGCATTGCCATTTCTTGATTCTGCCGATTCATCATTGCGTTCATATTCTGCATCATGGTATTCATTAATTGGGTCTGGGCAGCCATGAACTGACTCAAGGTCGGATCTAAACCAGCCAGATTCGCATGCTGCTCTGGAGTTGCTTGGTTTCCATTACTGCCTTCTGGATCTTGGTTCATTTGACCGCGTCCTGCGGAGCTCTGGGTGTCAACCATTTCTGCTCTGTTCTGAAGGAAAAGACCATTTGTTGAGAACTGACCCTTCAAGGCTCAATAGGTAAGAGGGAAAAGCAAAGGTAAGTGGTAAACTCGTCTAAGGGGGTAACTAATGGCAATCCTAAAACTAAGCAAACACTTAGCCGAAAAGGCTAACAAAAGAAGCAATAAACTCCACAAAAAGACTTTTGACATGACTGCATCATAATGCTAGAAGCAAAACTGCAGCTCACATCACACCCAACGGCAAATAAGAAGCAAGACGATCTACACGATACTAAAACTATAACAAGGTTCAAAGCTAATGGCTCCTAATCTTCCCGGAAATCTCCAATCTTGTCTTGACATATTGGGTGCTTCCTTGATCCAAACTTCACAGCACAGCTTGAAGAATTCCATACCAACTTTCACTTTGATGGAGGGACACTCGAGACATCTATGGACGTTATAGGGATAAGAAGTCAAATTTAGTTTCGAAAACAATTTCTCACAGGAGACAAGGAGCAAGAATCTTAAGAATGAGGTAAAAATCAAGAATTACTAGACAATCATTTGGTTGATTTGATTTAGAAAACAAATTTTGAAAACTTGACTAATTCGGCCATTCTAACTAGGGCTCCGTCCTACAGTCGATATAGCTCTGATACCATCTCTGTCGAGACCCGAATATACAAATCCGGACTCTCCTGTGTATTCTGCACTAGTCCAGGATCACGCCAGTGCACACAGCGCAAACAAAGACAAATACCATCCACATCACGATATTCTAAAGGAAATCCAAATTATATTAATAACCATCAGAGTACGACCTTATGGCCAAGCTTACAATTATTAGCCTGAAGGGCTTTTAAGAAACTAGCAGCGGAAATCCAAAATTTAACGTAGTAGCCACTCGACATGCCCACAGGCAATCGACTGGGGAGCGAAGTCCTAATCCGTGAAGTCCTCATAGTAGCCTCCTTCGAGCAACTCCTGCTGATCTGGTCCTTCCTCCTCAACTGAGCAACAGGGGCATGAAGCCGTGAGTACATTGGTACTCAGCAAGTCGTTTGTAACAAATGAATGCAATATAGTGTGCAGGGCTTAACAATGGATGGCTGAAAGGTTAACTTTGCATAAAGCAACGATTTAAAGTAAATACAATAATTAGATTGAAAAGCAACTTTAACAAAAGACATTAAATAAATAATCTAAGGAATTGAATAAAACCACAAGTGAACTAACCATTCACTTCCCAGCTCAAACCAACCAGATTTCATAAAGACTCTACCCCTCGTGTGAAATCACCGAGCATTGTCCATGACCGAGGACACGGCTATTCGAATAGTTTTACACTCTGCAGAGGTTGCACAACTGTACCCACACGATGTGATAATCCTCACGTTAAAGATAATCACAACAAGGCTTTTACAATGATCCATCTCAACCCGATCCCACTCGCTAAGGTTTCGCCGTCGAGTAGGGTAAATCCCCCTAGTCGATAATTGCCCCCTCTTGCGCCACAACAACATCAGTAGTCTAACCAAAGTTGAGACTTCACAAATTATTATGCCAGGTCTATCCCATACTAGACATGTGGTTTGCACGGTAAAGCTCAGATCAATGGCGTGCAAAGTTAAGTCCTTAAGTAATACCCAGGCGAAACATCCACATCCCAATGTGCAACCTGCACCCCCTTTACTGCACGATCATTCGCCCGAGTGAAAACCAATTTTGTATAACCACGCCAACGACACACCAATGCCATGGCACAAATTTTATATTGGTGGCACCAACCACGATTTGATATATCATTAAGTCAAATTATTTAATCACATGTGATGATGAACCCAAACGATACTAAAAGCATAGCTAAGCATACTAATCGTGCCATCCCAAATGTGATCGTAACATAGCATCACTACTAAGTTTCCCAACCTATGGTGACAATGGCATCATGGCATTCAAATTTAACAAGGAGGGAATTACTCAATTGAGGTGATAACTACCAATTACAAGGTTTGTATAAAAGTAGCGATGCAATGTAATTTAAAACAAAATATTTAAATAATAGATTGCAAACTGGGATCAACATGATCAAAGGACACGACTTGCCTTGGCCTTGCTCAGTTGACGGGTCTTGATCTTCAAATCCAACGGCGGCTCCCTCGAACGCGTGATCTAACGAGAGAAAACGCAAATCGAAACACAAAATAAAATCAAATAAAATTCAAATGAACTCCAAAAATTCTCAAACTTGAACCAAAAGATAGAGCTCAGTTTTATATGAATTTAGGAAAAAGAATCGGGTCAATCGGAGCTAGGACGAGGGAGAACGGGCTCTGGGAAGTTTTAAATCAGAGAAAACAAGTCATATTCGGGAATCAACGTGGTCGGAAAGGGGAATACGACCACGACAAACGCGATCGGAGGGTTACGACCACAGCAAACGCGATCGGAGGGTTACGACCACGTAGTCGATTTACGACCACAGCCGAACCGACGACTACTCGGTTAGACTTACGACTACTCGGATGGAGTCTACGATTACTCGAATGGATCTTACGACCACACGGCCGACTACGACTGCACAGCGGCTATGACTACTCAGGCAGACCTACGACCATGAAGTCGTTTACGACCACATGATCGAACTTATCGGTGGCTTTACGACTTACGACTAAGGCTCTACAACGTAGTCGTAGAACCTTACGACCACACGGATCTACCACACACGGATCTACGACCACGGAAGGGCATCGAGGTGAAGCAAGGATGTCCTGCTAAGGTGTTGTGGTATTTTCCTGTAATTCCTCATTTGAAGTATTTATTTGCAAACCAAAAGGATGCAATATTGTTGCGTTGGCACTTAGAGCAATGTAAGAAAGATGGAATGATAAGACACACTGCTGATTCTGCCCAGTGGAGGAACATCAATAGGATGTTTGTAGACTTCGGTGCAGAACTGAGGAATATAAGATTTGGGTTGAGTACAGATGGAATGAACCCTTTTGATAACATGAGAAGCCAATATAGCACCTGGCCCATGACTCTGTGCATGTATAATCTTCCTCCTTGACTTTGTATGAAGTAGAAGTATATTTTGATGTCACTACTTATCCAAGGGCTGAAGCTACCTAGAAACAATATTGATGTGAACCTAGCACCATTGGTGGAAGATCTTGCGATACTTTGGAACGACGGGGTACATGTATGGGATGCAGACAAACGAGAGAACTTCACTCTGTGCGCCATGGTGTTCTACACCATTAATGATTTTCCTACCCTTGGTAACCTGTCAGGGTTAAGTACAAAAGGAGCCAAAGCCTGTCCGCACTACTTAGATTATACCGAGAGTGTGTGGTTGAACAACTCGCGCAAAACTGTGAACATGCATCACCGTAGGTTCCTTTCAAAGTATCACTCATACCGCAAGATGAAGAAATAACTTGATGTAAAAAAGAGGATCACTCAGTACCAAGGACTTTTAGCGGGAAAAGGTCTATGATATGGCCAAGAATATCGATGTTGTACTTGGAAAGGGACGTAAATTGAGGACCTGTCGGAAGAATATGTGGAAAAAGAGGTCAATATTTTGAGACTTGCCTTATTGGGAGAACTTAGAAGTTCGCAATTGCATCGATGTCGTGCACGTAGAGAAGAATGTATGTGACAGTTTGATTAGCTTCTTACTGAACATTCGTGACAAAACAAAGGATGGTGTCAACGCAAGGCGTGACTTGGTCGCTATGAACATCAGTACCGAGTTAGTACCGATAGAGACTGATAAAGGCTGGACGTACCTTCCCTCAGCTTGCTACACTCTGTCTAAGTCCAAGAGAACTCAACTATGCCAGTGCTTGCATGGTGTGAAAGTTCCATCCGGTCACTCCACCAGCATGAAGAAATTTGTTTCTATGAAACATTTGAAATTAATTGGCATGAAGTTTCATGACTGTCATGTGCTAATGACACAAATGATACCCATTGCAATTAGAAGTATTTTGCCAAATAAGGTTCGAGTGACAATCATATGACTATGTTATTTCTTTAACGCAATTGCTCAGAAGGTCATCGATCCCAATAGACTAGATGCTCTGCAGATCGAGGTGGTGACAACTCTATGTCATCTAGAGATGTATTTCCCTCCGTCAGTTTTTGATATCATGGTCTATCTCATTGTCCACCTTGTGAAAGAGATAAAGATATGCGGCCCCGTGTTTCTACATTATATGTTCCCGTTCGAGAGGTATATGAGACTTCTCAAGTCCTATGTACGCAATTGATCTCGACCTGAGGGTAGCATCATTGAAGGTTATACAACTGAAGTGGTCATTGAATTCTACATCGGTTATAGAGAAGATTTGAGAGCTTGACTATGTAATTTTCAATATTCCACTATTTCGGTGTCGTTGGGTACAACTCCCACAGGGTGTAAAGGTTGACTAGTACGGCATCACTACCGTGGACCTGGAATGTATAAGATATGAAGACAAACCATTCATACTCGCGAGGCAAGTTGTTCAAGTATTTTATGTAACCGACCCAGCAAACAAGAAGCGACATGTAGTTCTTCATGGAAAAACAAGGATTGTCGGAGTTGAGAATGTCATGGATGAGGAAGAGTACAATCAATTTGATGAGTTATCTCCATTCAAATATGGCATCAGGCTCGAGGAAGAATAAGGCGATGAAGCAAGCTATATGCGTGTCGATCATCGTGAAGGGCTTTATTTAAAAGAAAGTAGCCAAGTGTAATCAATGATCCCACACAGCAAGCACCTATTTGGAAATTGCTGCAATGTTATCATAATTAGTTAACACGGCATGTAATTAGGGAACTATATTCCATTATAATTGTAATCGATTCAGTAACTAAGAGATAGTTATATTTATGATTATGCTTGAATTTTTCATATTGCATGGCTAGAATGCATTTCTTATGGCTAGATGAAGACTAGGGAACTATCAAAGGCGGTTTATTAGAACAAACCGTCTATGATAATACTATCACAGATGGTTCTTTTGTAGAACCGTCTATGATATGTTGAATATCACAGACGGTTCTATAAAAGAATTGTCTGTGATAGTATTATCACAGACGGTTCCATAATAGAACCATCTGTGATAGTTTTCCTACAAATATACCCCAAGGATAGGTTCTGCTCTCAGAGTCCTCACTGACACACTCCGTTCCCGCTGCCCCTACTAGGTTTTATTAGATCTGACTGCTCACTCCCGAAGCTGCCTCTCCCTCCTGACATTGGCCGCCTCTCCCTCCTGACACCGGCCGCATCTCCCTCCCACACCACCTCCGGCCGCCTCGCCTTCCCAACGCCGGCCGCCTCTCCCTCTCGATGCTACCTCTCCCTCCTGATGTTGGCCGCCTCTCCTTCCCGACGCTACCTCTCCCTCACGATGCCGCTTCTCCCTCCCAACGCCGGCCGCCTCCCCCTCCCAACGCCGGCCACCTCTCCTCCCCACAGTACGAAACCTAGTGGGTTTGGATATTAGCCCAATTATGATACTGGTCTAATACTTCATGATATATAGTACTTCATGATATATGTTTCACTTGTTAGCTACAAGATCTAACCTCAATAGTTGGCTCATTTGTTTTGTGATCTTTAGTACTTCATGATGTATGCTTCACTTGTTAGCTACAAGATCTAATACTAAAATTGGATATTCAAGCTTGAGCTCTAAATTGTTACTATTACTATCATTTGTCAATCTTGTGGTCTATCTCAATAATTGGCTAATTTCTTTTGTGATCTTCTGTAGTTGGCTAATTTGTTTTATGACAATTAGTACTTCATGATATATGCTTCACTTGTTAGCTACAAGATCTGTTTGGAATGGCATGTTACTATTCCAAAGCGACCTTGTAGCAATAATATATGCCACATAGACCTTTATAGGGCATGAAGCAAGTTACACACTCAAGTGTGTTAGGTTCAATGAAATTGAGACACTGGTGTGTGTAATTTCATTCATAGAACTTTGTTTATCACTTGTTAGCTATAAGATCTATTTGGAATGACATATTACTATTGAAAAGGGACCTTGTAGCAATAATATATGCCACATAGACTTTCAAAGGGCAAGAATCAAGTTACACACTCTAGTGTGGCAAGTTCAATGAACTTGAGACACTGGTGTGTAATTTGATTCATAGGACTTTGTTTTATGATCTTTAGTACTTCATGATATATGCTTCACTTGTTAACTACAAGATCTATTTGGAATGGCATATTACTATTCCAAAGGGACCTTGAGACACTGGTGTGTAATTCGACTCATAGAACTTAATTTGTTTATGCTCATAGCTCATTGCAGTTAGTTTTTTCTTATAAGAGAGATGATGTCCACACAGTTATCATCGTTGTCATTTGGGTCTCATGATATGAAGATCGAGATAACTAAGCGTAGCTGAGGAGTATCGAAAAGGCCAGAGGGCCAAATGACCATCGAGGTGGTCTCTCCGGATGGGGTCCCTTTGCAGCTAAAGAAATCAGCAGCAGCATTTTGGACTACCTGTAGGATAATTGGAAGGCAACGGGTCCCCATCACCATAGCAAGCTAGAAAGATGTGGCAAAGGATCAGAAAAATCAGTTGTGGGCGGAAATAACAAATTTGTTCGAGATCCCAGTAGAAGTACAGGGACTCCTGCAACAGCAGGCGCTCCTCACAATGGCAAAAGCATGGAAGAACTTCAAGAGCACTCTTGTCACGTAGTATGTGGCAAAGGATCTCACACCCTTCACGAGGTATCCTTTCATGTTGCTGGAAACATGGGAGGCCTTTGTGTAGATGAAGACAATGACAAAATTTGAACAACAAAGTGTGGTGCACAAGGCTCTCTAGTCACAAAACACTCACCCTCATAGACTTGACACCACTGGGTACGCGGGTAAAATCCCGCGGTGGAGGATGCAGGAAGACAAGATCGCAATCTGATCGGAAGCCTCCTCGCCATTTGTTGGGATGGCAAATGAGCGCGCCCAAAACTGGTTAAGAGCGAGGTCATGAACCACATCTTCGGGTGTCTCCTCTTTCAAAAACTCCAAAAACAAGGAAGTGTCTCAATGTCTGGTAAGATATGTGAAACTACATAGTTGTTAATACCTCTTTAACTTCATGGGTTCAAAAATAACATGATCGCCTCTTGCAGCAATCATTGACTACCGAATCTTCCTAAGGCTCCTTTGAAGAATATAGGGAGAGATATATAGAATCATAGGGCCAGGGAAACAAGGAGCACCCAGGGCGCACGTGAGGCCTAGGAGTTTATGTATCTTGGAGGCACGGATTCCCAAATGACTCCGAGACATATAGGAGTAGGAAGAGATTCAAGGTCTATCACAATGAACAAATAAAACAGGAGCTTCATGCACAACTTGAGGAATAGCTATCCGCCTCACTTCAAGAGAGGACTACCTCACTTTGAGGATAGATAGATTTATTGAGGGAATAACTGAGACAAGTCCACAACCAATCGCAACTCACCCCTGTTAATGCAGTACCCAGTCCCCCTCAATGTCGGAGTAGCTACGTGTCCACGCCAATTATTGAACATAGTGACACCCACTTACCTATCAACAACATCCAGGTAATGTACCTCTTTAGAATGCTACATAGATAGATCTACCTAGTGGACGACTTTGCTCATCGTGTGTCATTATGTAGGAGCCCACGCCTTGCATCCTCAGAGTCAGGCTTCTTGGCTCCATTCCCATTGGCGCTAGGTGGAGGATGGCATATCCATGGCTATCAGGGACGCTGGTGCACGATGCTCAACTAGAGACCGGTTTCATGAAGGTTCAGGTCGACATGATTAATGATATTTTTAGGACCGTCCCTCTTGAGAAGTCCCCAAATGAAGAGATTATGGCATTAGGGAATGTCATCCACACATTCATCCAGTGAACCAAGAGGGACATCTCTCTCGACTCGTCCGTGCCACGATCTCCACATCCAGTGGCCCAAGAGGGACATCGCCCTGGACCTGTCACATCGGCTCCCGTGGCTCCACCTCAAGCTCCATTTCTGAAGCCTATTGCATCGTCTCCCATGGAGATGACGCTAAAAATGTATCATAACCGAGGCGCTAATACCCAATCAAAGAAGATTAAGGCACCTCCTAGGCAATGGATGTTCATTCTCATAGTGTCGTTGGTCCCCGAGTCACAATTACCCAGATTTGGACTGGTTTGCAATACATTGCATACCTAGTACATGTAGGGGTCCAACATGAAGCCAAACCGGCACAGTGGATTCACTGTGAGATACACGGAGGCGAATTTCCTCCATGACTTGGGCTACTTTGTTGTGACATTCGAAGATTTATTCTTACTATTCAACCTCGATGAACTCGATGCTCACTTCTATGATGCTAGACACTGTAAGTGTACTATACAATGAAATTCTACATTCACGTCATACCGATAAATTTCATTACTCTTGGCTTATGTATAGATACATGATTTAACAAGTCTGGCGACGGTGACAACTGGTGGGTTTCCTTGACCCACACTTGGTCTCTGAGAAATCCATCAACGATAATGCATCCTTCGTCCAATATTACATGACAAGCGGATTGATTGCTTACAGTGACAAGGAGTACATCATGGTACCCTTCAACCAGGGGTAAGTGCTTCACTAGTTGCCACATATGTTTCAGTTGTACTTTATATGCACCATGAACTTAAGATTAATCACTATAGCGACACACATGGCTAGGTCTCCCTAGATTCTGATTGTGATTGTACCAAAGTGGAACAAGGTAATATACCTTGATTCCCTACTTTGGAGCAACCACGACTTCACTCGTGTGCAACAAGCAATTGATAGGTAAACTCATTTCCTGTATACATAACTCTATTGTAATCTTTCCTTCATTTGCAATGGCCGAGGCTAACTTTTTTGGAATCACGTTGATTGTTTAGCGCTTATGTTGCCTAGGGAGGGAGATACAAAGAATCCAACATTGCGACATAGGACGCGATTTTCGGTACCCACTACAACACAACAATTCTATATCACACTTCATTATAATGCCTCTAGAATTGACGATACCTATGTATGTAATTCTATTTTTGAAGTGCCACCACAAGATACAAGGCAACATATGTGGATTCTATGTTTGCCACCATATGAAGGAAATCATGGACACTAAGATGAATGATCTAGAGGTTTGTCAATCTTCCCATAATTATTATTTTCTAATTTTATATATGTATATATACACACACATGCTAATTAATGACTTAACATTACTCCTAGAGACAATATGTGGGCTTCAATGAAAGTGCAATTGATCTTGACAATCTCATTAAATTCGAGGAAACCTCTCCCAATTCTTGCTAGCAGAGGTCATTAACAAGACAAGAGAGTTCCACCCCGGCAATGGTGATTAAATGTTGAAACATTGGATTCAATTGTAATCACTCAATTGTGCTTCATCAAACAATTCACTCAATTTAATTCATTTGTGAGATCTGTGTAACGATTGTCGTGCTATATATGTGATCTGCATTTGTTGTTTCATTCATCTATGAGATTTCTGTAATGATTGTCCTGTGCTATATATACATGATCTTTCTTGTTTTTAGATGGCATGGCTAGCATATCCTGAGGCTAGCCGAAAAAGAGCAATCGACATCGCTGTTGAAATAGCTAGCACTGATGGTTTGGTGTTCCAAACCACCTGTGATATATATCACGAACTATTTGAAACACCGAACTGTCTGTGATATGCATAATATCACAGACGGCTTGGAACACTGAACCATCTGTGATATGCACCATATCATAGATGGTTAATAAAAAAACAATCTGTGATAGTCAAATATCATAGATGGTTTTTCAGAAAAACCGTATGTGTTGTAAGTTATCACAAGCGATGTGAAGGTGTCTGTGATAACCAACTATTATCACTAAGACATAAACACAGACGACTCAGAAACCATCTGTGATAACATTGTTTGTAGTAGTGTTTCAGTACAAGAAATTTAGAAAAGGGGCATCACTATGGAAAAAATTGAAGAATCTCTCACTAACAAAATCATTAGGAATTAAAGTAGCATTTCTAGAAACAACATTGACAATTCATTGATGCTTGTATCAACCAGTAGCTACACTAAGTGTGTTATGTTAGAAATAGAAAAATAAAAGTCTACTGTTGTAGGGGTGGCCCCCACCTAAGCCAAGCCAGCCTATTACAAGGTTATAAAACCCAAAATAGGACATGTGTAATGACTTAAATGCCCTTGAGTGGGATACTTGGGTGTAAGGACATTGTTGTAAAATACTCCCCATGAGAATATATATATAGAGCCCTTTGGGCCATGGGGAACACCCCAAGCATTGCTCACCTAACATCTCCACTACCATACTACCATCTCTCTGTTTGGTCTATTACCACGACAGTTGGCGCCGTCCGTGGGGGAGACAAGAGCAAGCTCCAAGATTTAAAGAAGGATGGCACCAAAGAAGGCTTCATCATCGGCGGCAGCGAAGAAGAAGAGGAGTATGAAAGAAGTGCTCGGCAACACGTCGACTACGGGTGCAGGCGACAGCGCCACGCTTACGGGTGCAGGCAGTGGCGCCAGTGCTGCGGCTGCCGACCTCGACGCCCGTGGCGCGACAGTCACCCCAGCCGCTGGCCGGTGGTTGGTGCGTGTACCAACCGGACAGTCGGGAGCGCTGACACTGATGCCCGCGCCACCGCGGCCGCTGCCACTGTGCCCGGCGCGGGAGCGGCAGGTGGCCTCAGTAGCAACGCCGGTCCCATCACCGACTCCGGAGACCACCGCATCGACAAGCCGAACAGTTCTTGAGCGCAAGCCGTGGTTGCCGCCAGCCCGACGGTGCAACCCGCTACTCCAGCTGCCGCAACCACTTTGACAGTGGAAAATGCTCTAATAACGGCCATCGGTACACTGCAACAGGAGTTGGCGGACCTCCACAGAGCCGTGTAGGATATACAAGAGGTTCGGATCCTACAAGTCCCGCCAGCGGCCGCGCCGATGCCCACGCTGGAGCGGGCGGATAGCCGCGATGCCCCTACCTCCAGTTGTGTCCCACTGCGGCGCGTGGATCCGGAGTCCCCCTTCTCCGCGGGCCTGCAGCAGTCGGCATAACTGGAGGACATCAAGTTCCCCAACACCATCTAATCATATAAGGGCGACACGAACGCTTGGGAGTTCGTGCGCGTGTACAAGACCGCCATTGAAGCTGCGGGTGGAGATGACACCACCAAAGCGAAGGGGCTCCGCTCGCGCTGCAGGGAGTGGCGCTTTCTTGGTTTTTCACCATAGAGCCAAACTCCATCTACGCGTGGGAGCAGATCCACGACCGCCTCTACAACAACTTCCAGGGGAACTACGTCGAGCGCGTAGACATGGATCAGCTCTTTGCCGTCAAGCAAAACCCTCAAAAAAGCTCCAAGAGTACTTCAAGCGCTTCGCTAATGTCCGCTGCCAGGACAAGGACGTCAATGAGACAACTATTATAAATGCAGCGATACAAGGCCTCCACCCGGGACTGCTGGCCAAGTACAATGCACGTAAGCCGATCAAGACGGTCACAAAGCTCTTCGATAAGATGGAAGAGTATGCGAGGGTGGAGGAGGACGCGCGACGACGCAAAGGCGACGACTCCGACACTAATCAAGCGAAGGCCTCGACAAAGAACGAAGACTCACTATAGAGCTCGAAGGGCAAGCGCAAGCGAGAGTCTTCGAAGGACGCCCTGAGTGCAAGGACGCCAAGCCTAAGGACTCGTCGGGTGACAAGTCCAAGCGTAGCCAACGTAGTTCCCAGAGGGCCCGCTACGTCTTCGACATCGAGGATAGTGCCCACACCGGCCACGGGTGAGGTTGCCGAGGACGGGGGCGAGGGCGCGGCCAGGGTCGTGACGATAGACCCCGTACGAAACAAGAAGACCAGCTCTACAGCCTGTGGTGCAAGGTGCATGGCTGGGGTGGCCACAACACACGAGCATGCACCGCCATTAGGACGCTCCATCAGAGCGTCGCAAGGGATAGAACCCTAGAAGCGGGGCTGCCCGTCGTGGCCCACATGCAGTAGCCCCAAGAGGGCCCCATGCGGATCCAAGCCCATGGGCAGCAGCCCCAGGAGGGCCCCTTACGGATTAAAGCTCACGTGCAGCAACCCTTGGAAGGCCCCTTACGAATTCAGGCCCCGGAGGGAGCCCAGTGCCGGGTTATAAACGTCATCTCCGGGGGCTCTTCACTGGAGCTCTCCTCGGCGCAACAACAGAAGGCGTACGTGCGGAGGCTACACCATGTGGCAGCGTACCCAGCACAGGCACCGCCGGAGTGGGCGCAGCACGAAATTACCTTGACGCCCGCTAACGCTGAGGGCGTGGAGTTCCCTCACTAGGATCCCCTGGTCATCCAGGTCACCATCACAGGATGCGATGTCAAATGCATCCTGGTCGATGGAGGCAGCTCTGCGAACATCATGTTCGCGGTGACCTTCAACCAGATGGGGATCCCCGAAGTTGCTTGGGTCCCTCAGGAATCCCACTTCAGGGCTTTGGGGTCAGCTGTTGAAGGCGCTGGGCCAGATACGCCTGCAAGTCTCCTTTGGCCAGGGCGACAACGCAAGGAGCGAGGACGTCACCTTCGGAGCAGTCCCAAACCATGGCTTCATATGCATAAAGCTCCCGGGCCCGCAAGGTATCATCACCACCCTCGGTGACCAGGACCTCGCCCAGCGCATAGAGCTTGGTGCTTGGGGCCCGCACCATAAGGCCCACCAAGAATCCTAAGGTGGACAAGACCGCATGAAGGCTTTCGACGACCTCAAGAAGCAAGAAGCACCGCGCAGGCCTTCCCACGTTGGTCGTTCTAGCACCAGAGGCTCGCCCCAGCACCAGAGGCTCCCCGCTTGCTCTACCTCGCCGCCACAGCAAGAGCAGCTAGCGCCGTCTTTGTCCTCGAGCGATCAGTAGTTAATATCCTTTCTTTTATAATTGCTCGCCCGCGCAAACGGGACATTAATAAAGTCCATTCATTTGCGAAACTTGTCTCATTTTGTGTTAAGACGCGCAGAGGCACACCTCCGCGCGCACTCTACGGAGTCTAAATAAGATGTGCGGAGGCATGCCTGCGTGCACATTCTACGGAGTCTAAATAAGACACGCGGAGGCACGCCTCCGCGCACACTCTACGGAGTATAAATAACACGCACGGCGGCACGCCTCCGCGCACGCTCTACAGAGTCTAAATAAGATGCACGGAGGCATGCCTCCGTGCGCACTCTACGGAGTATAAATAACACACGCGGAGGCATGCCTCTGCGTGCACTTTACGGAGTCTAGATAGGACACGCAGAGGCACGCCTCCGCGCACACTCTACGGAGTATAAATAACACGCG
The DNA here is from genome assembly GCA_017311315.1 of Dendrocalamus latiflorus. NCBI lineage: Eukaryota > Viridiplantae > Streptophyta > Magnoliopsida > Poales > Poaceae > Dendrocalamus > Dendrocalamus latiflorus. The sequence goes on along the minus strand of CM029671.1, from coordinate 6,668,649 downwards.
TGGAGGCACGCCTCCGTGCACCCTCTACGAAGTCTAAATAAGGCGCAGAGGCACGCCTCCGCGCACACTCTACGGAGTATAAATAAGACACGCGGTCTCCGCGCTCACTCTTCGTGAGTGTAAAATAAGATACGTGGGGGGACGCCTCCGCATGCACTCTACGGAGTATAAATAAGACACGCGATCTCCGCTCGCACTCTTTGTGAGTATAAAATAAGACGCACGGTCTCCGTGCATACTCTACGGAGTATAAATAAGACATGCGGTCTCTGCGCACACTCTTCTTGAGTATACAATAAGACACACGGTCTCCGCACGCACTCTTCGTGAGAATAAAATAAGGCACATGTCTCCGCGCGCACTCTTCGGGAGTATAAAATAAGACACGCGGTCTCCGCGTGCACTCTTCATGAGTATAAAATAAGATATGCGGTCTCCACGTGCACTCTTCATGAGTATAAAATAAGACACGCGGTCTCTGCGCGCACTCTTCATGAGTATAAAATAAGACACGTGGTCTCTGTGCGCACTCCACGGAGTATAAATAAGATGCACAGAGGCAAGCCTCCGCGTGCACTCTATGGAGTATAAGAACTCTCACGGCGCCTCCTGGATAACGCGCCTTCACGCATGTCGCACCAGAGAGTGCATCGCTTTAGTGGTGTGCCAGCCGCATGCATGCGTAATGAAACACAAAGTAGCGCTCGCACCCTTCACCTTTGCTCCCTGCACGCAAAAGACAACGCCATGTAGCAGCTCTGCTCTCAGGTTTGCCCTCACAAAATGCGCCTGCATGGTTGGGGTCTCACGGACTTCACCTCCAAGATCAACACGCGAGCGGCTGCTGCTGCCTTAGCGCTCTCATGTTAATAAGTGCAGGACATGAGGGGGCATTAGCACCTACTAGCTGCCTTGCGTTGTCAGCGCACCATAAGGAACGATAGCAACATCAAGCGTGTTGACCACAGCAATTAGCAGGCAAGAGAGGTGCACTCTTCACAAGCATTTGGTGCTGCTAGGTGTTGTCTGCATCTATATGTTTGCTTTCATTTGCACGATGGCCTCATGCCTCGGCGTACTCTACAGAGTACAAATAGTTGACTAGCCGCCACTTCGAAGGGTACGGAACAGGGCGCTCGAGAGACTACTTCAGTTAGCCGCTAGCTCCACTGCCGCCACTTTGAAGGGTAGGGGACGGAGCGCTCGAGCGCCTACTTCACCTAGCCGCCGGCTTCGCTGCCGCCACTTCGAAGGGTAGGGGACGGAGTGCTCGAGTGTTTACTTCGACTAGGCGCTAGCTCCGCTGCCACCACTTTGAAGGGTAGGGGGTGGAGCGCTTGGGCGTCTACGGAGCACAAGTCCTACGAGTTGATCGGAGGTAGGCACGATCATGAAGAGCGATGGGGACACTTACTCCAACCAAAGCCGTCATTGCATTCATAAAAGGATGGTTACAAAAATTCGGCATTACATTTGCGAAGAGCTAACGTGTACAGGTACCTTCGAATGCCTAAGGTCGCTACTCGTCCGGCTCCACCTTAATGTACTCCCGTGCCGATGTCTCGCCTGCTGAAGCTCGGGCTGCCCAAAAGTTCAGCGAGTCCTCGGCCCACCCCCAATGCCGAAGACGCCGTCGAGTCACGAGGTTAGGGACTAGCAACCGGCCCCTATCAAGTAGCTGCCTGCAGCAAAAACAATAAAGTGATCAGAATGTAGGGGCAATTTCCACTTTATTCATAAAAAGGGGGAGCTGTAGGGCGCCAGCATACAAAAAAGCACATACATCACAACGCACACCTACATTATAGACCCCGTCATCACACCTGTGGGTACGCGCCATGCCCCGGGGCGGTGGCACCATCTTCGTTCCGCCATAGAACTTCGTCAAGCCACTGGCCAAAGTTCTCGTCGCCGTGCAGGGACCGTCATAGCGCTACGTTCGCCACAACCTCCCCGATGTAGCCCCAGATACGGTCATGGAAGGCCCGGACGGTGTCGTAGATGGCGCGCACGGCGCCCGACATCACGCCGGCTCCGGCTGGCATCTCTAGCTGGGGGTCGGCCAACTCGTCAACGTGCCGGCAGCCTCGGTGCTGAAGCAGCGCGAAGGCTAAGTGCAAGGTCATGAAGGAGCAATGGTTACCGAAGGCCTTCGCGGTGCTGGGAGCGAGGCCGGAAGCTTCCCCGATTTGACGGAGCGTCCACGACAAGTCTTTGGGACTGAAGGCGCGAGGCGGCACATCAACGGAGAGGTCTTTGAGGGCGCCTTCGAGAGCCAGCATGGCATCCCACGCCGCCACCGAGGCATCACCCAAAGCCTGGTCCTTCTCCCAGAGAGACACGGTGAGGTGCCCCTTCTCTTCCTCCAGCGTGGCAATTTGCTGGAGCAAACCATCACGCTCCTCGGTGACCGCGCGTTGTGCCTCTGCCACGAGCGCCTGAGCATATAGATCACCTTCGCACCCTCTGTCTCTTGGAGTCGGATGCGATCATCCTTGATGGAGTGGGCCTCTTCGGCTGCGCGCAGGGCCTCCTCGGCAGCCCGCAGCCGGTCTTCTAGCGCCCTCCGCTCGTGGGCGCGTGCCGCCTGAAAGGCTCGAGCAAGGGTGAGCGTCTGTGCAGCACAGTCATTAGCAAAATTCCTAAATGACGACAGCATCATCGAAGTCAAGCACTCATCCTCATCTCCGCGGCCTCTAGCGCGCCCTCCAGGATCTTCGGCCCGCACGCCAGCAGCGCTTGGCGATCCAAGTTGGCGACCACACTTTCCGCAGCCCATTGCCATGCCCGTAGCATCTCCAGCTGAGGGACGAAGTCCATCAACATCGGTTGTGCGGACTCCGCAGTGACAATTCCTAGGGCACTGGCTACCGATGCCACCCCCGGAGCGTCTCCATCTCTCGAGGGTTGCCCACGGCCGAGGGACTGTTCCTCCGCTAATAGTAAAAGACAGTGGTCAGAGAGCTTTAGGGAAGCCTCACACGATCGTACGGGGGAGTCGAGCTTACCCTCGGCATCAACCGGCGAGATCCGTTGGGGTGTTCGCTTGGCCTCGGGGGGAACCGCGAGAACACCAGCGCCGCCTGGGGCGGTCGGCTCTCCGGCATCAACTGTCGGGGTCCGTTGGGGTGTTTCCTCGGCCTTGGGAGGAACCACGAGGACACCAGCGCCGCCTGGGGCAGCCGGCTCCTTGGGCTGGATGGCCTATATGTCGGAGTCGTCCCCTGACCCCGGTCGCCACAACGAACTCCCTCTCCGACTGAGAGGGGACCGTGTCCGCGACTGCTTCTCTTTCAGAGACCGGGGCGGGGACTCAGCCTCGGCGGCCGGTGTGGGCGAGGATGCTTCGCCCTCCTGGGAGTTCGCGCTGCACCCTTGGTCCTTGGTGCAGCCCAGGGACTCCTTGTTGGGAGCCGCCTCCTCCGCCCTGCCTCAAGGTTCTAATCGGCATACTTCATCGAATCTGAGGTGGCGGCCGTCGCACCCTCGGCTCCAGCAGAGTCGACGGGAGCGGTGGCCACCGAGCTGGATACAGCCGCGGCGAACCGGGCTCTCCGCCGGGAGGATGACCCCTTCCCCTTGTCATCACCGTCACGGTGGCGAGCCCGGCCAGAGGTCAGAGTGGCGCGCTCCGGCACAGGAATGCCCAGAGCTTCGCACACCCTATTTATCTGCCCTAGCTTCGTCGCCTCGATCGTGGCTTCGCGCAGGTCGTGCTCCTTGGCCGCGTACGGTCCGAGGAACACGACCACCACGTGCTCCATGTCCTCCAAGAGAAACCTCCAACGCAAAAGTTACGAGGGTTGGAGGGCCTCGGCAGCGAGGACACGGACGGCCGGATACCGTCGCATCGGAGACCTCCAGGCTGGATGCGCCACCGCTCGTCAAGCGGCGCCACACCATACAGACGAACTCCTCGGGGTGGTTGTGCATGTTGAATCGGAGGGTGATCCCTACAAGCCACCGCGCTCTCCGCCTGTCCTCATCGTCGATCGTCACACTTGGCGAGGTGTTGAACGATATTGGCTGGCCTGTGCACTTGAGGCCGTTGCCACTCGCCACACGGAGGTAGAACCACCGCCTCATCCAGTTGGATTCCCATTTTGTCCAAGTGGAATTGGCAGGGAAGATCTGTGAGCACTTGGACCGCAGAACGAAGTTGACGCTACTGAAGTTGGAGAACCCCCCTCCCTCCAACTTTTTCGACTCGCATCGTGCGTCATGGAGGAACGCGAACAGGGAGGAGTTAGGCCAACACGCCTCCGTCCGCAGCGCCCAGCTATAAATAGCCAAGCGTGCTATTGCGTTCGGGGTCACTTACTCTAGCTCCAGTCTGAAGGTCCGCAAGACATCGTCGACGATAAGGGCCGCTGGGACCCGAAGACCGGCTTCAAAATATGCGACGAAGACGATCGCCTCCAGGTGCAACTGCATCGGGCAGTCGCACCTCGCAGCGGTCCGTCAGCTTCCCTTCGTGTAATAGAGCTCAGATCGTCTCCTCCGTCGTGAGGGTCTGGCCCAGGACGCAGGAGCACGGACCCTCCACCTTCTTCTCTGCTACCCACCGCTTGTTCACCAGCGATGGCGCGCGCCCTACTAGCGCGTATTCCACCTCGATCGATGATGATCTTCTGGATGAGGCGCCGCCACTGGCCTAGTGAGCACGTTCTTTGCCGCGAGCCATTGTCCTCCGGGAGCTAAACGGCGAGGAGTACGGTGCCTGTGGCGAATAGCGGCAGCAAAGGAGGTGACAGCATAGCGCGCAAGAGAGCAAGGGAGCAGGAGGTATGTGAAGGAGAATGCCGGCGCCATGCCAAAGGGGTATATAAAGCCCCTTCACCTCACACACCGCCGGTAAGTGCAACCGGCGAAAGCCGAACCACTCGCCTACCCCACGATCGGGAAGGGCAACCGGCGGGAGCCCAACCATCCGCCTCCCCGTGGACGAGGAGCGTGACAAGTGGAGTCCGAAGACGTGCAGCCGCCCGGCCACTCGACAAGCACACGACACGCCAATCACGCGCCTCCACGCATCCCACATCCTCGGGGACGGATGCAAGACCGCAGTCACGCGGCCACTTGACAGGGTCCAACTCCCATCGCGCACTAGTGGCACGATGCGCCAATCGCATCCCGCCACATGTGAAGCCCCCTCAGGAAGGTGCGCACAACTGCGGTCGTGCAACCGCCTGGTGACGCACGACACACCAATCACGCGTCGTCACGCGTCCTACCCCATTGGAAAGGAGCGCTCGACCATTGTCGTGTGCCTGTTGACAGCGCAAGACATGCCGGTCCTGTCCCGTCGCACGCCAAACGCCGGCGTAATCCATGGTGCCATCAATGCGCCGTCCTTAAGCCGCGAGACACCGGGTGACCCTCCGATCTCGAGTCCACGCAAAGACTCCGAAGCCCGCTTCGATCGAGTCTGTACAACGACGCTGGAGTCCACCTTGACTTCGAGTCTGCATGACGACCCCGGAGCCCGCGTTGACACCGCGTCCGCGGGAGGAAGCGGTCCTTCAACTCGGCCTTGTCAGGATGAATCAGCTCCGCTGGAAGCATACACCTCATGACCGGAGGGCACCTTCGGCAAGCATCAACCAGCGGGGATCCAACCGTCCGCGCTCCCCTCAATCGGGAAGCGCGCCCAGTCATCGGTGATCGTGTTGTTGGCACCAATTTCGCTATGAAACAGTGCCATTACAGAATGTAGACGAATTGAAGCGGGCCCATTTTTGGGAACAACATCATCTCAGCCGTACCTAGCTACAGACCGCATGCAAGGGCGATGCTGCGATGCTAGCAGTGTATATATACCCGTCCCCCAGCTGGGAAGCGCAACAGGCGGAAGTCCAACCAGCGGAATTGAACCGATGGGAGGAGAAGCGTCGCGATGGCATGTGGGCACGACGCCTCACCTCCACGGCGCGTGCCAATCATGTCCTGCCACGCATCTGCCCCCTCAGGTATGAACGCACGACCGCAATCATAAGGCCGCCTAACATGGTCCAACTCCCATCGCGCACCAGGGGCCGACGCGATTTTCGAAGCCATTAATGCATTAGCGGTGGGCCACTAGCCAGTCACTTCGGCTACGACTTCGGCACCAACTTTGCCTATGCGGAAGGACTCCAACTCCGGCTTTGACTTACCATCGGGGATGCACATCCACGAAAGCTGAAGCCGCGAGGTTGCGTGTGCGCGTGCACCGCCCGATAACCCACAACGCGCCAATCACCAGCAAGATCCAGTTTTGTCTGGTATCATAGAAGGTCACAGGCCGCAGGGACAGAGGGGGCCAAATGACTCGGCAACATGGCTTCGCCCCGTGAAGCCCTTCACCATGAGAGGCTCCTGTTGTAGGGGTGGCCCCCACCTAAGCCCAGCCGGCCTGTTACAAGGTTGTAAAGCCCAAAATGGGACATGTGTAATGACTTAAATGCCCTTCAGAGGGATACTTGGGTGTAAGGACATAGTTGTAAAATACTCCCCATGAGAATATATATATATATATATATATATATATATATATATATATATATATATATATATATATATATATATATATATATATATATAGAGCCCTTCGGGCCATGGGGAACACCCCAAGCATTGCTCACCTAACATCTCCACTACCATACTACTATCTCTTTGTTTGGTCTATAACCACGACATCTACTTTTTTTGAATAATGCAGCCTATTCTGCAACTGCGTGTACTGCTTCCCTTGGATCAAAACCACAGGCAAAGTCACATTTGCTTAAAAAGTTTTCCCCTTCAATTATCAGGATAACGTATCCCTTTCTCCCACTCCACACACCCTTTTTTGAAACACAAACCTCGAATAGAAAATTCAAGCAGCAAGTTGGGTAATGTGATTACGCTATTGTACAATTCATGAAAGGGTTGTGTTACTGACAGAATGCATCTTCATATTTAAGATACATGCCATGAAAGGGGCAATTAGACATAAGTCCAATTAGCAAATAGCTATACGGAATGGCATCATATACCCAATCTTATATTTCATACCAAAATTTTGTATTACCTAATATAATCATGAACATTTGGTTGACTACACTGAAACGAGAAGGATTGTATTCATATACTCAATTTTGTGTCCTATTGCAATACTCATCACTCCATGGACCACAAAAATGGCAGGAAAAAACTGCATGCAACCAAGATACAGGGCGGATGTAACATCCCAAAATTCGGATGTTCAAAATATGGAATTTTTAAAACCATTTCTTGCATTTTACTGGCCATTCAAATTTCTTCTAAATATTTATTTGAAATTTTTTGAGTTTCACGCTATGCAAATTAATAACCCAAGAATAATCCCAAGTGCAAATGATGATCATGAAAATAATAAAAACAGAAAATGACATTACAGATCATGAATTGAAAATACCAAAATCTTGAATTCAAAGTCAAGTCAATAAAATAAAACCCACAAGAATATTAGACTCTATTTCTAAATGATTAAACCAAAAATTCCTCCTTTTAAATTCAATTAGCAAACAAAACCCAAGGTCGAATATTCAAAATTTATATACAAATTCAGAACAAAATAAAAATCAAAAATAGAGGAATGTTAGCTTTTGTATCTAGATATTTGAACCAGGATTTGAATTGAAAATCCAAAATTTGCTAAATCTTTCCATTTTTCTCTCTTCCTTTTCCCTCTTTCTCCTCTCTCTTATGTGGGCCCACAGCCCTTTTCTTTCCCTCTCTTCCTCCCTCTCTTTTTCCCCCACTGCTGCTAGGCTTGGGTCCCCCACCTCCTTTCTTTTCTCCTTCTCTCCAAGTTCTTTCCTCTCTCCTTTCCCTTGTAGAAAGCCATGCACCCGCGTTGTCTTCTCCTCCCCTCTCTCTTCTTCTTCTCCAGCCCCTGTTCCTCCGTCGCTTCCGCATCAGGAGCGGCGCCTCCGTCACTTCCTCTGTTCATCTGTCATGCCCATGTCACTGCACGCCTACTCCCATTGACATCATGTCCTCTCCGCCCATGCCCTGCTGCACCCTATGCCCGCACATCGCCCGCCCATGCCATGCCATTCCGCTCACTGTTTCCCCGTCAACCGCAACAGAGCCGCCACCGCACCTCCCTCTATGGAAATAAGTGGCCTTGACCTCTTCCCTCACTTCCTGCACAACTCCTTTGCTTCCCAGGCCTCTTCCTCCCCATCCCAGGCCGAGCGCACCCACGCCCATGAGCTCGCCGCTGTTGCCTACTCGCCGTTTTGGCACCCCCCCGGTGCGTCCCTCTCCAATTCAAGCCCATCATCCTATGTTCTTGAGCATCTAGTTCATCCCCTCAAAGTTAATTAGTTTTTCATGCACTGAGGCCGCCACACCACCGTCGTCTCCATTTCCGGTCGTCGGCACTCCTACCTCAGCCAATTTTCCTTCACCGCGCCCCGGCTCAATTGTTTTCTTCAGGAGCATCACTAAGGTGTCTGTTATCATCCCCAAGAACCGCCATGGTAGCTCCCCAACCCCAGTGAGCTGGCAACGGCGATCCCACCTGCACCGCTGTAGGCCACTGCCGCCAGCGTTCCTCGGTGCTTCTCGGTCTACATGGTCTATGTGGTGAGTATCCTACTGCCCTCCTACTACTCATGTATGCCTCAATTCCTCCTCTCCTTCACTCCAGCGCCACCGCCCCGTTCCTCTCCCAGCTCCGGCCACCTGAAGCCGCCATCAAGCCCTCCACACCTCACCCCTGCTCATGATGGTGCTTTCTGTGGCTTGCTCGTCTCCTCCTTGATCCATTTTGGTAGTCCCCCTAGCCCCTCCGGTAAACCCCAGTCGACGGCGAGCCTAGCGCCGAGCGCTGGCCGCTTCCTCTGTTTTGCCCCAGCCATATCCTCGCCTCTTCTAATTTGATACCCCCTTCGAATCACATAAGGGCCACTGCCCCGTTGGCCAACCGCGCTGTGCGTTAGCCAGTAGATCGAGCATTCGAATCCTAGCCCCAGCAGCTTTTTAATCCCTTTTTGTTTTATTTTATTTAATCCATTTCAATTAAGAGAAATTAAGGAAAATTAGAAATTAATCCATAGAAGCTAATAAATTTGATTAGGATGTAAATAAGATTATTTAAGATTTAATATTAGATTAATTACCATGTATGAATAATTAATGTGCCTTTATTATTTATTTTAAATCTAATTGTCAATTAAAGGCATTAATAAAAGATGGCTTTGGTTAAATGTCCAAATTTAATAAGGATCCCAATTAAAAAGACATCCAAGTTAAAGTTAAAGGAAATAAATTGGATATTATGTTTAACTATAAAAGCAAGGCTTAAAATTAAAGATTACCCTTAATTATATTTAAAATATATGCCCTAACATTTAACATACTGCCATTAAATAAATCTCAGTGGTAGATTTAATTAAATAGCAATATTGAAATATGACCCTGTATAACAAGCTCTACCTGGATAAATAAATTTAAATTAAAAATAAAGCTAAGCCTAATAATAACTAAAGTGTAGACAAAATAATAATGGTGCCATTAATTAAATCTTAACATTAGATTTAATAAATAATGATGTTGAGCATGATTGTATATAACAAGCTAGGACTCGTACAAATGGATCCTAATTCAAATTAAACAATGCCTAGTAATAACTAAAGTACATAAAATATTGTATCACAAAATGCTATAAACCCGAACTTTAAGTCGGTAAGCTAACGATAGTATACATCACACACACACACACACACACACAGCATATGCCCTGAATATTAAACGCTCAACAAAATAATGCTCAGCTAAACTCGTACACCAATTCATAGGTCTAACCTGACTCATGGAACTTCCTTAATAAATATAAAAATAATAAAAGAAGTTATTAATAAAAAGATCAAGTCATCGTATTCCACCATCGGCTATGCCTAACCATCCTCAAGTCTGAAGCGGAATATTCCTATATCCTGAACCCTCCTTGACATCCGTCTCGACGGATTTCCCTGTTGTCATTTCCTCACTTTGCTCAAGCTCTGTTTGACTCCGTTAATACTCCACACCCCATCGACCTTGCCTCGAATCCCCCGAATCACCTATTAACTCATAGTAAAGCTAAATTGAGTTTATTCGGATTTATTTGGGCACTTTGAGTTATTTGGATTTATTTATTTAGCATGTAATTAGAAATAGGAGTCCCAAAGAATCAATGGATCAAGCGAGGGCAAGATCGAGGTGAAGATGAAGACCAAAAGCTCAAGCCCATCGAATGAGAAAGCTTTGAGTGAGCTCAAGATTACGGTGAACTGCCTAAGGCGAGTCAATCTTTTGATCATGTTGAACCTCTATTTTCTACAAATTAATTCCATTTTAAATTATCCAATTTGCATGCTATTATTTTATGTGCAAACTTATGTTGATTTACAGCTTCTAGTTATATACCCATTATTGAACTTATTGGTATTACTTTCATTTGGAACACTTGAATATCTGATCCTTGTCACCTTAGTAAAAATTATAATGGTACAACTTTCAAAAATAAGTCCGTAATTATATGCCATTGCTTAATCGGGGGCACCAAAATGCCTCAGGCATCACTTTTAAATCATGAGAAACTGATTTGGGGAGTCATGGTGGAAATGACTGGTGTATTTTGAGATGATTATTTTATGCTCCTAAAAACCCCAACTTGCTTAAATATCCGGGCGGATGGTACGGGGGCTGGTATGTGGTGCAGTGGAAGCACGGTGTGAGGATTGTGGTAGGACCGCCTAGATAACCCTAAGGACTGAATCTTGTGATGACCTCCCAATGTACAATAGTACAAGCACAGACTGGCAAATTGTAGGCAAGGCTAACTAATTTGCATTGACTCAGTATGGATTGCGTTGGTGTGACCACGGGCGGGCAGAGGATGGCCACTGTTAGTGATATGTCCTAGAGGCAATATGGAGATGTTATATATATCACATACTATGTTTATGATACATTGCTTTGTTCCATGAAATAGACATTATCATTATTGATCAATGAGTATGTGACTTATTCATGAGACTCTTAATGCCAAAATGTTGCTATTTCTAAATGATCCCTGATTATATATCATATGAGGAACAAATATGATTCAAAGATCAGCATATGTATTGATTGATGATCATGTCTCATGGATCATGGTATGGAGATACCAAATCAATAATATGGACATGTGTTAGTGAATATATGTTGGACAGACCCGCCGTGAGACACTGCAGAGATTCCTTGTGTCATCAGTTGGTCTCAAGTAGTGTTTATGTGGAATCCATAGACTTGAGATCATCATGGTTCCCAACATGCGTAGTAGCTTATTTTGGGACTACTAAACACTACTCCGTAACTGGGTAGTCATAAAAGTAGTCTTCGGGTTTGCCATGAAACATGTAGTGGGATGTGAATGATCAAGATAGAATTTGCTCCTCCTTGTGGGAGAGATATCTCTGGGCCCCTCGATGTAATGGATTATGAAAGTGCATGGCCATGCCAAGGTGATTGAGGAGTCAATCACGAGTTTATAATCCATCACGGAATCGAGAGAGTGATTGAGCTATTAAGAGGATGACACAGGTCTCGCCTTGAGCTCAATCTATATCGTGAGGCAAAGGAATTCGTACATGAGAACATTGTAGGTTCAGCCGATATGATCTTTACGTATACTTTGGGGTTAATATGTCTTGCTAGAGGCCGCTATTAACAGGGTGACCGGAAAGGCGTTTCCGGGTCACGACCAAGTATACGTGAACCTACAGGGTCGCACACTTAACGGGTTGGAACACTAATTCGAATGTGATTCAGATGTGGGCTCAATTCGGATAGAGATCCGGATAGACTCCTATTGGGCCTCGGTCCACGAGGCCCAAGTGAGGAGGTCTATATATATGGAGGCGAGGGGCGGAGGGGTGCATGCTTCTGTTAATCCCGAGCCAAACCCTAGCCGCCACCTCCCGAGCCAAACCCTAGCCGCTCGTGAGTGCTGGTACACTCGCGATCGGCGTTCCAGCCCCGGACGTGTGGATACCAGTGGAGGCGCTGCTCGTTGCGGCGTTGATCGGCATCAACAACCTACAAATTGGATCTGCTCGTGGTGTGGTTGATCGCGTGGAGGAGACGATCTGTTCGGGACGATCGGCTACTTCCACTACTACCTCGACGCGCGTGGTTGGATCGGCTTCTCCAACTCTTATTCCGCTGCGCTGTGCGTCTAGTGGTAACGATCCATGATCCCTCCTTAGCATGATGTCCTGGTGTGCGCGATAGAAAAGTTTTTGTTTTCTGCTATCGTAGCCTACGCGCATTCCTTAGTGGTATCAGAGCCATCTTGTTTAGTTTGCGATCTGGATCAGCGCATATGTTGATATGCGGTTGTAGTAGATTGGATCTATTACAGTCTAGATCAGTCGGTTCATGTGATGAATCGATGGTAGCACGGGTTGATGAGATCAATCGGTGAATAGGGGTTAGATGAGGCGCAGATTGTATCACTACTAGTGCCCTAAAGATTGTCTCGGATCGGCATAAGGTGGTTATGTCGAATACTAGTAGGATATGAATCTGATAGCCTCGTGCCAATGGAAAAACTAGTGTCCTAGAGAATGTCTCGGATCGGCATAAGGTGGTTATGTCGAATACTAGTAGGTTATGGATCTGATGGCCTCGGCCCAGTGGAAAAACTAGCGTCCTAGAGAATGTCTCGGATCGGCATAAGGTGGTTGTGCCGAATAGTTTTTCCATTGCGATTTCATAGATTGGATCTGTAAATTTCGTAGGGTGTTCAGGGCACTGCCCTGAAACCCGCAGGGGGCGCCCCCCCTCGACCCCCCGCCCGCTGACCGGCCAGCGGGACCGCCGTGCGTACCCCCCTGTATAGCGTCATGCGTTCACATCGTTAGGTAGAATGTGATTCTACGTCTAACTTGTTTTTGCAGGGAATGATGTGAATAGTATGGCCCTATAGCTTATTGGAATGTATGAGATGTATGTGATGCATGTAACATTCGTTCATAGCCTGCGTGTCATGATTATTTCAGCTATTGTTAGCTGTCTATATTGTATTTAACGACCTGCGTGTCGACCTTAATGCTTGAATCTATCTTTGTAATCTTCAATTTCTAGCTATTATAGGTAGTAGTCTAGTTTTGAGGTTACAAGCTTTCAAGCATGGTGGCCTAAAGGAGTAATGTGGAGGATGGAGATCGTCTACACCTACATGGAGATGGAGATCACCATTTTTTTTGGGTCATACTACTTCACAGTTAAATGTGTTTATCTGTGATGTTATCTATCTTATTCTTATGCAATGATTTTTGTGATATGTTGCTTTGGTAGGATAGAATCCCTCATAAAAATTAGGTGTTAATGCCCTTCCATATATTGCACCAAAAGATAATGATCACCGCATGGTAGGTCTACCAAACTAGAGTGTCGTCGGTTATCATCATTATTTGAGGTAGATGTCGGACATCTACATGCGGAAGCATTTGGTTTACTTAACAAGGTTATCAAAACAGTTTTGGACCTTGGGGCATAGGTTGGGGCCGGGGCATATTGATGTCACCCAACAAGCAAGAGTCACATAGGGATGTGATTAGCAAGGTGTTGCTTACCCATGTCACTAGTTTTCTAGCCGTGATGCCAAAGCTCACTAGGAATTAGTGAAATGAGGATCTTGACCCACTATGTAACTTAGAGGGAGTTTTGTTGCAAAACACATAGTGGGAATCTTTTGTTAAATAGTTTAATAAAAGATGAACATAAACATAGTGCTAAACTTTGCATATTCTTTGTTGTAGATCATGTCAACTAATGCCACATCCAGTTCTTTTAATTTGCGATCTATTCTTGAGAAAGAAAAACTCAATGGAACGAACTTTATGGATTGGTATCGCAACTTGAGAATTGTTCTCAAGCAAGAGCGCAAGGAGTATGTCCTTGAGTCTCCTTATCCTGATGACTTGCCTGATAATGCTACTGCGGCTGCACGGAGAGCTTATGAGAAGCAAACGAATGATTGCCTTGATGTGAGCTGTCTCATGCTTGCCACAATGTCCTCTGAGCTTCAGAAGCAATATGAGAACACAGATGCCTACAATATTATTGTGGGGTTGTGTGGTATGTTTCAGAACCAAGCAAGGGCTGAGAGGTTCAACACTTCAAAGTCCTTGTTTGCGTGCAGGCTTGCAGAAGGGAATCCCGTCAGCCCTCATGTGATTAAGATGATTTGCTACATTGAGAGTCTGGAAAAGCTTGGTTTTCCCCTTAGCCAAGAGTTGGCTACTGATGTGATTCTCCAGTCGCTCCCCCCTGAGCTTTGAGCCATTCATACTGAACTATCACACGAACAACATGGACAAGACCTTGGCTGAGTTGCATGGGATGCTAAAAGCTACCGAGGAAAGCATTAAGAAAAGCAGTAATCATGTGATGATGATGCAGAAAGGCAAGGGCAAGCCCAATGTCAAAAAAGGCGCGGTCAAAAGAAAGTTAGCTCCCGATGAGATCGCGAGCAGTTCTAAGGCCAAGCAAGTCAAGAAGAGCGCTGCTCCTAATGCAGATTGTTACTACTGTAAGCAATCAGGACATTGGAAAAGGAACTGCCCAAAGTACTTGGAGGATCTTGAGAAGAAGAAGGGAAGTACGACTTCCACTCCAGGTATAAATGTTATAGAAATCAATCTTGCTACTTCATCTACTGATTCTTGGGTATTTGATACCGGATCGGTTGCTCACATTTGCAAATCGTTGCAGGGGCTAAGAAGAAGTAGAAGTTTGAGGAGGAGCGAAGTGGATCTTCGCGTTGGCAATGGAGCAAAAGTTGCTGCGGTGGCTGTTGGCACCATGCCATTGTCTTTACCTTCAGGATTAGTTTTGGAATTGAATAATTGTTATTGTGTTCCATCTCTTTCGAAGAACATTATTTCTGCTTCATGTTTGCAAGCAGAAGGTTATGACTTTAGATCTGTGAACAATGGTTATTCTCTTTATTTCAAAGATATTTTCTATTGTCATACTCCATTGGTGAATGGGTTATATGTTCTTACTCTTGAAGAGTCACCGGTCTATAACATTAATGCAAAGAGGCAATGTTCGAATGATTTGAATCCCACGTTTATTTGGCACTGTCGCTTAGGTCACATAAATGAGAAACGCATGGAGAAGCTCCATAGAGATGGTATTCTACACCCATTTGATTTTGAATCATTTGAGACATGCGAATCTTGTTTACTTGGCAAGATGACAAAGGCACCTTTCACCAGTCAAGGTGAACGGGCAAGTGACTTATTGGCACTCGTACATTCTGATGTATGTGGACCAATGAGCTCAACAGCCAGAGGTGGTTTTCAGTACTTCATAACTTTTACCGATGACTTTAGTAGATATGGGTATATCTACCTGATGAAGCATAAGTCTGAATCCTTTGAAAAGTTCAAAGAATTCCAAAATGAAGTGCAAAATCATTTAGGCAAGACAATCAAGTTTCTACGATCTGATCGTGGAGGCGAGTATTTGAGCCATGAGTTTGGCAATCATCTGAAGGATTGTGGAATTGTTCCACAATTGACTCCGCCAGGAACACCTCAATGGAATGGGGTATCTGAACGGAGAAATCGCACCTTATTAGATATGGTGCGCTCCATGATGAGCCAAAGTGATCTTCTGTTGTCTTTTTGGGGGTACGCTCTTGAAACAGCCGCTTTCACACTAAACAGGGTTCCATCAAAATCAGTTGAAAAGACACCATATGAGATGTGGACAGGACAACGTCCTAGCTTGTCTTTTCTTAAGATTTGGGGATGTGAGGCTTATGTAAAACGTTTACAATCTGATAAGCTCAGTCCTAAATCTGATAAATGCTTCTTTATTGGGTACCCTAAGGAAACAAAAGGATATTACTTCTATAATCAAGAAGAAGGCAAAGTGTTTGTCGCCCGGCATGGTGTCTTCTTAGAGAAAGAGTTTCTCTCAAGAAGGGATAGTGGGAGCATGGTGCAACTTGAAGAAATTCGAGAAACACCTGAAAACATTTTAGCTCCTACAGAACCACAACAGGATGAACAAACTATTGAAGAACCTGTTGTGGACACACCGGCACCACGTAGGTCAGAGAGGTCACGTCGTGCACCTGAGAGGTACATGTTCTTGACTACTCAACAACGGGACATATTGTTATTAGACAACGATGAGCCTAAGACCTATGAAGAAGTGATGGTGGGACCAGACTCTGAGAAATGGCTTGAAGCCATGAGATCCGAAATTGAATCCATGCACAGTAATCAAGTTTGGAACTTGGTTGATCCACCTGATGGTGTTAAAACCATTGAGTGCAAATGGGTTTTCAAGAAAAAGATAGACATAGATGGAAATGTTCACATCTATAAAGCACGATTGGTGGCCAAAGGTTTCAAACAAATTCAAGGTGTCGATTATGATGAAACTTTTTCGCCCGTCGTAATGCTAAAGTCTATTCGGATCATTCTAGCGATTGCTGCATATTTCGACTATGAAATATGGCAAATGGATGTCAAAACAGCTTTCCTTAATGGAAATCTGAGTGAGGATGTGTACATGGCACAGCCCACGGGTTTTGTCGATCCGCAATCAGTTGGAAAGATATGCAAGCTGCAAAGATCCATTTATGGATTAAAGCAGGCATCTCGGAGTTGGAACATTCGTTTTGATGAAGTAATCAAAGGGTTTGGTTTCATCAAGAACGAAGAAGAGCCTTGTGTTTACAAAAAGGCTAGTGGGAGCGCACTCGTGTTTCTGGTCTTATATGTAGATGATATATTACTGATCGGAAATGACATTCCTATGCTCGAATCTGTTAAGTCTTCATTGAAAAATAGTTTCTCTATGAAAGACTTAGGAGAGGCGGCATATATTCTGGGCATCAAGATCTATAGGGATAGATCAAGAAGGCTAATTGGATTAAGCCAAGATACGTACATTGACAAGGTGTTGAAAAGGTTCAACATGCAAGATTCCAAGAAAGGCTTTCACCTATGTCACATGGTATAAATCTTAGCAAGAATCAGTGTCCTAGTACACCTGATGAGCGGGATAAAATGAATGTGATTCCATATGCTTCGGCTATTGGGTCCATTATGTATGCCATGCTTTGTACACGTCCAGATGTCTCGTATGTTTTAAGTGCTACGAGTAGATACCAGTCAGATCCAGGTGAAGGTCACTGGATTGCCGTAAAGAACATCTTATGTACTTGAGAAGAACTAAAGATGTGTTCCTTGTCTATGGGGGTGAGGAAGAGCTCGTTGTAAATGGTTACACCGATGCTAGCTTCCAAACTGGCAAAGATGATTTTAGATCGCAATCTGGATTTGTGTTTTGCCTGAATGGCGGTGCGGTGAGCTGGAAGAGTTCCAAGCAGGAGACGGTTGCTGATTCTACAACAGAAGCCGAGTACATAGCAGCTTCTGAAGCTGCTAAAGAGGCTGTTTGGATCAAGAAATTTGTTTCTGAGCTTGGTGTGGTGGCTAGTGCCTCCAGCCCAATGGACTTCTACTGTGACAATAGTGGGGCCATTGCGCAAGCCAAGGAGCCTAGATCGCACCAGAAGTCCAAGCACATTTTACGGCGATTTCATCTCATCCGCGAGATAGAGGAGAGAGGCGATGTGAAGATATGCAAAGTACAAACGGATTTGAACATTGCAGATCCGTTGACAAAGCCGCTTCCCCAGCCAAAGCATGAGGCTCACACTAGGGCAATGGGTATTAGATACCTACATGGTTGACTCTAGTGCAAGTGGGAGACTGTTAGTGATATGTCCTAGAGGCAACATGGAGATGTTATATATATCACATACTATGTTTATGATACATTGCTTTGTTCCATGAAATAGACATTATCATTATTGATCAATGAGTATGTGACTTATTCATGAGACTCTTAATGCCAAAATGTTGCTATTTCTAAATGATCCCTAATTATATATCATATGAGGAACAAATATGATTCAAAGATCAGCATATGTATTGATTGATGATCATGTCTCATGGATCATGGTATGGAGATACCAAATCAATAATATGGACATGTGTTAGTGAACATATGTTGGATAGACCCGCCATGAGACACTGCAGAGATTCCTTGTGTCATCAGTTGGTCTCAAGTAGTGTTTATGTGGAATCCATAGACTTGAGATCATCATGGTTCCCAACATGCGTAGTAGCTTATTTTGGGACTACTAAACACTACTCCGTAACTGGGTAGTCATAAAAGTAGTCTTTGGGTTTGCCATGAAACATGTAGTGGGATGTGAATGATCAAGATAGAATTTGCCCCTCCTTATGGGAGAGATATCTCTGGGCCCCTCGATGTAATGGATTATGAAAGTGCATGGCCATGCCAAGGTGATTGAGGAGTCAATCACGAGTTTATAATCCATCACGGAATCGAGAGAGTGATTGAGCTATTAAGAGGATGACACAGGTCTCGCCTTGAGCTCAATCTATATCGTGAGGCAAAGGAATTCGTACATGAGAACATTATAGGTTCAGCCGATATGATCTTTACGTATACTTTGGGGTTAATATGTCTTGCTAGAGGCCGCTATTAACAGGGTGACCGGAAAGGCGTTTCCGGGTCGCAACCAAGTATACGTGAACCTACAGGGTCGCACACTTAACGGGTTGGAACACTAATTCGAATGTGATTCGGATGTGGGCTCAATTCGGATAGAGATCCGGATAGACTCCTATTGGGCCTCGGTCCACGAGGCCCAAGTGAGGAGGTCTATATATATGGAGGCTAGGAGCTGAGGGGTGCATGCTTCTGTTAATCCCGAGCCAAACCCTAGCCGCCACCTCCCGAGCCAAACCCTAGCCGCTCGCGAGTGCTGGTACACTCGCGATCGGCGTTCCAGCCCCGGACGTGTGGATACCAGTGGAGGCGCTGCTCGTTGCAGCGTTGATCGGCATCAACAACCTACAGATTGGATCTGCTCGTGGTGTGGTTGATCGCGTGGAGGAGACGATCTGTTCGGGACGATCGGCTACTTCCACTACTACCTCGACGCGCGTGGTTGGATCGGCTTCTCCAACTCTTCTTCCGCTGCGCTGCGCGTCTAGTGGTAACGATCCATGATCCCTCCTTAGCATGATGTCCTGGTGTGCGCGGTAGAAAAGTTTTTGTTTTCTGCTATCGTAGCCTACGCGCATTCCTTCAGCCACATCCTCCAATGTGACGGCGCAAGAGGGGGCTCCTAGAAGGGTGGTCATACCCCAAAGGGAGTGAAATCTTAGCGGACGTGACTCTGCTAGGAAAATGCATTGTAACAGCCTTGTGATGATCTACTCAACCACATAACTAAGGAATTGTGTGGAGCAATGAGCAGATTGTCTCTTCTGGGTAAAGTGTACAAACTCTGCAGAGTGAAAACTATTCAAATAGCCATGCCCACGATCAAGGGCGGACATAGGAACTTAACCAGATATAGTTACGTTTCAAAGAAAGGCCCTGATTTGTGTTGCCCTGGGTGTTGCCCCAGTGATATGGTAAGCGGTTATAATACTGAATGGTTAGCATATGGTGCAGAAACCATGTAACGGTGCATGGAATCTGGATCTCTATTATTGTTGCATTCTTTAACACATTATGTTTTAGTTGAAACTACCAGGTCTCACGAAATTTCCTATGTGTCATATTTCAAAAGCAATTTATGGTAAATAAAATAACTTGAGCCTTTCCTTGATAAGCCATGCATATATATCTATTTGCATCCTGTGTATTGGCTCGCGGAGTACGGTGGTTTGTGCTCACCCTTGCTCAATCAATTAATCAAGAATCAGGAGTTAGATCACTACGCTTTAGCAATACAACTAGACATGATGGCGAAGAAGATGAAGGTGTCAAGAACTAGGTCGCGTACCCCTAGTTGGCTGCATGTGAGCATATCCTAAGGGTCCCACCTGTGTGCTTCATTTCTGCTGCTGCATTTATTTGAATTTGGCCTGCTCGGCCCATGAGTAAGTCCATTATTATATTTACGCTTTCGTATGATATGTAATTTAATGTTCAGTACTGTATCTGTGAGCACTATCTACTGATCTAGGAAATTGTGTGGTGGAATCATAGAGGATTCCAGGTTGAAAAATCCGGGTCCGACAGCGGATTACAAGCAATTTTGTTACGTACCTGTGGTATGGAGTTGGAGGATTCTTGCCCTTCTGCTTGCTTCTGATGGGCCTAAGGCCTCAGAAGGACATCTTGCCGGAGTAGAAAATAGAAAACACTGATGTGGGGAGGGGCCGCAAGACCCTCACACTATCGGCCACTAGCAAAATTAGATCTGTGTGGGCTTTGCTGCTCACCTAAAAGAGGAGCCGCTCA
This sequence comes from Dendrocalamus latiflorus, assembly GCA_017311315.1. Lineage (NCBI taxonomy): Eukaryota > Viridiplantae > Streptophyta > Magnoliopsida > Poales > Poaceae > Dendrocalamus > Dendrocalamus latiflorus. The sequence continues at coordinate 6,648,291 of CM029671.1, read as the reverse complement.
GGGAAGGAACTGGATGCTGCTTAATTCCATTGGGAAGCCGAGAGGAGTCATCGTAGGAATCGATGACGTTGCATACTTGTGTTCTTTATCCAACATTGTAATGGGTGGCCAGTGCCGCGAAGACCAAATCCTCCTAGAGCTCCAAATCGGTTGACAGAATGTTGTAAATTTTAGATCTGTTTTGGGTGAGGTGGCTGAGATCCATAGAGGCGTTTGGTGGATCAAAATTGAATCCCTTCTAGTGAAAATCAATTCATATCTGCATTAATAAGGGAAAATTGGTGATCAATCCATTCGCAGAACAAAGAAATCTTCTAGGCAATATGTTTGTACCACTGGTGCCACCACTGTGGGCTAGTTGACATTGATGCCATTAGTAGTGAAGACGGTGATGGCCATCAAAATGTCCTACCCCCAAATGGCTACCTCTGCCGCGAATACGACCTCACATGCATGCTCTCAATTACCAATCCACTGCTGCCGTTGAAAGTGAGCCGCCGGTGGGAATCTTGCGGCGTGAACAACCCAAGGCAAAGAAGCCCTTGCGCTGCCGGTGGAAATCTTACAACGTTGAACAACTCGAGGCGAAGAAGCCCTTGTGCCGCTAGAGGAAAACTTGAAGTGCCGAATAATCCAAGCCTAATCTATCCACCAATGTCAGAGACTGCCAAGATTCTGTTGATTAAATAGGTCCGATTGAAAATGGGTCTTCCCGAGAAAACCCAGTACCACATCTTAATGGATTAACCAACTGACACATATGCAGGAGTATGTACTCCAGGAATTATCGAACCAATTTCCTTTGAAGTGGATATACATACATGAACACAGTGGCGGATCTAGGAAAAAATTTTGGAGGGGCTGAAGTACCTTCAGCTCGACCTCAGCCCCTTCTACATTATACATTCATGGCTAAAAATTTAGGGGGGGGCCCCAAGGGTCCGGTAGCGGTAGGGGGCTCGAGGCCCCCCCCCCCCCCCCACCGCTAGATCCGCCCCTGCATGAACATACCAGCACACCCATATATACCAGCTGAGCTTGGGACTCAACTTCAGGGCCATGCACAAGCCATTTGGCTACAGTAAACATGCATGTAGATACATAGCTCGCTAATAGATATGAAGCATGCACAAACACATATGCATGCTCATACAATATATGTATGTATGTATATACACAAACAAAAGATGCCAAATACTCCTACATGTTCTTTAAGTCATTTGGAATTCCTTGCCACCATATCGTTCGTGTATTATAGAATCCATCACTTAAGGAGCTATCAAGCCCATTTGTGTTTAAGAGCTGGACCAAAATAGTAACTAAGGATGATGTGTTCAATGGATAGGGTAATTTATTGTAAGAAAAACTGAGTGCAATAGAAACATCTAAAGACAAGCTGATATTGATAATAAACAGCAAGATGAAGGAATTAATTCACTGTGCTGGAGGAAAAGATGAAAGCATGCCATTTCTATGGGATCATTTTGTTACATTTGGGGAAGAAGTGACTCTTCTGATTCTTGAAAATGTAGTAAGTAAAGTTGAAGAGATTGATACATTTGCATGTTGTCCTATCCCTAAGGAAGTTAGCATAAAGCCACCAAACGATGTTAACACCAAGGGCAAGTGTAAGAGAATATGGAGAAGAACGTAAAGACAGATGTAAAGAAAGATGAGAATATGGAGAACAAAACAAGGGTGCCACGCATGTGTAGGTCATGCAAGGAGATCATGTACCATGCAGCCACAATTGCCCTTTGAGGACAACAACACATTGACCCAAGGTAATGATAACAACATTTGTTCTAAAAAATTTTCCTAATTTTTTTACTAACTCCCTTGATTATCATGTGAACTGCTCGATGAAAGAAGCTTGATGCATGATATTGCTCATGCGAACTAGTACTTCTGCTGCTGTTGTTTTTAGATTTCTTAGTGCTCAATTTAATAATTAGACTATGTTGTCTTCCATTGTCATTGACAAACCCTATTTTGAATCATGTGGTAGAATCTAGTATATGCTTTTATATTGAACAAAGTTGGAACTTGGGCATTATTGTATGACCTATTTGCATGTTACTGTATGCTCATAGACCAGTTATTTCTTTGCCCATGGCTTTCCATTGCTTTGCCACATTTGTTCCTAGAAGAATGCATGAGAACAGTTGAGGTAGACAAATCCACAAAGGCATATAGCACCACTGATATTGTTTCGTCAGATTTGAGAACTAATATAATGCATCAAAAGAACATAATACTCCCTATAAAGTTTGCAAGAATTATGGTATATATGCCATAACATTCCATTGATATATGCTACTACTATTGCTCATGCTTCCAGATATCTACTAATACTTCCAGTAAGCATTTGGAAAAATAGTTTGACACAACTACTTCTAGATATCTGCTACTGGTAGTGCTCATGTGAACTCAATTTGACACAACTCAGAACATTGCATTTCTCACAATCACAATCACAAACTTAATATTATTACATGAAAATTACATTGCACAACTCAGGAAATTACATTGTATGGTCATGTTAGTAGCTTATCACCCAATTAACCATTCACACTAGATATGTTCCACATATATACATATATATATCGCCACATGTGATTAAGCTGATGATTGGTTTGTGCATATATGCATGCATGTAAACTAGGGGGCCATTCCAACCCGCATCGGGCTAGAAGCCGAAAAACGAATTGAATGCATGGGCTTTTGCGTAGGCTTTGTGTTGGGACTGTAGTGGCTTCCATCTGACCTACCGACAGCTTTGGTTGCATGCTCGCTCTCTCACCACCTTTACCCTCTCATCGCTGTGATTGTCTCCCTTACTACCCTCCTCACCCCATATGGCCATACCTGCCAATGTTTGTGACTACATAGCCTTACCACCCTCCGCCCATCATCCGCGACCTCCTCCTTTCTGCATCCATGACATATTTTGTCACCTCTATTGTCTCCTGAGCTAGCTCTTCCCACCTCTCCAGATTCATTGTTACCGCCATCATCGCCGTCCTCCCTAGCTCCGACTAACCCACCTCCCATGGATCCAGCTAACCCACTCACTTTCTGCATTGTTTTCTGCCTCAATGGCCTCCTGTCGTGTTGGATCCATTGGCGCTGTCCTCACCATCGACTTCTTCTGGTCGGCAAACTCCTTCCTCTTCAATTCTAGCTAGACCTGTGAGGTACATATGATGGCTACTGATAGTTGTTGTTTCAATGTTTGTCACCTTTTGAATTGAGGGTGTTGTTCCTTCATGTTTCGGATTTCCACATGTTTTGCCCGACATGTCTACGGGCATGGTGTGTTCATTTTGTGTTCACATTTGCTTGATTTGCATTGGTGCTTGGTGCATATGGACAAGGTCATGGCTAGCTGGGGCACAAAGTTTACCCATATTTTCTTGGGGATTTGCATTGAGGATGTTGCTGCGCTCAACAAGCTATTTGGTTGTCTCAATAGGAAGGGTTATGAATGCAACAACCAGACATACCTCCAAAAGTAAATCAAGAACAAGTGGGATAGCCTCAAACGGGAAAACGCAGCATGGAAGACCTTGAAGCAACACGCATCCAGACTTGGCATCGATCTGGAGAACAGCTCCATCGCAGTCGACAACCAGTGGTGGGCACAATCATTAGTGATGAGTGTGCTATGTTACATTGGTGTGTTTTTACATGCATTTCCTCCACATGGCGACCATCTCTTACTTATCATTTGCCTTATTTTTCATATTTGTAGGGGAAGGCTGCTGTGCTCAAGTTCAAGACCACTCCCCCTTGAAAACGAGGACATGATGGATGTCATGTTCGGCCCTCGCATCCCTCTCGGCCGTCCGATCCGCCCCGGCCGATCTCATCCACCCACCGCCCCCATGCGCCAGCCCTCCGATCGCCATCCGACGCCCGCGCCTCCTCGCGCCCTCTCTCTCTCTCCCGCTGCCGCCCGGGCCCGCTGGTCAAGCCCGTCTTCCCCTTCCCCGCGCCACCTTCCTTTCTCCCCTCCTCTTTCCTTTCTTGCTCCAGCCGACCGAAGCCGCGCCGAATCCGGTCTTTCCCTCACCGCCTCCTCTCCGAATTGGAAACCCTGTGCGCCGCCGGGACCGAATCCCCAATTCCCGCGCTCTCCTTCCTTCTCTGCCTCCCCCTCCTTCCTTAATCTCTCCGCCGTATCCGCGCTGGTCGAGAAATCTGGCGAGCAATCCTCGCCGATTGCCCCCTCCCTAGCCCCTATAAAAACCCCACTCGGCCCCGCCTCCCTCCGCACAACCTCCCACTGCTCTCCCCTCCCTTCCCGAGCACCGTAGCGCCCCGCCACCAAGCTCTCTCCCTCTCCGAGCTCCGCCGCACTCCGGTGAGCGATCACCACCGCCCCGGTCCTCCCCAGAGCCCGCCGCCGCCACCTTGAGCATCCACGCGCCCGTGCGAAGCTCCCCGACCCCTCGGCCAAGCCTCCCCGCCGCCGGAACGCCGCCGCACCGGAGCACCCGAGCCGTCTTCGCCACATCCTCGCCACCGGCACGCCGCCTCCGACCTCCTCTGCCCGACCCCCCGCTGCCGACTGGTTCAAAAGGTAAAAGCCCCCTATATGGGCAAGCAACACCCGAGTGACCAGATGGCTAGCAGCGTTATCCTTTCCCCCCTGGCTCCCTCGGTGCGCGTTCGAGCCCCGGCTCCGCACGCTGAGGTTGAGCCATTTCTTTTAATTTCCGCACTAACAGCCGGGCCCCACTCGTCAGCGGCCGCCCGACTGCGCTAGCCACTGGCGTCTGGGCCCCACCCGTCTGCGCTAGCCACTGACATATGGGCCCAGAGCCTGATGGGTCCCACCTGTCAGTGACCAACAGTTAGTATGGTCACTGACAAAGGGGTTCCACATGTCAGAGATCGAACGCAGTGGGCTCACTGTCATGTGGGTCCCACCTGTCATAGACTCAGAGAAAGCAATAAAAGAAATAAAATGTAAATTCTGTCAAGTGGGTCCCACCTGTCAGAAATTTAACAATTTATGGATTTATTCAAACTGAGATTTTCAAATGAGCATAACTTTCTCGTTTTAACTCCAAATTGAGCTGTTCAAATTTCTAATTTTTTCTAAAATCATAATCTACCCAAATATACCCTCTTTTAGAACTTTCTAATTTTATTTTAATTTTTCTTGTATTTATTTGCTTTGTTCGTTCGTCTTTTTGCACGTAGAATTCGACATCGCCGAAGAATTTGTCGAACCGCAGCAAGAGGGACCAACCAGTGCACAAGAAGGCAAGTCTCCTTTGATCATTTTGAACCTATGTTTGTGAAATGTTTTAAATTATTTTATAGTTATGTGCATCGCTATTTACATAGAATCTTAATTTTGTTTTAGCAAGTTAGTTAATCCAATCATTGCTATGCCCTCAATTGAAGTTGAATGCCATGTACCTTTGTAACCTTAGGAATTCTTTTGTCTCAATAATGAGAATTATATAATTCTTTGGTAATATTAGAACGGTAGTAAAACGCTTAGTCATGCTATTTAATTCTTTTGTAACTTTGGAATGGGAAATCATATTTCATTCAACTGGTATTTGTATTTAGAAATAAGTGGTGACTGGTGTTGCCACTGTTCTTTTAAAAATAAATAAAATGTGAAAGTTGGTTTAGACTAGGGAGGATGGTTGGTTTGGATTGGTGCGGCAAGCACGAGATCTTGTAAAGTGTATGTTCCGCCCTAGTCGATTAAGGACCGACGCTTGTGATTGTCCAAACTGAGCACTACCGTACAACCCCGAGTCTATATGGGTACGACCTAGCTGATTAAATCATGATAGTTTATGTGCCATCAGTGGAAAGTGGGTACCAGGGAGTTACTGGTTATTCACAGTGAGGGACAGGGATTTACTGTACTCATATGGCGCAAGGGGGCTTCGGACTGGGTGGATTTAACCCTTCTGCGGTGAAACCTTAGCGGGTGGTGTCTAGCTAGACTAGAGTGAGGAAAAGGCTTTATGATATTTTATCTGTGTCTCATGCCAAAGGAAGCGTGGTGACTGTTAAGATAATTTATCTCTTGGGGGTAAAGTTGTACAACCTCTGCAGAGTGACAAACTATTCGAATAGTCATGCCCACGGTCAAGGGCGGGTAAGGAATGCATTCACATGGTAGATCCTTGGTTTTTATTTTAAAACAAAGTTTTGTATTCCGAGAGTGGAGGGAACTCTCGGATGGTTGTCCTGGCGGTTGGAGCTAGTGTGGGTGGATGTAACCCGCAGTTTTAAACTTAATCGGTTAGAGCTGGTTAATTAGTGTTGGTGGATAGACCCTTCACTATAAAATGCTTACTAGTTTCAGTTAAAACAATTATTTTGTTAGATTAATGCCTTCGAAAATATTTAATGTTATTTGAAATAAAACATTGCTTTGTGCAAAAGAACCATATAGCCTTCCTTTGTTAAGCCTTGCATCTACTACATTTTTCCCAAGACTTGCGGAGTACTTTTTGTACTCACATGCTGCACTTAAAATAAACTAAGAATATGAAGCTCAAGAGGGAGTCTACGACTACTTCGCTTGCGGATACGACGAAGGATTCCCGAAGTTCTAGGTCGCGCTTCCCCAGTCAATTGCCTGTGGCGTATTGATAGGTTTTCACTGGATTTATTTATGCTTCCACTGTGTTTTATATGTGTGTGAGGTCTTGAAACCTCCTTTGTAATAATGAGACCTTTCGGTCAGTACTGTCTATTATTGTAATAAAGCGTTGTTGGTTATGTAATCATTTCTGTTTGACTGTGTGCACTAGTTTTGATCTGGGACTAGTGCTGTAATACACAGAGGGTCCGGGTTTGGAAATCCGGGGTCCCGACACTCGGCATCCCTCCAGCCGTGCCAACTGAATGGGTAAGATTTAGTGGTCCCCTTCATGCTCAAACTCCCCACCGTTCTCCTCCCTGGCCCCTCCAGCGCCGTCTCCACCGTCGAGTCCATTTCTGCTGCCGCCAGGTAAATCGCCGGCCGTCACCCTGGCCAAATTGGCTGGCGAGGTTTCCCCCACGGGTAGGTGTGGGTGTGAGCAATCCATTTTACAGGTGCTCACGTCCGACCACCGTCTCTGCCGCTAGTGGCAACACCAGCACCGAGCACCGCCGAGGTACTCTGTTTTGGGCTCTATCTATGCACTTGCTTCATCAAATTTAACCCCCCTCCTTGTCACAAGCAGGCGACAGCCCAGCTGGTCAGTGCAGCCAAGCGTTAACACAGAGACCTGCGTTCGAATCCCAGCATCGCACATTTTTATTTATATTTTATTTTATTTTTATTAGCCGATTTAAGTAAGAAATAAATTAAAAAAATTTAGGGAATAATCCAGGGAAGCTAATGAATTTAACTAGGATGTAAATGAGATTAATTTTCTTAAACAAAATGTTGGATTAGTTATCATACATGGATAATTAATATAGTTCGAATAATTATCTAAAAGACTAATTACTAATTTGAGGCATTTATAAAGAAAAACGACTTTGGTTAAATGCCCGAATTTAAGATTACCCTTAATTATAATTAAAATATATGCCCTAAACATTTAACATATCACCATTAAATAAATCTCAGTAGTAGATTTAATTAAATAGCAATATTGAAATATGACCATGTATAACAAGCTCTGCCCAGATAAATAAATTTAAATTAAAAATAAAGCTTAGCCTAATAATAACTGAAATGTAGACAAAATAATAATGTGGGGCATAATTAAATATAACAAGCTAGGACCTGTGCAAATGGATCTTAAATCAAATTGAACTATGCCTAGTAATAACTAAGGGTACATAAAGCATCGTACCACAAAATGCTATAAACCTGGACTATAAGATTAATTTGGTAAACTAAAAATTGTATACATCGCTTATATACAACAGCTATTAATAAAAAGATCAAGTCAACATATTCTGCCATCAGCTATACTTAGCTATCTCCGAGTATTAAACAGAAATAATATCATGAATATACCTTTATCATGACTCATCCTTTGACCTCCATTTTGACAGGTTTCCCCTGCCATTTCCCACTTCGTTGCAACCCCTTTAACTCCGTCAAAACTCTGCGCCCAATCACCTTGACTCAAATCACCCATCAAAAAGCTAAATTGAGTTTATTTGGATTTATGTGGATCTTTTGAGTTATTTGCCTTTTATTTGTATTCAGTTGTTTAGTGCGTAATTAGAAATGGGAGTCCTAAAGAATCAATAGATCAAGCGAGGTCAAGATCGACGTGAAGATAAGGACCAGAAGCTCAAGCCCATCGAATGAGACAGCTTTAAGTGAACTCAAGACCGCGGTAAACTGCGCAAGGCGAGTCAATACTTTGATCATATTTGAACCTACATTTGTGCAAGTTTATTTCCGTTTTAAACTATCAACTTGCATGCTGTTATTTTATGTGTCAATTTATGTTCGATTTCAAGTTGTTAGTTATACACCCATTATTGCACTTGATAATATTACTCTCCTTGAAACCCTTGGATATATGAGCCTTGTCACCCTAGCGAAATTATAATGTTATAACTTTCGAAAATAAGTCCGCAACTATTCGCTATGCTATGTATTGCTTAGATACTCATGAAATATGAAGGTCGGTTTCTACATCCACCTCCAGGTATGGTGGTTGTATGTACAATCTTTCATGTGTTGTTGTGCTTACATACTAATATAGCTAAAATTTGTCATATGGTTCATATAGGCAAGTACTACCTAGCAAACTCAGGGTATCCAAACAGGCCAAGGTACCTAGCTCCATACTGGAACCAAAGGTACCATCTATCGGATTCCAAATATAGCAGTCACCCCACTTGGATGTAGGTCTTCAATTTTCATCACTCTTCCTTGCGCAATATCATCGAGTGTGCATTTGGAATGTGCAAGATAAAGTGGCGTATACTTGACAACATTCCAAGCTATGACACCGAAAAGAAGGCAATAATTGTCACGATGATGGCATTGCATAACTTCATTTTGGACAGTGATTTGCCTGACATAGGTTTTGCTAACCTAGGAGGTAATATGTAGGTAATACATGTCATGGGGAAGGTGTTGTACCACATGGTAGTGGCAGAACAAGAATAAAAATGATTGGGGTTCACCGCTTCACCATACATGTAAGGCGCGTTCTTTTTATTTTTTGGCTTCTACTTTTGGCTCTTGGTTTCTCCAAAAGCGAAAAAGACAAATATTGAAATGGGACAACTTCTTGAAGTAGATTTTCCAAATAGTTTCACGGGCACAAAACCATGTGCACATTCAGCGTCGACGTCTCCATCATCCGCTATTGTGTTTGAAAAGCGCAGATGAAAGCCATCAGCCGCAGCCCAAAACAACGCATTACATGTATAATTTTGCCTCCAATTTGCAACGAAGTAGGTAGGTACTTCAATTTTCAAAAACTCAAATAGAAACACTAATTTCGAACCCTATAATTTGACAAAAACCAACAAACAACCATAATATTCAAATCATAAATCATAAATTTAATCCATTTACTTAAAGAAATCAAAAGAATCAAGAGAAATTTAGCAATACCCTATGGCGATTCAGGATTTAATCCATGCTGCCAAGTGCTTGGTGCGATGATTGATGGGTGATGATGACCAGGAGACGCGACAGCCTACGCGTTGTAGCCTAGGCCCCGGGCTTCGGCAACTGGTGGTTGTGAGCCTGCGATCAAGCAAGAGGGTGGATTTTGCTTTCACGTGAGGTGGGACAGAGGATGGGATGGAAAGAGACATAGGTGACTAGGGCAATACGATGCTCGTGTTGTGTGGTCTTTGCCTGCTATATTCTCTTCGTAGATTGGCTTGCTTGGCCAATGCCTTGGGCCAATCTTGTGTCAGCTGGACTGCACCTACGAATGCTAGGCTATGTCTAGGTCTTGATTGGTGTCATCTTGGGCCCAATTGCAGAAGCGTTGTGTGGAGCAATGGGAGGCAGGAGGCCGAGAGCTTTAATCTGTAGTATGTTACCATATTGCAGCGTCTTTGGTATCTTAACGTAGGTAACATTTGAACAATTTCAATTATTATACTCTGTACACTAGAAATGTGAGTATCACTTGTAATGTTTGTAATCCAATTTATATATCACATTCGAACCAGTGTAATTCAATAGTTTCGCTTAGTACCACTTGCTAAAGTGCTGAATACAATACTTCTCAATTCAGCTCAACAAAAAGCCAAACGCTAAAAGCTGAATTGAACACTCCTGGTTTTACCTGCGGCTTCTTATAGCCGTTGCAATATTATTTTAGCAAAAACTATAAGTCACAGCTGAATTGAATATGGCCTAAAGCTACATGATCGATCATCCATCTTCTGGATCCAGGCCGCGAGTAACTTATCAGTGAAGATATCAATAACGTAGTGCTAGTTATTTCATCATCAGTGCATGGCTTCCTTGTAAGTATAGCTAGCTTGCTACCTAAATTAACCGGCACTCCGGCAGGGGCATGCAGGCAGAACCCAGCACTGGCTGTCACAAAAGAAAAAGAAAAAGAAAATGTTATTTACTATAACTACTCCACTTGGGAAAATTATATTTCGGGATGCAGCTAGCTGGAGAGTACAGGTAGTAAAATTAATTACCTAGTTTTCGTCGGAGAGCTAGATCGATCACTGGTATAAATTGCTTGCTGCTAGTAGTAGAGGGAGCCTGGAAGAGATCATCAACATATATTGAGAAATAATTAATGATGTGAAAATTAATGATCCAAGTTTGAGAGATCGATAATAGCTGAGCCTGGAATAGATCATCAATATATATTGAGAAATAATTAACGATGTGAAAATTAATGATCCAAGTTTGAGAGATCGATAGTAGCTAGCTAGCTAGTCTTAGAGCATGTACAATGATATGTCATTAGTTATCCATAAACCTTGCCACATAGAATAAAAGATGTTGTGGATGATCTATAAGCCAGAGCATATAACAGTCGACTGTAACACGAGTAACAAGCTAGATACATTATGTAATGGAGAAGTTGCCTATACAAATATATAAAAAAGATAATTTATTGTAGAACCTGTCTTTAATCTATTTATAGATATCATAAAAGATATTATAGTTAGCTGTTACTACCTTGCCACCAGTCCCCACGAGTGGCTGCCGGACTGCCCTTGCCGTCGTCCCTCTGCTTGTACCCAAGTTGATCAGTAGTTAACAATAATTGAGTTATCATCCATCGGAAATGCATTATTAAGCTAGAAAGAGAGAGAAAGCAAGGTGAGTAGAATTAAATTAAGGTAGTGTCTAGGAAGCATTCAGGTGTTTTTTGAGATTAAGAGTACTCAGAATTTTTAGATGTTGGATTTCCATCGAACGCCCCAGATTTGAAGAACTCATATTTTTTTTACAGGGTGGTATAGGGGATCCGTTGGATGAAGATCCAATGGTCTAGATTCATTTCTATAAAAGGTCTAGGATCCGTTAGATGAAGATCTAATACTCCAGAATCTAAGTACTCTTAATCTCAAAAACACTTAAGTGCTTCTTAGCACTTCCCATTTATAGTTAGCTAGCGTACGTACAGTAGTTCTGGGCGCTGGTGCAGCGGTTTGATCGGTGGCTTCGCTGGGATGAAATTGCTTGCTGCTGGCGGCCGGAGATTGTTGGGAGGAGGCGGCGGCGTAGAAGTCCCGGCCGCCGTAGTGCACGGAGGAGGAGCCAAAGTAAGGCGACTGATCTGCTGTTGCGGATGACCCGTGCTGCGGCTGCTTGCCGCTCATGCTTCCGCTCCCCTGTCCTGACGATTTCCATGCATGCATACATATGCATCAGCTTAAAGCTGGCTTGTCCTTAAATTTAGTAGCAGCTAGCGCAATTAATGTCGATCAGCTGGGATTTAGGTGAATATATATATGGAACTAAGAGCTAGCTAGCAAAATAAAAATAAAAGTAGAGTATATATACACAAGCTAGCTAGCAGTCCCCCCGAAAAAATATATAATCGATCGAATTAGAGAGAAACTAGTATGGATTCTAGAAAATCAATTAAAAGAATAAAAAAGAACGGAGGGGAGGGAGTATATATTAGTAGCTAGAGGCAGCTGGGATAGAAATTACCTTGAGCCCGACGTGACGCATCTTTCCCCGTCGCCTGCCATCCCATCAATGCGCGCGCGCGGACATGCCATGCGTATATGATCGAGATTGGGGATCGATATGATGGAGCTGGGTAGATAGAAATTAAGACGGACGGACGTACGTACCGCGGAGGGAGGCGGGAAGACGGTGCTGAAGTAACCGGCGGCGGAGGAGCTGCCGGCGGCGGCGTCCTTGGGGCCGAAGAGCTCGTCGACGATGGAGCTCGTTGATCCTGTAGGCGCCTGAAGTTGCTTCTTCTTGCCTGCAGCTTCTTCCATGGCTAATTAGTACTGGATCGTATTCTGTACTAGCTGTACCAGCTAGCTAGATGGCCGGCGGGCGGGCACGGTGGTTAATTAATTGAGATCGATCGAGCCAGCTGCCGCAAGCTTGCCACTTGAGGGAGGGATCTGTGGTTTCAGTTGCAGCTAGCTAGCTAGCTTGTTAGTATGTGCGTGCATGGCTCGCTCGCTCGGCTTCGATCCTCCCTCCAGTAAAGCTCGTTCGATATATCACGCCCCCCGACGCCGCCTTTTAAAGGCGCGCGCGCACCAGCCCAGCCACTTCGAGCAGGCAGGGAAGAACTTAATTGCGTCTGACGTCCGATCTTGATCCGTTTGGCTACCTGATATATTCTCATGAGTATCTGCGAGCATATTTCAATTTGCACCGGGTCGCAGTCTTAATTAAGGAATTCTTCAGGTGGTGGCCTGGCCGGTGGGTCCAGTTTCCATTCATTCTCCAGGTAGTGATCCATCCATGCATGCACACGCACTCTTTCAATCTCTCTCTATATATACATATACACACTATCTATCTATCTAATTGGAGGCTTGTATAAAAGCTCCTACGTTAATTTTAGGACGAAAAAACTAAAAATTACCGTGTTAATTATAGAAATAAAAAGGATCTAATCATTGAACTTGTGAGTTCAAATTAAAGTCTTCGATCTGGATTTAATATATATATATCACGTGATAAAAAAAGATAAAAAGAAAAACTGTGACATGCATATATATATGAAACGGTGCGGATTCTTAATGTTGTCTTTGACTTTGCCCTCGTACTTACACAAGCATAGTTGTTTTACGACTCTTCATTTTTCCTTTTCTTTAAAAAAAAGTAGCTCTTCCAAATTGATAGGACGCTTTTGGCCCTGTAGCTATTTCTTTCAAATTTAGCTTCGAATACTCGTTTTTTTTTAATAGCCTTTTCTTCAGCTCAGAAGTCACGGCAGGTGACAGCTGCCTCCTGCTACGCCTAGGGAGCTTGCCAGGAGCGGGCGAGTGTAGCATGGCAGCTGGGCAGGCCAACGGTCCTACCAAGCTGTCGCTGCTCTTTAGCTGCATGTTGAGCCTGCCTAGGTTTGGTAGCGCATTGCCGAGCATTGGATGCTCACGGGTGGCGTGGTGAATGCGTGGGGGCGAGGGGGTGGCCTCGGTTGGCAGACGACGTGGCGTGACGTATAATTCCCGTTTTATTCTCTCGGGGATTCTGTGGTTGTCCGCGCTGGTGTGCACCCGCGTTGGAACGTCATCACGAATGCCTTCCCATGCACATAAAATAGAAGGCCCACGATCTACCCTATCATTCAAAGCCACGCTCGATTTCTTTCCTACTAAGCCAGAGAGCAGTGGGGAAGGTGAAAGAAAGGGTGATTAAAAAGCGAGTTTGTAATATTTTTTTTGAGGTAGTTTAGCTATAATTTATGATCTTCTATAGTTGGAAGGATTGTAGAGCAGGTGAAGACCTTCAAGAAAAGGTATGCTTCATTCACATACGAGCAATGCGCTTAATATGTCGTTAGTATTTCATTAGTGTAACGGTGGTTTGTACTATGGAATGCACTTGGTAACCATGTTTAGTTGATCGATGTGTTTTTGTTATTAGCCATATTTAGGACGTATTAGTGGCGACAATGATTTTTTTACTGTAAATAGCTGAAAAATATGGGCTCAAAAAATAGCTGAAATACGTCTATAAGTCTACACGTATATATTTATTGTTCCCATATGATTACAGAAAATTGTAGAAATTGGTGGTTTGGTCGCACTGTTAGTTGTAGTATCTATGTGCACAAATGTATCTATATACGTGTATACCAGTATACATGTATTTAGGCATATTGACCTGTTTTTGGTAAATAGCTAAAGAAATATGTGTCATTATTTTTACTGCTCCCAATGTGTGCGCAATTTAGGAAATATCTATGTAAGTCTGCACGTATGTACTTATTGCTCTTGTGCCACTAAAAAATTTGTTGGAAATGATGCCAGGATTGCAGAAGTGTGCACTGTTAGTTGTAGTATCTGTGTGTGTATATATGTATGCATATATGTGTGTATCTGTATGCATGCATATAAGCACATGGTAGTAGGCATAATTGGTAGCTAAGTTGTGTACATGTGCATGATTATTCTCGATTATGGTAGGTTTTATTTAGCATCGTTGGACACCGACATATTATTTTCTGTATTGCAGGGAATGGTTGTTGGTGATAGTCACGAGCATGGTATGTTACTGGACCCATCTTGGGATAGATAGCATCGTTGTCGGTCATGGTCGAGCGGTGATGGAATGCCCCACTTTGTTCTCTCGGGAGCTTGGAAGGACTGGCTTCTCGATGATCCATACGTTCCAGTTCTGCAGTGGGCCGGGTTGTTGCCCATGGTGAGGATGTTGTACATTGGATGGTCCTTCGCATTGGACTCACTACTTCTATCATCACTCATTGACTGGTAGAGACCAGAGACCCACACATTTCACTTTTGGTGGGAGGGATGTCCATCAGCTTGTAGGATGTTATGTACCTTACCGGCCTGCCACTATGGGGTTGTCCCATGGTTCCATCCAATAGGTCAGTTGATTGGAAGGCATGTCTGCTGCACCGGTTTGGTCATCCCATTCTAGATAGAATCCACAGAGTGCCACATTTGTGGTTGTGACGGTACAGACAATGCCCAGCAAATGAGCATGTAGAGGTTGTGAGGTCCCCTCTAGTTGCTTACTTGCTCTTCATGCTCGAGTTGGTCATGTTTCCTATGATTCAGGGACATTGGGTGTACCCCAGCTACATCCACATCGCTGACTCCCTGATCGACGACGAGCCTTATGAGGTCCCACTGTACAGTTGAGGCTCAACTATATTGTGCATGACCTACAAGGGTTTGTGCGATGGCTCATAGTGTGCCACTACATGAGCTAAACCTCATCGTCTGCTACTTCTTTGTTAGTCTACCGTACTTTTTGGTGTAGGTGCACCTGTACTAGTTGGTGGCATGGTTCTAAGGTGACGTTGATGGCAATAACCTGGTGGACGGACCCACCATGTCCACTTGTTGGACTGCTAGTGAGCTAAGATGGCCCAGGGAGAGACCACATCTAGTGTACCCATATTTTCACAACACATTCAAGACCTTGCACAAGAGAAGCATCGTGTGGCTAGTGTGGACTGCAGAGTTTATCTTTGAGACAACGCTTAGGACCTACCACTTTGTCTTCTCCCATATGGTGGAGCCCTACGCCCCCAACGAGTCATGAGACAATTTGGGCTTCCCTAATAGGTGCCACCGCACTGAGTCAACACTACCTAGCCACGCTCACCTGTAAGTAAATTTATTTGTCACCTCATTTTGTATAGTCCATTGCTTCAACTTTTAAGTAGCATACAATTTGTGACTTCTTTATTTCTAAACTGAAATAATAGTTGCGTACAACCACTTTTTTATGTAGGCAAACCAAGAAGGGACCGAAGAGTGATTATTGGAGGGCAACATAGGCACTATGGACCATAGCCTGGGAGCAATCGGCGAGGACAGAGGTCGAGCTGGAGTGACTGCCAAACAACCTAGACAAGTACCTCGCGTACTTGGAGTGGTACATGGTGTGAACCCATTTTAGACTAACGCACCTCACCGCATAGCCCCTGATACAGGCCAAGCACATTGCTCAAGTTTGCATTTGATACAGGCCAAGCACGACATGATGAAGCGGTAAAAGATTTAATGTTCATATTTGTATCGTACTATTCATGCATACACAACTAACCTATTTTGTTCGTAATTATAGCCCAACCGGCTACACCGCATAATGTCCAAGGGTGGAGCCACACTACACCGCGGACGCTCGAGTGTGATAGAACGCATGTCAGGGTCCGTCCGCAACATGTACGAGGACGCCAAACACGCACTTGGGGCCATCAGCTACGGCTGTCCTAGTGACATGTTTATCCTAAGGGATGATGGGCCGCAGAATTGTCTATCAGCATGTCCTAGCTCATCGGTGTACCACCCTAGCCTCGGCCATTCCCTGTTCATGCAGCAGATTGCTCAAGTTTGAGGATTTCACATTTTTGTTGTGTTATCAGCATGATACCTTTTTCCATTGTTCCCTATACATGTCTCATGCATACATGTCATCTTCATGTAGGCCGTTCATGTCGGTAGTACTCTACTTCCATCCTCATCAAGGAGGCAGCCTGACTCCAGACCTCCCTCACCGGGGCGAGGGGGACGGCGGAGCATAGCACATTCATCCTCATCATGGAGACAGCCTGACACACACGATACCCCAGGTAGTGATGTCAACTCACCTATCTGAGACCATGAGGTGCAATATGATACATACATACCCGTGGACCAACCGTGCCTCCTGCGGTATGATGAGCTGTACAATTAGACATATGGTGGCTACATGGTCCACCAGTACGGTGCAGACTACATGGCATTGACCTTCGCTTATGTGGGCTACCATGGACTAGAGTACCCCTGGTTGTTCTTCATTTGTGCAACACGTGACACTAGTTCTTACAATTATTAGTTTCATTGCTAGTCGATAATTCATCTTCCTTCAGCTAACGGAACATTATGAATGTGCATGTCTTGAGGTTGGAGTTCCGAGAGTGGGTTGCTGGTTCATTCGCCGTAGAGCACATGATGCCGATTCATCTATTCAAAATCTGAGTTCGCACTACAATTCTACCTTCCATTAGCCTAACAAAAATTGTATACCTCTATAGAACACCAGCAATTACATAGAGAACTAGGTTGTGTTCTTATTGTACTATAGATTTTTAGGTTAGAAATTTGTTCCTTATGAATTATAACACTAAAGCAACCAATCTATCATGAGATTATATTTCTTGCTAATAATATATTTCTTTTATTTCTAAAGTATTTTTGAAAAGATGTATAACTAAATTAAATATGTCTATAATATTTTCAAGAATCAAGATGTCAGTGCTAGTGTTTCATATATAAATCTATTATTAAAATAGAGAAACTAGTTACAAGGCCAAGTACAAGGCGATTCCCATACAATCACTACAAGGTGAGGTGACCGAGGGAGTACCAGTAACCAAGTTTTGCCAAGTTATGGAGATGAAGATGACGACCGAATTTCAACAGGAAAGTGTGGCGCACAAGGCTCTCAAGCGCGAAACACTCACCCCCATAGACTCAGTAGCGCTGGGTACGCGCGTAAAATCCCACAATGGAGGATGGAGGATGAGACTACAATTCGATCGGAGACCTCCCCACCATTTGCTGGGATCACAAACGAGTGCACGTGAAATTGGTTAAGAGCGAGGTCATCAACCATATCTTCGGGCATTGTCTCTTTCAAAAACCGTATAGATGAGGAAGTATCCTAATGCCTGGTAAGAAATATTAAATTACCTAGTTGTTAATAGGTTTATAACTTCATGTGGTCTAAAATAACATGTTGCCTATTGCAGCAAACATTGAGTATTGAATCTTCCGAAGGCTCCTTCCAAGCAGTCAGTGAAAGGGACATACTATCCTTGGCCCTGGAAAACACGAAGCACTCAGGTCGCACATGAGGCTACAGGTTTACATATCTTAGAGGTACAGAGTTCCAAACGACTTTGAGGCATATAGGATAGGAAGAGATCCAAGGCTGATCGCGAGGAATGTATGAAACGGGATTTTGATGTAAAATTTGAGGACATAACTGCCGCACTTCAAGGAGAGATAGATGCATTACAGGGAGAACTGAGAGAAATCTGCAACCAGTCACAAGCCACCCCTGTTATTGCGGTACCCAGTCCCCCTCAACGTCGGAGTAGCTACGCGTCCTTAACACTTTCTGAACATAGCGATGCCCACTTACCTACCAATGACATCCAGGTAATGTACATCTCTAGAATGCTACATAGATAGGCCTGGTGAATGCCTTAAATCATCATGTATCGTTATATAGGAGGCCACGTCATGCATCCTCAAAATCAGGGTTATTGGCATTCCCATTGATGCTGGGCAAGGGTTGGCGTATCCATGCTTACCATGGATGTTGGTGCACCAGCTAGGGACTAGTTTTGTGAAGGTCTAGGTGGACAACATTAATGACGTTTTCAAGGCCATCCTGTTGGAGAGGTCCCCAAATAGAGAAATCCTGACACTAGGGGATGTCGTATACACATTCGTCCAATGGCCCAAGAGAGACATGACCCTGGACCCTTCCGTGCCGCGATCTCCACACGACCATGCCTCTATGACTCCACCTCAAGCTCCTCTTCGAAAGGCCAACGCATCGGCTCCTGTAAAGATGATATCGAAAATGTATCATAAGCGCGACGTTAACACCCAATTGAAAAAGATTAAAGTGCCTCCCGCGGAATAGAAGTTCATACTAGGAGTGTTGTTGGTCCCCGAGACACAATTACCCAGTCTTGGACTGGTTTGCGGGACTTTGCATAGCTAGTACATGGAGAGGTCCAACATGAAGCCAAACCAGCACAGTGGATTCACCGTGGATACACGGAGGCGCATTTCCTGTATGACTTAGGCTACTTCGTCGTGACCTTCGAAGACTTATATTTACTATTCCATCTCAATGATCTCGATGCCTCACTCCACAATGCTAGACACTATAGCTGTATTGTACAATCAAGTTCTATATTCAAGTAATATCGATAAATGTAATAACTTATTGCTTATGTATAGAATCACGATCTAACAATATTACATAACGAGGGGATTGCATGCTCACAGTGACAAGGACTACATTATGGTACCCTTCAACTAGGGGTAAGTGCTTCACTAGTTTCCATACAAGTTTCATTTGTACTTTCTACGTAACATAAACTTATGATTAATCACTATGGCAACATACATTACTAGGTCTCACTGGATTCCCTATTTAGGAGCAACCACGACTTCACCTATGTGCAACAAACAATTGACAGGTAAACTTATTTCCTCCATGCATAACACTATTGTAGTCTTCCCTTCGTTTGCAATGGCTAAGGCTAACTTTTTAGAATCACATAGATCATTCAGCGCTTACGTTACCCAGGGAGGGAGACACAAGGACACGATTTTCTGTACCCGCTACAACACAATAATCCTATATCATACTTTGTAATAATGTTTGTAGAGCTGATAATACCTATATATGTAATTCTATTTTTGCAGTGCCACCAACAGTTACAGGGCAACGTATGTGGATTCTACATTTGCAGACATATGAAGGAAATTATGGAAAGTAAGACGAAAGATCCAGAGGTTTGTCAACCTGCCAATATTTATTTCGTGATCATTAATTTAATATATGTATATATATGCTAATGACTTTAACAGTACTAGCGACAGGGTGTGGAATTCGACTCAAGTACATACGATCTTGAGAAACTAGCCGAAATTTGAGGAATGCTCTCCAAATTCTTGATAGCGGATGTCATAAACAAGGCTAAAGACTTCTTCCTCGGCGATGATGATTAGTTGTTAAAATATTTGATACAATTGCAATCACTCAATTGTGCTCAATCAAACAATTCATTCAAATGTACATCATTTAGTTGTTTAATTCATTTGTGTGATCTGTGTAACGATTGTCGTGTACTATATATGTGATATTTTTTTGCTTGTTTTTAGAGGACATGACTATTATTTCCTGAGGCTAGCCGAAAAATAGAAAATAATATAGATGTTCAAGTAGCTATCATAGACGATTTGTAACAATAAATAGCTATCAAACTGCCTGTATTAATAATAACACAGACATTATTTAGAAAAATCCTTTTTTGATATATGAGGTATCATTGACGGTTTTTAGTATTAGTCGTCTGTGATATATAAGATATCACAAACGGATATATCTGAGAACCGTCTGTGATACATGACATATCACAGACGGTTTTTTGTATTAGCCGTCTATGATATTAGGATATTACAGATAGTTGTATTGATAGCCGTATGTGATAACTACTTATTATCATAGATATATAAATTCAAATGATTCAAAAACTGTGAGTTATGCTTTCTGTCGGAGTGTATACTCTTTACCGAATCAAATCGGAGTAGCATGCATGCATGCATGCAATTAATAATGCATCCATCCATGCATTGGTCAATGTGATCGATCAATGCATGCATGGTTGCTGATCTGCCCCATGCCTTGGCCATGTCCATGTGCAACGCCGGCCTGCAGGTGAAGCTAGCTAGCTAGCCTCCAGCGGGCCGGCATGCATACAGGTAGCAATAATCCACATGCATTTGGCATTAGTGACAGAACTACCACGAAGGAACAAGCTAGCCGGCCTGCCTGACAGTCAACAGAGCGTGGTGCCTGCCTGCTGCCGTACGTACGTGCATGCGGCTAGGTCATCTTCTCCGATCCGGCCGATACTCTCAGATATCGGAGATCAGTCTCTCCTTGAGAGGTAAAAAATCCACTTCCGTGGATAAGCGCTACATATGACTAGCTAGTATAGTACATGCATGCATGATCTGCACCTCGCTAGCTCGGTCAAACTAGCTAGATCGGTAGACATATATAATGCATGAATCAAGATACGATCCGTTTCCACTCGTAAATTCAGTTAATTATTCCACTCGTAAATTTCCCCCTTCTCTCTCAGGGTTTTTATCAATACCGATAATATTTTTTTGGAGGGGGCGACAAATTTCGGCTGTTTCAAATCAATATTTAAATTTTAAGCAAATTTTAACCAAAAATCACCGATTATCGGCAGATAAAAATATGGCTATATATGAAATCGGCCGATATTAATTAGGCTGACAGAAAACAATTGCAACGTCCTGACATATCGCACGCATACCTTGGCACAATCAGAGAGGGAGGAGCCAATAAGGGTGCCGCTGGAGAAGCCGCTCCGAAGTATTTCACTTGCTCTACTAATTTTGTTCTTGCCCAATTTCCATGCCCTTGGAGCTGCAGCATTCGATCTGTTTGATTTAATTTGATCCGATCCGTGTTCCTCATTTGGAGGATTCTTGTGGCTGTTATTTTCCCCTGTTTTTTTTTTATGTTAATTTGTTGTTGGATTTTTGGATCCGAACCCGACTCGTACTCTACGCCGGTGCGATTCCCTTATTGTTCAATCCTTGCCTTTCCAGTTCGTACCTGTATTCTGCTACCGTAAGCGCGCTCGTCATTGCCTACGCCGTCACCATGGTCTCTCGCGTACGACCCTCTCCCTACCGTCTCCGTCCGCAAACCCAATTGGTAAAGCGCATCGCGACGCTCAATGCCGCCGCCGTCCCGGTTCCTGCCCCTGGCCATCACCACCCTTCACTACTACAAAAAAGAGTCATTGTAGACGATTCAGAACTATCATCACAGACGATTTTTTAAAATGTCTGAATTTATATGTCAGTGATAATCAGAGGTTATCACAAACGGTTTGTGAGCCGTCTGTGAAAAATACATCACATATGATTTGTAACTAGAACCGTCTGTAAAGAACACTATCACAAACAGCTCGAACCAAAAAGCCGTTTATGATACTCACACATCATAGATGGTTCTAGCTACCAACTGTCTGTGATGTGTGAGTATCACAGACGGTTGGTATATGGAATCGTCTATGATACTTTCTATTTTTCGGCTAGCCTCAGGAAATGTTAACTATATCATCTGAAAACAAGCACATAAAGCAACAAACATAGCAACACATTTTATTTCTATTAAGATTAGAATCCACTATTACAACATCACAAGATATCGAGTAGCTTACCCATAGCACTGCATACACAAGAGGACATTTACAATTTTACAAAGATAAGCTTCATGGTTACAAATAAAAAACTGTCTGTGATGTCTACCATTATCATAAACGGTTCTTATCAAGAATCGTCTGTGAATTATCACAGACGGGTATTAGTAAGAGCCGTATGTGATGTCTTCTATTATCACAGACGGTTCGTATAAATAACCGCGTCTGTAAAAATACCATAGACGGTTATTCATATGAACCGTCTGTGATACTTATAGCACAGATGATTCCTAAGAACTATCTATGGTGTAAATGTCCAATTTAGCCTCTTTTATAGTAGTGCTCCTAGCCTGCCACCCCAGCCTCCATCGTCGACTTGGCTTTTCTCCCCACTGCCCCGGCCTGCACCGCTGTCTAGGATTCCTCCTTCGCCGCCTTCAGCGCCCTCAATTCCCTGACAATCTCTGGGGATTTGAGAGGAAGAGATCAGCCGAATGGCAGCTGGGAGGAGGATTGAGGAGAAAGCCAACCTGCGCGACTGTACTTTAGGGCTGACTCGGCGCCCTGCATAGGTCAATCTGGCGGGCTTCTATTTAAAACAGACCGAATTATTTTGGCCGGCACGAGATTTTACCTGTGGATATCGGCATACCCGATACAGCCGGTTTTCGGCCGGTTATCAGAACTCTGTTCTCTCTCTCTCTCTCTCTCTCTCTGTGGAATGCACTCGTAAAGATAGGCTATACATGGCGGGAGTATCGATCGATCTCGAATATTGACTCTTGAGGCTTAAGCTCCAATTGTCGATCGATCAGCTGGTATTATCCACATGCGCATCGGCATCCTTGCAACTAGCTTGCTGCTGGATCGATCCTTAATTATTGCACAGACATGCATAAATGCATGCATACATACAAATACACACACAAATAAATATATATATATATATATATATTCATGAAAAATACTTTTTACTCCGAGGTGTAATTATACCCACATCTAATATACTATTCTTCTTGCAGGTGTAAAATGCTCGCCGGGAAGTTACCACCGTTTGTCAGTGAAGTTACTGTCAAACACATATAGAGTTACTGCCAGTAGTTGTAGTAACTCTGCATGTGTTTGACAGTAACTTTACGCACAAACACAAACGGTAGTAACATTCTAGCGCGCAAACTAGCGTGCACAGTGCACGCACGCACGGTGTGTGTATACACACATATATGTATATGTATATATATAGGGAGCATATATAGTGTAAATGGTCTTTTCAGTATAAATATGCAAATACGAATCAGAGCTGACGGATCCAACCTTCTACGCCTCAAATCTGTGTGGGTGGAATCCCGTAAAACATAATACAATTTTGCACTTAACCCCCCACCTCCCCGATAGTGTTTTACGCCGTCCCCCGGCCTCCACCAGCGCTACCCCCAGGCCACCCTCAGTGCCTCCCCCCCCCCCCCGCCCCCTCTGGCCTCCCTCGGCGCCGCCCCATCCGGCCTCCCCCAGCGCCCCCCCCCCCCCCCCCCCCCCGCCCTACCTTGGCACCGCCCTCTCTGGCCTCCCTCTGTTAGTGATATGCCCTAAAGGCAACATGGAGATGTTATATATATCACATACTATGTTTATGATGCATTAGTTTGTTCCTTGAAATAGACATTATCATTATTGATCAATGAGTATGTGACTTATTCATGAGACTCTTAATGTCAAAATATTGCTATTTCTAAATGATCCCTGATTATATATCATATGAGGAACAAATATGATTCAAAGATCAGCATATGTATTAATTGATGATCATGTCTCATGGATCATGGTATGGAGATACCAAATCAATAATATGGACATGTGTTAGTGAACATATGTTGGATAGACCCGCCATGAGACACTGCAGAGATTCCATGTGTCCTTAGATGGTCTCAAGTAGTGTTTATGTAGAATCCTTAGACTTGAGATCATCATGGTTCCCAACATGCGTAGTAACCTATTTTGGGACTACTAACCACTACTCCGTAACTGGGTAGTCATAAAAGTAGTCTTCGGGTTTGCTATGAAACATGTAGTTGGATGTGAATGATCAAGATAGAATTTGCCCCTCCTTATGGGAGAGATATCTCTGGGCCCCTCGATGTAATGGATTATGAAAGTACATGGCTATGCCAATGTGATTGAGGAGTCAATCACAAGTTTATAATCCATCACGGAATCGAGAGAGTGATTGAGCTATTAAGAGGATGACACAGGTCTCGCCTTCAGCTTAATCTCTATCGTGAGGCAAAGGGATTCGTACATGAGAACATTACAGGTTCAGCCGATATGATCTTTACGTATACTTTGGGGTTAATACGTCTTGCTAGAGGCCGCTATTAACAGGGTGACCGGAAAGGCGTTTCCGGGTCGCGACCAAGTATACGTGAACCTACAGGGTCGCACACTTAACGGGTTGGAACACTAATTCGAATGTGATTCGGATGTGGGCTCAATTCGGATAGAGATCCGGATAGACTCCTATTGGGCCTCGGTCCACGAGGCCCAAGTGAGGAGGTCTATATATATGGAGGCGGGGGGGCTGAGGGATGCACGCTTCTGTTCCTCCCGAGCAAAACCCTAGCCGCCACCTCCCGAGCCAAACCCTAGCCGCTCGCGAGTGCTGGTACACTCGCGATCGGCGTTCCAGCCCCGGACGTGTGGATACCGGTGGAGGCGCTGCTCGTTGCGGCGTTGATCGGCATCAACAAACTACAGATTGGATCTACTCGTGGTGTGGTTGATCGCGTGGAGGAGACGATCTGTTCGGGACGATCGGCTACTTCCACTACTACCTCGACGCGCGTGGTTGGATCGGCTTCTCCAACTCTTCTTCCGCTGCGCTGCGCGTCTAGTGGTAACGATCTATGATCCCTCCTTAGCATGATGTCCTGGTGTGCACGGTAGAAATTTTTATTTTCTGCTATCGTAGCCTACGCGCGTACCCGCCTTGTATAGCGTCCTGGGTTCACATCGTTAGGTAGAATACGATTCTACGTCTAACTTGTTTTTGCAGAGAATGATGTGAATAGTATGGCCCTATATCTTATTGGAATGTATGAGATGTATGTGATGCATGTAACATTCGTTCATGGCCTGCGTGTCATGATTATTTCAGCTATTGTTAGCTGTCTATATTGTATTTAACGACCTGCGTGTCGACCTTAATGCTTGAATCTATCTTTGTAATCTTCAATTTCTAGCTATTATAGATAGTAGCCTAGTTTTGAGGTTACAAGCTTTCAAGCATGGTGGCCTAAAGGAGTGATGTGGAGGATGGAGATCGTCTACACCTACATGGAGATGGAGATCACCATTTTTTGGGCCATACTACTTCACAGTTAAATGTGTTTATCTGTGACATTATCTATCTTATTCTTATGCAATGTTTTTGTGATATGTTGCTTTGGTAGGATAGAATCCCTCATACAATTAGGTGTTCATGCCCTTCCATATGTTGCACCAAAAGATAATGATCACCGCATGGTAGGTCTACCAAAGTAGAGTGCCGTCGGTTATCATCATTATTTGGGGTTGATATCGGACATCTACATGCGGAAGCATTTGGTTTACTTAACAAGGTTATCAAAACAGTTTTGGACCTTGGGGCATAGGTTGGGGCCGGGGCATATTGATGTCACCCAACAAGCAAGAGTTACATAGGGATGTGATTAGCAAGGTGTTGCTTACCCATGTCACTAGTTTTCTAGCCGTGATGCCAAAGCTCACTAGGAATTAGTGAACTGAGGATCTTGACCCACTATGTAACTTAGAGGGAGTTTTGTTGCAAAACACATAGTGGGAGTCTTTTGTTAAATAGTTTAATAAAAGATGAACATAAACATAGTGCTAAACTTTGCATATTCTTTGTTGTAGATCATGTCAACTAATGCCGCATCCAGTTCTTTTAATTTGCGATCTATTCTTGAGAAAGAAAAACTCAATGGAATGAACTTTATGGATTGGTATCGCAACTTGAGAATTGTTCTCAAGCAAGAGCGCAAGGAGTATGTCCTTGAGTCTCATTATCCTGATGACTTGCCTGATAATGCTACTGCGGCTGCACGGAGAGCTTATGAGAAGCAAATGAATGATTACCTTGATGTGAGCTGTCTCATGCTTGCCACAATGTCCTCTGAGCTTCAGAATCAATATGAGAACACAGATGCCTACAATATCATTGTGGGGTTGCGTGGTATGTTTGAGAACCAAGCAAGGGCTGAGAGGTTCAACACTTCAAAGTCCTTGTTTGCGTGCAGGCTTGCAGAAGGGAATCCCGTCAGCCCTCATATGATTAAGATGATTGGCTACATTGAGAGTCTGGAAAAGCTTGGTTTTCCCCTTAGCCAAGAGTTGGCTACTGATGTGATTCTCCAGTCGCTCCCCCCGAGCTTTGAGCCATTCATACTGAACTATCACATGAACAACATGGATAAGACCTTGGCAGAGTTGCATGGGATGCTAAAAGCTGCCGAGGAAAGCATTAAGAAAAGCAGCAATCATGTGATGATGATGCAGAAAGGCAAGGGCAAGCCCAATGTCAAGAAAGGCGCGGTCAAAAGAAAGTTAGCTCCCGATGAGATCGCGAGCAGTTCTAAGGCCAAGCAAGTCAAGAAGGGCGCTGCTCCTAATGCAGATTGTTACTACTGTAAGCAATCAGGTCATTGGAAAAGGAACTGCCCAAAGTACTTGGAGGATCTTGAGAAGAAGAAGGGAAGTACGACTTCCTATCCAGGTATAAATGTTATAGAGATCAATCTTGCTACTTCATCCACTGATTCTTGGGTATTTGATACCGGATCGGTTGCTCACATCTGCAAATCGTTGCAGGGGCTAAGAAGAAGTAGAAGTTTGAGGAGGAGCGAAGTGGATCTTCGCGTTGGCAATGGAGCAAAAGTTACTGCGGTGGCTGTTGGCACCATGCCATTGTCTTTACCTTCAGGATTAGTTTTGGAATTGAATAATTGTTATTGTGTTCCATCTCTTTCCAAGAACATTATTTCTGCTTCATGTTTGCAAGCAGAAGGTTATGACTTTAGATCTGTGAACAATGGTTGTTCTCTTTATTTCAAAGATATGTTCTATTGTCATACTCCATTGGTGAATGGGTTATATGTTCTTACTCTTGAAGAGTCACCGGTCTATAACATTAATGCAAAGAGGCAACGTTCGAATGATTTGAATCCCACGTTTATTTGGCACTGTCGCTTAGGTCACATAAATGAGAAACGCATGGAGAAGCTCCATAGAGATGGTATTCTGCACTCATTTGATTTTGAATCATTTGAGACATGCGAATCTTGTTTACTTGGCAAGATGACAAAGGCACCTTTCACCGGTCAAGGTGAACGGGCAAGTGACTTATTGGCACTCGTACATTCTGATGTATGTGGACCAATGAGCTCAATAGCTAGAGGGGGTTTTCAGTACTTCATAACTTTTACTGATGACTTTAGTAGAAATGGGTATATCTACCTGATGAAGCATAAGTCTGAATCCTTTGAAAAGTTCAAAGAATTCCAAAATGAAGTGCAAAATCATTTAGGCAAGACAATCAAGTTTCTACGATCTGATCGTGGAGGCGAGTATTTAAGCCATGAGTTTGGCAATCATTTGAAGGATTGTGGAATTGTTCCACAATTGACTCCGCCAGGAACACCTCAATGGAATGGGGTATCTGAACGGAGAAATCGCACCTTATTAGATATGGTGCGCTCCATGATGAGCCAAAGTGATCTTCCGTTGTCTTTTTGGGGGTACGCTCTTGAAACAGCCGCTTTCACACTAAACAGGGTTCCATCAAAATCAGTAGAAAAGACACCATATGAGATGTGGACAGGACAACGTCCTAACTTGTCTTTTCTTAAGATTTGGGGATGTGAGGCTTATGTAAAACGTTTACAATCTGATAAGCTCAGTCCTAAATCTGATAAATGCTTCTTTATCGGGTATCCTAAGGAAACAAAAGGATATTACTTCTATAATCAAGGAGAAGGCAAAGTGTTTGTCGCCCGGCATGGTGTCTTCTTAGAGAAAGAGTTTCTCTCAAGAAGGGATAGTGGGAGCATGGTGCAACTTGAAGAAATTCGGAAAACACCTGAAAACGTTTCAGCTCCTACAGAACCACAACAGGATGAACAAACTGTTTAAGAACCTGTTGTGGACACACCGGCACCACGTAGGTCAGAGAGGTTACGTCGTGCACCTGAGAGGTACATGTTCTTGACTACTCAACAACGGGACATATTGTTGTTAGACAACGATGAGCCTAAGACCTATGAAGAAGCGATGGTGGGACCAGACTCTGAGAAATGGCTTGAAGCCATGAGATCCGAAATTGAATCCATGCACAGTAATCAAGTTTGGACTTGGTTGATCCACCTGATCGTGTTAAAACCATTGAGTGCAAATGGATTTTCAAGAAAAGATAGACATAGATGGAAATGTTCACATCTATAAAGCGCGATTGGTGGCCAAAGGTTTCAAACAAATTCAAGGTGTTGATTATGATGAAACTTTTTCGCCCGTCGCAATGCTAAAGTCTATTCGGATCATTCTAGCGATTGCTGCATATTTCGACTATGAAATATGGCAAATGGATGTCAAAACAGCTTTCCTTAATGGAAATCTGAGTGAGGATGTGTACATGACACAGCCCACGGGTTTTGTCGATCCGCAATCAGCTGGAAAGATATGCAAGCTGCAAAGATCCATTTATGGATTAAAGCAGGCATCTCGGAGTTGGAACATTCGTTTTGATGAAGTAATCAAAGGGTTTGGTTTCATCAAGAACGAAGAACAACCTTGTGTTTACAAAAAGGCTAGTGGGAGCGCACTCGTGTTTCTGGTCTTATATGTGGATGACATATTACTGATCGGAAATGACATTCCTATGCTCGAATCTGTTAAGTCTTCATTGAAAAATAGTTTCTCTATGAAAGACTTAGGAGAGGCGGCATATATTCTGGGCATCAAGATCTATAGGGATAGATCAAGAAGGCTAATTGGATTAAGCCAAGATATGTACAATGACAAGGTGTTGAAAAGGTTCAACATGCAGGATTCCAAGAAAGGCTTCCTACCTATGTCACATGGTATAAATCTTAGCAAAAGTCAGTGTCCTAGTACACCTTATGAGCGGGATAAAATGAATGCGATTCCATATGCTTCGGCTATGGGGTCCATTATGTATGCCATGCTTTGTACACGTCCAGATGTCTCGTATGCTTTAAGTGCTACAAGTAGATACCAATCAGATCCAGGTGAAAGTCACTGGATTGCCGTAAAGAACATCTTGAAGTACTTGAGAAGAACTAAAGATGTGTTCCTCGTCCATGGGGGGTGAGGAAGAGCTCGTTGTAAATGGTTACACCGATGCTAGCTTCCAAACTGACAAAGACGATTTCAGATCGCAATCTGGATTTGTGTTCTGCCTGAACGGCGGTGCGGTGAGCTGGAAGAGTTCCAAGCAGGAGACAGTTGCTGATTCTACAACAGAAGCCGAGTACATAGCAGCTTCTGAAGCTGCTAAAGAGGCTGTTTGGATCAAGAAATTTGTTTCTGAGCTTGGTGTGGTGGCTAGTGCCTCCAGCCCAATGGACCTCTACTGTGACAATAGTGGGGCCATTGCGCAAGCCAAGGAGCCTAGATCGCACCAGAAGTCCAAGCACATTCTACGGCGATTTCATCTCATTCGCGAGATTGTGGAGAGAGGCGATGTGAAGATATGCAAAGTACAAACGGATTTGAATATTGCAGATCCGTTGACAAAGCCGCTTCCCCAGCCAAAGCATGAGGCTCACACTAGGGCAATGGGTATTAGATACCTACATGGTTGACTCTAGTGCAAGTGGGAGACTGTTAGTGATATGCCCTAGAGGCAACATGGAGATGTTATATATATCACATACTATGTTTATGATGCATTAGTTTGTTCCTTGAAATAGACATTATCATTATTGATCAATGAGTATGTGACTTATTCATGAGACTCTTAATGTCAAAATGTTGCTATTTCTAAATGATCCCTGATTATATATCATATGAGGAACAAATATGATTCAAAGATCAGCATATGTATTGATTGATGATCATGTCTCATGGATCATGGTATGGAGATACCAAATCAATAATATGGACATGTGTTAGTGAACATATGTTGGATAGACCCGCCATGAGACACTGCAGAGATTCCATATGTCATTAGTTGGTCTCAAGTAGTGTTTATGTAGAATCCTTAGACTTGAGATCATCATGGTTCCCAACATGCGTAGTAGCCTATTTTGGGACTACTAACCACTACTCCGTAACTGGGTAGTCATAAAAGTAGTCTTCGGGTTTGCTATGAAACATGTAGTGGGATGTGAATGATCAAGATAGAATTTGCCCCTCCTTATGGGAGAGATATCTCTGGGCCACTCGATGTAATGGATTATGAAAGTGCATGGCCATGCCAATGTGATTGAGGAGTCAATCACAAGTTTATAATCCATCAAGGAATCGAGAGAG